>KN538401.1:440516-567107 GCA_000797535.1 Trichuris suis | reverse complement strand
GATGTTACCTGCATTCTCATGCAGTACTGTACGCTCCCTCCATAATCCGAATTCCTCTATTATCCGAACCTCCCTCGGCCCGTTGATGTTCGGATAATGGAGGTTTGACTGTACTTAAAGGCTTACAACCGGCGCACGGATAAACTACTCAGATATACGAATTTTGCTTATCCGAACTGCCTAACCCCTGCAGCAATTTGCTCGGGTAATCTAGTCACAGTTTCAATTGCATCACTGTACGTAATAAACGGGACAGAGTCGTACTATTTTACGATGAAATGTATGCTGCCGCTCACCGAAGAAGGATAAGACAGCTTGAGCGGCAGACGTTCGGCTAGTTTCGCTCGTACCTCGATCTTCCAGTACTTGGTCAACGTTGGCAGGGCAAGCAGTATCATTGCTCAACAATGGTACATTTTCGGATGAACGAGAGCTATTTGCATCTCCGCTTTGCCGTGACGTATCAGCACCTCTTGTTGACAACGATTCTGCTGCAAAAGCATTGCAAGTTCGATTCTGTTGCAAAATTATTGCAAGTACTTACTATTGTTTCTTGAACGAGAGGAATTGGGAGAATGTCCAGCGGACTCAACCAAACCGTTCACTCCCTTATTACCTGAATGAAGATCGACATTTTACCAACCTTACTGCAATATCATTCTGAGCATGCCAAGCAAGGCCGCCTTATAAATAGCTATATGCTCACCTATAGGCGGAAGGATAACGCGAATTGGATGAGCAGGCGGCGTCGTATGCTGAGCAATCGGCCTTTCGGGTAACGGATCACGGCAACTACGAGATGCGAGCCACCTTTCGGTGGTTAAGCCTGAAATGAAAAAAGCTGTTTGAATTGCATTAATTTGGAAAGCTGCCAGTGTGCCGTCGCTCTCACCAGGCAAACGCTGCCCCAAAGTTGGCGAAGACGAAGTAGACGTTAGGCAGGCGCTTTGCTGGGAAGTGTTCGGAAGAGAGCCTGCGCGTGCCATTCCTGGCAAATCAGTGGAGGCAACCCTGTCCTGACGTTCTGAAAATCAGTATTAACAAGAGCCAGTCCACTCAACGTCGACAAACCTATTGGAGGAATGACAACGCGCAACGGCTGAGGTGCAGTGGACCGCCTAACTGCTGTCGAGCATCTGATCTCCGCGGATGTCTTTCTTGGCGACGTCCTCTCTGAGCCATCGGTCAGCACAGTCTGTTGACGCAGTCCCGCTACGGAAACGTTTGATTCGCCTAGAAAAAGTAAACTTAAACAAGGGTCATCAAGAGTCGAAAATTTGGTACTGCATATCTGTATGCCGGATACGGAGCCGGAGAGCTCAAAGAATAGATAGCATTCAGAGTTGCCTTGGATGGAGCAAGCTGTTCGCAGACGACTTCCGCCAACCAATACGTAAAGCACGTCTGAAAGCAGTGCGACTCAAAAAAGAAACGAGCATCTTCAAGGATGACCAAGTTCAACATAGCAATGAAGTCATTCAACCTTAGTGGACCAGGAAGGTTGAACTTAAAAGGTCAGAAGTGCTCACGCGTATGAAGTTAATTAACAGTGAGCATTTCTCGCAACAAACACAATGCCAAAACAACGTTGCTCAATCATCGACATACTTTTATCATCAACGATAAATGTCATGTCGTCGAATAAGCGCAGCTTTCCAATTACGTCTTTTTTGAAAATGTAACCTTCGCCCTGATTCGCTAAGGCGGCCGCCCCTGACTGGAGCCAGCTTTTATGCACTCTATCCGGCTGGCAGAGAATCACTCCAGCCGTAAGGTTGCCATGAGCACCGTTCAACTTTATGACCTATTTTTAAAAGTCTATATTAGTTAAGTATAAAAATTTCCATATTCCCTGCCTACCCGCGTTGGGAGAATGGAGCTCGGTCGAAGAGCGTGGCTGACCATGACGCAACTACTCTTGGCTGCGTCTCCAGATCTTACTTGGGCTGCCATAGTACGATCCTCGGATAACCAAACGTTATCCCCGACGGTTGTATGAAAAGTGTCGACCGCTTGGCCACCCTCTTGAAAGTAAACGTGCAGTTTGAGCCGCAAGGTGAGAAGACGCAAAAAGCGTATTACTTAAGAACTCGACGGCGCGGCAATTGCCGTATACGTCAACGACAGCCCACATCATTTCCCTCGCATTGATACCAGTAAGGAACATGCCTCTTGGATGGCCATTTACGGAAAACATCATTTCTCCGGACGCGTTTACGCTGAATGTGAAGTAGTTGCCTTTTTTGCAGTAGCGTTCGCCGACTCCTTTGGCCCAACTTCTTTGCGTATTGATCAAATCTGGGCAGGCGTATCTAAAAAAGAACAAAAGAATAAAAATGTAAGCAAAATAAGTACTATTAATAACACTTCGACTACGCAAACGATCTATTCTACCTTACAACCTACTCATCAATTGCAAAAAGTTCGAAAAGCGCAAAGCAACGTCAATAATACGTGATTAGCTAATCTCACGCTGACAACTAGTCAACTTCATAAATGTACGACAATTTTCAAAGTTGCAAAAGTTGAAACGTGTCGCACTTTGGCAAATCGTTTCGAATGTCCAGCGGATTCAAATTCGTGATGCCAATTCGCAACGCGCCGCTCCATTCGTCGTCGCACTCGATAATGCGAAAGCCAAATTTTTCGTTTCGTCTGATGGGACGACTGCTGAACGACAATGCCTGAAATTTAATTTCACTTTGGCAAGACGAAAATTGGCAAGTCAAAAATAACGCAACGGACGGCGACGTATAGGAACACAGAAATTAGGGCAAAATCAATGCGTCCAAGAGCGAAGGAGAATAACTGAAAACAATTCATTCTTGGTGCGCCCCGTGGGTTAAGCTGACGCGTTCAACAAACAAATGACAACAATTCCAACGAAGCAAAGTTTAATTTTGAAAATAAACTTTACCCGGTAAAACGAGCTTAGCATAACGTCGGTGCAGTCCTACAACGTATATAAGTACAAAAGGCATACGTATGCATAAACTGAATTCAAAAGTCATCTGCTTCACTGCTGCGCAACTCTATATCATTGGAGAACTTCGACAGTATTGTTACTATTCAAAAGAATAAAAAATTGTTGGCGAATTGCAAGGAAACGTTCATGAACCTAACAATCTTGAGAAGCTGAGTATCTTAAATGAATGAGAATTATCACGCCACTTTTGGGTTGTTTATTAATAATCTTAGCGTGGGAAGTCCAAGCAGTCACCAAGATATATATAATTAATAAAATCGTGAAGCAATGAAGCCATTATAAATGGAGCCATAGCAGACTGTTTACATACGACGATGAAAGTTTCTCGCTCATTCTCCAAAAAGCTTGAACTTAGAAATGCTTTTCGCGAAGGGTGAGCGCATCTGAAAACGTACACGCAGAGCGGTATTACGCCTCTTCATAGGAACAATCATAGTTATCCATGAAAGGCAAAATATGATTTCCACTGCATTGTCAATGAACAGACGTTCTCAATCGATAAATAAAGAGAACTTTGTTCGAGGGTACACTTAGTTTAGCCGATCCGTCTAAGCATGTCACTGAACAGGGAGTGGAAAGTTCATCGGTGATTGATCAAGAATAACTGCTTCAGAATTCTGAGCAGCAATTGTATTTACAACTCTGCATGTCGATCGATCGAGCGGCGAAAAATTGAATACCAGTTTCGTCAGCATAAGGAAATATTTTCTCGCTGTCGTGTTCAGCACAGGATATGAACAACAGATGTCTCTTTGCTTCGAATCAAGTTGTTTTGATTATTTTTTAATTCCACTTTTTTAACAAATGAATTCCATCACCATAGTACATGCAGGAAATGATCGCTAGAATATGCGCTTCGAACTTTTCAAAAGCCAAAAAAGGCTAAAGACTTTGTATACAGAATGGACTAAGCATTTTACAAACAATTTGCAAGAACTGAATTGCCTACTACGATTCCAGACGTTCTCCGCTGGCGCGTTGTTCTACACCTCATTTGCATTTTTAGAATTGTAAATCCTTCTCACTACAATTCGCGGCAGAGGAATAAAACCTACAAGATTAACGGGCTGACTGAATCACCTATTCCAGCTACGAATTAACGAGAAAAAAACTGTGCACTTCAACTTAGGCACTACTATCAAAAGCTGCATTTTGCGATTCGATGCTTTCAACAACGTGGCACCAATATCCCAACAAGTTAGTCCGAAACAAACACAAGTAACTTATTTTACCCAAAAATACGAAAAACGTCATCTGCTGTCAATCGATAACAAATACGATTTCATAAAATTCAAAATGCAAGTGCCGTTCCTTAATTTCAAAAATATCGACCCCTTACAAGCGGTGATACTTGCACAAGCTGTAGTTTCAAAAACTTGTTCCCCTTTCAATAAATGGAGCAGTCACGAAAACATCAACAGGTGACAACTCCACAAACCGGCCTCTATACGCCTTCATGTATAGACTGTATGGATCACGTTGAGGCACCACAACGAGAGCGAAAACAACTATTGCCTCGTAGCTTAGGATGGCTGTCTCCAAGCGAAAATATTAAGTGCGAAATCAATTTCAAAAACGTAAAAGCTGCCCAAAGTCACTAATGTTACTTATTGAAGTTCGGATGTTCAACAGAGAAGCTCAAAAGCGGAAATTGAAGTATTGCTTAACTGTTAGCGAAATTCATCCTCTCTTTAAGAAACACTTGAACGGATGTGAAGTTTGACATTGGCAAGAATGCACTATAACTGCGAAAGCAAAAGGCAAAACTGCTATAGCAACGTTCAGACAAAGAAGGAAACGCGATTTCGCTTCCTACAGAATATTTCAAATGCGACCACAACCGAAAATAATGAAACATTTGGTCTCAGTCAACTGACGATCTTTTTTATAAGTAACGAAAGCAGATGCAGCTTACAGCCAAGCGTTGCCTATAGTGTAATGCACATACAACCTTAACAAGCCCGTACCGTAAAGGACGCGTTAATGCATAAACAATTCCACAGTTACTTTCTGTTACGAACAATTTCAAAAAATACGATTTATCTTTTTCCTACGAAGAATTAAAACGCTAATATTGAAATTTCCACGTCACCTGCTTACAACAGAGAACTTTAATACCTTGCAGAAGGACTGCTCTCGGCGAGCAATGCTACCATTGCTGTAAAGCCGTATGTTGCTGCCATGAACTCGATGAAAGGACAACGGCTGGTCAGGCCCGTCAGCCTTTGCAAATTGATGACCACTGCTGACGTTCGTTTCTGTAAACAAAAGTAGCGTAAACAAGAGCAGTAAGGAAGCTGCCCACCTCTGGCATCGTAGGTGCTCTTGTTGCCCATCTCGGAGGAACTTTGGCTGTCATCTGATCCTGGCTTTGTAGCAGGATTAAAAGAAGATAAATCCTGAAAATGTAGACAAACTTAGATTCTCACTGCCTGCTGCTGACACTTGCTCAAACGGAGCACATGCGTTTCGACATCACGCGCCAAGAAAGAACAGTTCTGTAAACATTACTATCCTGAATATTTTAAGGAGAACTTTTGTTTTTAAAGCTACTTGAGAAGCCTTACATAGTAGTCTGTTGGCGATGGCTCTAAAATGTCGGCGCCTACTGTACCATTTAGAAGCACAGCATTTCTGCCTATTTTGAATACAATCCCGCCGAGCTAAGCCAAGATACGATCAGGGAATACGCCCTAATTAAACACAACTCCCAATGGAGATGTTCCCTTTGAGAAAGATGGGCCGTCACACAACGTCACTCTAGTCATATGAGTGCTAGATAATACTGCTGAGATTTCGCCTTTTTTCGAACTTAACTTTGGCGCCACAATTTTCCAACTTAATCAGGGAAGCTAAAAATGCTTATAGATCAATTAAAGGCCATTGATTCACTGCACTTGGGCAAACTCAATGCTTTGAGGCTTATGCCGCGTGAACAAGAGACTTTTATCCATTCAGTAAATGAAATGAACAACAGGACTGAAGTGGGCACCGTCGGTTGAAGGCGAGACACGAGTGACAGATACAAGAGGTTGCATAAGCTTACCAAAGCCAAACGAAACTCGTTGGTGGAGACAAAGTTTTGATTTTCAATTTTCGACCATCGGTTTCCTCTTGAACGGTACAGAAGGCCGCTTCCAAGCCTACAGCTAAGCAAAGGTCGGCACTCGCCTTCTGGACTTGAACAAATCACGGGAAAGCTAGTCTTCTTTGCCGAAAGCAATGTTATAAAGGAGAATGGAGTCTCGAAGGGTGGGAATATCGGCACTTCAGCCTTGTATAGCGTTCTGCGATTCGCTCTGCGTTTTTTGGGCCCACTTTCCGCATGCAGCGACAGAAACTGGAAATGCTGCTCCATACAGAAAGGCGACGCGCGTCTTGAAGAAAACAAAAGACGACGACCGCGGACGTGTCTTTTGTCAGTCATATTCACAATCGGCCAGGCGACTGCAAAAGCGGTCAAAATGGGGAAACGGCATCCAAAAATAAACAACACATCTAATGGTCGACCAATCACGATGCCGACTCCTCGTTAAAACCAATGGCCATTCACTATTCCAATTCCCGAATGCTCAATGAATTATCACGCGAGCAATTTGTCAAATACGCACGAGAGGATGAACGAACTAAACGATGTTCATACGACCGAGAAATGACGCTGCAGTTATGATCAATAAAACTCACCACGGCGATCGGAGGAGAAAATTACAAATAGTCAATCCGAAATGTTCACTGAACATTAGCATAAGGATCAGTCGGGCGGATTACTGATTGCGAGAAAGTAATAAGCTTAGCGCTTACATGAACGAATAACCAAATTGCCAGAATGAAATGAATTCAGTCAAGTATGCTCCAGAGGGGAGCATAACTCTGGAATAACAAAAACCGCCCAAGCAGCAGCTGCGCTAAGAAGTAAAAACCGGCTATGGCGCAAAATAAGCAGAAGGCAGCGGTATGCCCCGAGTGCTTTGAATAAACAATCTACTACCAATCAAGCCATTGTTACCATATACGTCATGATCTTGGCCATATACAGATGGCGCATCAGCTTTTCTTGAGGTACTTTTCTACGAATGCAATTGCACAGAGGACGAACAAGCCATGGCAGTAAATCAGTGTTATTCGATGGCTTCGCAGAGCTGCCATATGGAGTTTGATTCAAAGTTGAAGAAACTATGCGGAACTACGCATCAACTGCGCCAGAAATAAAGGCTCTTAGGGCGCAACGCAGAAGCAGCTGTTCCGCGGTGCTAAACATCTGAACAATAAGTAGCATTGTCTCGGTTAGCTATTGGTTAAACAAAATCTCTCTCATACACGCAGACATTGCGGCAATGAAAACTTGCCTGCAAAATATCAAAAAACGTGCCCAGTTTTAATGAATTTTAATACAAGTTCTACTGTAGGCGCTTCAACTTGCTCGTTGAAGAAAAGCAAAAGGCGCAACAAATTTCGAAAACGTTTGCGAAGAAACGTACCTGACTATAAAATTACTAGCGTACTGTAGAAAAAAGTCTTCCGTGTCTCGCCATGATGTTTAACTTTTAGTGTTAGCAAGAGGAGGAAGTCAGTTCGTAACTTCGACTAGAAGTTTCCTGAGGGAAATACGCAACAACAAGGAAGTCCGACACGACGCCTGAACACGAAACCTTTTTACCAGCTTCGAAACGTGTCCAGATGGATCAAGTAAAAATTGATCAGCTCGGCAAGTTCGTCGCCCTCTCTAGGCGTGTCCGTCCAAGAAAACAGAACTCAGCAACGGCTCACCGAGACGTATAAATAAACACGTATGCATTTCGAAGTTGTTCAACTAGTAGTTCAGGGTAAAACTGGGTTGCTAACCTTGAACAATGATTCCCATGGGAACCGTGAAGAAGTAGTGGGATGTAACCCACCAGAGTTCAAGAAAAGTTTGCCCATCTCTAAAACGTACGAATGTGGTTTTTATTCTCCACTAGAATCCATACATGCCGACTATAGCACCACGAAAAGAGGGACAAGAACAGCTCCTTACTAAAAATTAGACATGCTGAGAGTGACGCTGCCCATAAAAGCGAGGACACACGCTGGAATTCGTGTGGCAGAAAATTCCAGACTGGCGAAAGTGTGACAGTCGATGGATGACCTTCCCAACGTACAGCAGTAAAAACGATTGCCCCGTATAGATAAATGCTGCTTAGGATAACCGCTTCCAACCGAAGGCAGAGAAGGAAAAGCTACCTTGAACGAGCTTGATTTAAGCTAGCAGCCTTCTTTGCAGATTTTGGTTTAGAAAAAGCTTTTTCCTCCTGTGTCGTGTCTTCGGAGCAGAAAGCTAATGGATGCTGCACAGCGGACGCTCAATTCGTCAACTTTCCTCGCTGTGGACGGCACGCGGGAATTCCCGAGAGCTTCAGAAATAACTTGTTTAGTAAAACGGTTAAAACGTCGCGTTAGAAGACAAAGATCTCATGTCAAATCGTCACATAACATCCCGCGTTCAAGGCAACTTACTATTAAATTTCCAGCGGAAATCATTTAATCGATACGGGTAAAATGCACCCGCTTTACAAGGCATTGTACTTCAACGAGCGACTGGCGCAGTTCCGTAGGAAACGTTTGCACAGATGCGCAAGTATAAATTGCCGCAAGATTACAATGAACTTCAACCCGCTGCTTTTCGGAGGAAAAGAAAACTTTATAGAAATGCATTTATAGATTAGCAGTAAAGCCTCGATTGATTCCCAGGCGCTAGTATCTCCCTAAGAAATTGGAGAAGGGATACGGTTGAAGCAGGATGTGTAGCATTTTCTGCACCGTCTTTTTATTAAACTAACTTGATGGTTAATGCGCATTTTTGCTGCGGTTCAAACAAATAAACCATCTTTACAAAATATATTTAAATGACCAAAATGATTGAAACGATTCCCTTGGTGCACCTTTTATAGGCTGTTTTTATTTCCTGTTATTACGTTGAAAATTTCTCAAACGTCATCACTTTCCACATTAAAGTTTTCGCTTCTAGTTAGCGCTAACCATTCCTTCTTAGGCAACTATGAAAAGTATGAAAGATTTTCAGGTTCCATTGGAAAACTTTTGGTTCTTTTGCTAACTAAAGAGAAGCAGGAAGTAATATCTTTGCTCAGGGAATTGTTTTATCTGCATGCAGACTTCGTCCGGTCAGTGATATTTCCTAAGCAAGCATCTTTTGTCCTATACAAATAAGCCCATAGAAAATTTTCACGTTTTTATGGAAGTCTTCCTCCCAAAAGCTCACAATGAAGTTCTATTCTGGCGTTTTGCTAATAACTGGTCACCTGTTTGCTGAGAAGATGCTTATTTCGTTTAACCGGGGTACCAGTAAAGCAAAATATAAAACACGGGCAACAGTTGTTGCCGTGAAATATGGAGTATAGCTATTGCGCTTTTAAGAATGCATTCATTCAACAACAGTGCAGTAACTTTGAAGCAATTGAGCAAGTTAACTGGGCCTGTCGCTGACCAACTTTTTACTGCATTCCGTTTCAAGTGCCATTCGCTCACCAAGAAGCAACATCAGTTTAATAAATTATTGCATTATTGCGCAACTTGTAACGAATGTCCAAAATTGAAGAAGAATTTCTTAAAACACAAAATTGCAACATTTGAACTAAGAACAACCGTCGTCAACAAACAGTAACTGCATTCAACGCGTCGGTAATGATGGAAACAGTCGTGTCCACGCCATCTTCATGAATAAATGAGTAATGGTCGCCGTCGACAACGTGAACGAACACGTTTCCGGAAACAACCTGAATTATTTGAAAGCAGTTATGAACGAACGATTAAGACAAGCGAAGTTCAGGCAACTAACCTCTTTCAGACCGTAGTCGCTGCCAACGTCTTCAGGGCGCGTACCTCCCTTGCTCGACTTGATGAGTACGGCGTCACCTTGGTACATTCTAGTCGGTTTGTACCTGAAAATCCAAATAAAACCGTATGCAAGAGCAGGCGCCAAGAATTTAGGCAACTTCTTCGTACCTGTCGGCCACAAGGAACTTTTGACGTAGAGAATTGACGCCAAAGTCGATACTTTCCGCGTCCTTGAAGGATCCGGCCTGCATCAACGTCTTTTTGGTCAAATTGACGCGATCATCCCACGATGGTAGGCTGGCTAACTGTTCTCGCAAAGCTCGATAGTCGATTTCGGCGAAGCGCTGAGAAAAGGCTAACAAAATTTCGCATTCGAAATTGGTATCACGCGCGAGATTCTGGGCGGCCACTCCGTAGGCGAGCCGATAGGCGTTACGGTAGAGACGCATGTAGCGATGGGAACTGTCGAGCAGAATTAACGACTGCACGGCGTTCTTGCCGTCTGCATACTTTTGCTGCAATAGAGTGGCCATTTCGAATGCAATATTGGCGCCGTACGAATAGCCAATGATTCTGTAGGGCGGAGATGGTTGAATCTCTTCCATACACTAAAGCAACCACCAAGTGAACAACCTACTTCTTCACTTCATCCAGCAGACTTACGCTAATGTAATGCAGCGCTATTGACTCCATGGAAGTCAGTGGTACTGACGGAGTGCACTGGAAGCAATATGCCGGGAATGGTAGCTTCGAGCCGAGCATTTCTAGTGGACTTTTGACTCCTTCAACTGGATGGACTAGGAAAACGGGTGGCCCTTCCTCTATTGCATTCAACTTTACAACCGGCAAGTCAGGGCGTAGATCATCCGCTTCGAAATACAAGCTAGCCACGAAAATGTACGTAGACTTTTCTAAGGCAACTAACGGACACGTACCGGAACATCGCCATTATGGTCTTCAGGTCTTCTTCCATCGATTTTGCCAGTTCCGTGACGGTCTCCTTCCCCTTGGGATTGGACACTATTTCGACCAGATTGTTCAATGTAAGCTGAAAAGTTCATCGCCTTCTATTTTTTTGTAAAACTTACAGTTTGACTAACTCCTCTAATTTCCTTCATCGACAAAACGATGTCGTAGTCTCTCTCCAAGGTTTGCTTTATTTCGACGCCCATCAGGGAGTCAAGACCCAGATTACCCAACCGCGAGTCCTGGTCGACCTGCTTAAAGTCGCTAATGCCAAGAATATGGGCGATCGTTTGCATGATGTTTTCATTTTTGCCCTCAGCACTAGTTCGGTTGGTCTCAGCTCGTATGAAGCAGCTGAAAATGCCCTGCTTCCAGGATAGGAACGAGTCCAAGCTCTGAAGGCAGCTCGGTATTCGCTGAGCATGCGTGCCTCCCACGATGGTTGAATTGTCGCCAAGTTTTTCCACAATAACGCCCACGTCTCCAATAGCACCCCATTGAATCACAATTCCAGGCAGGTTGTCCATTATGCGATATTCCACAATACGCTCCATATATGAGTTGGCCCATCCGTAGTTCGTTTGGCCAGAATTACCCCGAGCGCACGATTGGGATGAGAATGCAACGAACCTTGAAAACTACGTGGTCAACTTCCCTAACGTTTGAACTTGGCGCCTACTCATACCATTTCAGTTCAGGGCCGCAGTATTTCCTGGCAAACTTGTCAAGGTGCTCAGTGCCGGCGCACTTTGGACTGGACGATTGGACGAAGTTCTCGGCCGTCTGATTTTCGAACAGACAATCGCGCAAAACCATGGCCAAGTGGAATATGCCACCAATTGGACCAATTTCCCTCATTTCCTTAAAGAGTCTTTCCGTTTGCTGTTCGTTACCAATGTCAAGGGTAGAAATAGACACGGTGACACCCATACGGCGCCAAAAGTAGAGACATCTGGCTTGATATCCCGTACGAACGCCACTTCGGCTGGTCAGGACGAGCCTACAACGTAAGAAGTTTACAGTAAAGAATTTGCAGGAAGCAAATGCGCGCGCCTACTTTCTGGCCCCTCTGACGATTAGCCAGTTGGCTAATTCAAGGCCAAGACCACCAAGGCCGCCGGTGATCAAGTATACGTGCGCAGGACAACAATAAGACCTGGTGGCCGCCATGACCTTAAGGGGCGACGGTGGGCACAGTTTCGCTTCCTCTTCTTCCCTGATCTTCAATAGCACTTTTCCTTTGTGTTTTCCTGTTGCCATGAAGCGGAACGCCTCTTCGACTCGATCGTGCGGGAAGATGGTCATTGGAAGCGGTTTCACCAGACCTTCGTCGATGCCTTTGTCAAGTAGATGTTTCACCATTTGCCATTCGTGATTGTTTGGCTCAAAAAGTGAATCCAGTAGTATTCCGTGGAAGGTGGCATTTTTTAAGAAAATCGACATGCCCAATTTGGAGTCCGCTGCCAGGTCGTACTTGCCAATTTCCAAGAAACGACCGTGCTGGGCTAGGCACCTAACGCTGGCGTGCAGCTTCTCTTCAGCCAGCGAATTGAGCACTAAGTCAACACCGCGACCGCCAGTCCGGTGCATAATGTGAAATTCAAATTCGCTCGTTCGGCTGTTGCTGAAGTGGTGGTCCTTCAGTTCTGGAAACACTGACTTCAGAAACTTCTTCTTCTCCTCGCTTCCCACTGTCGTAAACACCTCGCAACCGTACGATAGCGCTATGGATATGGCAGCCATACCGACCCCACCAGAGCCGCTATGAATGAGCACCTTTTCACCTTTTCTGATGCGACCACGTACGACTAGAGCGTAAAAAGCTGTTGTAAAGACAACAGGAACCGTCGCTGCTTCATGCATCTTCCAATGATCAGGCACCTTCCACATGAAGTTCGTGTCAGCTATAACTGTAGTCGCCATTGCTTGACATGGAAGTAGACCCATCACACGCTCGCCAGTTGGCAGTCTGCCAGCGTATTCCATACCTAGAAGCAAAAGGTCCATGACTACCTATTCTAAGCATACATAATGTGCCATACATATATACATAAGTATATATGTGTATGGCATCCGCAGTTTCCTGCTCCCTGACAAAATTAAAGGCGATAAGAATTTATCGACTTTAACTTTGCCGCTGACGATGGGAGCATGGGAGTCCCGAAAGCTGTAGAACTCGTTTTTGAACTTTTGCCAGTAAAAGTGCTTTCAAAGTTAACAGGACACAACCGCGATATAGTCATCATAGTACGCGTTAGAGTTCGAATTAACAAAATTGCAAAATATTCATATTACCGAGCAAACAGTCCTTGTCAATGAACATTCCCGGTATAGAGTCAATGGAAAGACGACCAGTGGCTAACATTATGTCGCGGAAATTGATGGACGCGTAATAAACTGAGCAGAGCTCCCTTGTAGGGCTGTCCTTCGTCCAATACTTGTTGGGGCTGCCAATCCAAGTCAGAGAGTTAAGGTCTCCTCGGGTCAGCGTATTGATAAATGCATGTTCAGTTTCCTCGCAGCAAAATGTTTGGTCTATAAAGGGAAGATAGAATATGCAATAGGCAGGATCGCTTTCGCTTACCGCTCTTTAGACGGAAATGTCTGTAGCAACCCCATTTACCGTTTCGATACATGTTGGAATGCAAATCCAATTCCATAACATGGCGCACCTCGTCGCCCTGAAGATCAAGAGTGTTGTTTGCCTGTGAACTCTTAACACTGGTGTCCATTATGCTCCTGAAAAATTGCTTCCCAAAAATATGGAACAAAGTGACCGGCAGACCTGAGGAGTCACTAACCTTATTTTATTTATCGAGTGCTCCTCTCGTAAGCATAGGGCAAGACCAGGAATTCCATTTCTCACTCTGTCGCTCACGACCCATACTGTGTCCTCGCTTGCTTTGAAGGCGTACTTTTCCAAGGTGCTCTGCAGTGGCTTCAGCCAATCGAAACTGGTGACGTCATTGACAACGACTACATGCGGTACTCTTTCCATTTCAGGTCTCTTCCTAATAAGGTAAACCGTTTGCATCATGTCGTCCTTTTGATAGCTCATAAGGCTGAAGCCAGCTTGATCGAAAAGTTTCAGCCAATTGTCATGTTTTAAGAACATGCCTTCATAGCGCGACTGGTCGTCCGGGTCGCCGGCACCTGGACCTCCAATGGCCGTTAGCAGCGAGGCGAGGGCGAAGTTTGCGGTAAATTCATTGACAAAGACAAAGCCGTCCGGCCTAAGGAATTTTTTCACTTTGTCCAAGTAGGCAACAATGTTCTTTTTCTTGGAGAGTACCCGATCCAGAACAGCAAGGTCGTAGTTAACTCGGTCGCTGGGCGGGTTTACCTCCTCTTCATCCATATTCGTCGTGTACAGATCGAACTGCTGATCCGCCTCCTTCAGCTGGGCTACGTTGGGCCCGACCAAGGTCCAGGCGACTTTGACAAGCGGATGGGTTACTTGCAACTTGGAACAGAGTTCCGCAAAGGCTGTTGTCCATGGCTCAAACATGACGATGCGGTCTGAGTGGCCAGAATTGTTCTCCAAGGCGACATCCAAAAGTGGCTTCACAATATCTTCCATCGTGCTACAATTCCATAAAATATCTGAGTTCGCATGTTCGATAAACCACTTGTTAAGGTCGCTCAGTGCTTGTTCATTGGCCAAGTGGTGAGGTTCCTCAATTAACTTGTTCAGTAGATGGACAATGGCACATTTCTTGTCAGCAAGGCATTGCTGCAAGTATTCGTCGTCCAAGAATGCGATTTTCTTCGAAGCTCTCATCTTGGATAAGCTCAATTGAGTCGTAAGCAGGGAGCCCCTTACTTCGATGCACCGATTAAGTAGGTCCTCACAAAAAGAGGTGTACTTGTCAAGCTGAGCTTTACATGACGGTGTATCTTGCATGCAATGGTCATTCTTGTAGTAGAAAAATTTCACTTGCTCCAGTGTTGGTTTCACTCCGTGATGCAAACGTCTGGGCACCGTTTGGGCGACCAACTCACGCACTTCCACTCCTCCCGCAGCAAAGCCGTTGGTCGTCGCGTCGCAACGACCTTCCACAATTTCCTTATTATCTAAGGCAAATTCTCTCTGCAGATGATGGATAAGAAAGGACAAACAGCATACCTAACCGTATTACGGATTTCAGGTGCTTTTCAGGATCAATTCGCAAATAACGCATGCGGGTAGGCAACTTCAGGGTGTCCATCTTTTCCATAAGAAGTGCCGTCTGCAATAGAGCGTCCAAAAAGGTGACCCAGTTGCCATTCCAAATAATGGACGTCCGATCGCCGGCATTGCAAGCTTGGTAAATGCACCTGAAGCTCTTCCCGTACTCGTATCCTCTTAGTAGGAGCTCCTTGTAGACGTCCGCCGTGGTCAGTTCAATTCGTTCGCATTCTTCGCTCAATGGGACGTGTGAAAAGTTCTCGTAGAGCGAGGACCTTTCCTCGTCCGGAATAATAGTAATGCGGCCACTAGCCGCCAACGAGTCGCCTTCGAGAATTTCGAAATTGCCCGTCGCCCACCCAACCGATATGTTGAATTTAACTGAAACATTGTGCTGTAAACAACGGTGATCGCACAAAGCAGCCTTGCTATGCTTGCTCACTTGGATGACTGAGGATGGTCGCTCTGTAGACGTGCACATCTTCAATAATCACCGGCGTTTTTTCCATTTCCAAACCGCGAATTTTGCATACTGCCCTCCAGGCGTTAATCAAGTGGCCCGTAAAGGGAAACAACACGCGTCCATCAATGATGTGGTCCAGGTAGAACTGGTCCTGCAAAATATTTTCAATGAAGGAGAAAAAAATAAACTGTCTGATCGTTCACCTTCATTTCCGGATTGAACGGGTCGACGTTGATGGAACAACTGGCAGCAAGTCCGCCTGTACCACCTGCTAGCATATCTTTCATTGATACAACGGGCCAGTCAGTGCCGTGATCCCATTCAATAAGCGGGCTTATCATTGGCGTTTCCAGGGGAACCGGTAGAGGAACTGTACCGTAGATGTTGTGAACGTCCAAGGACAGACCGGCCTGGTACAGCCGTCCCAGTGACTGTAGGAAGAAATCAACGTTGCTTTCTTCGCGACTGTTCATGAGACCCTGATAGGTACACGAGCTGGGCACCACGCGTCTTATGATTGATTGTAGCAAGCAGTGCGGAGCCACCTGGGATACGTTTGCGGATGAACAAAAAAAGCAAGGGACCTCACACTTCGCAAACCTACTTCAATTATAATGGCGTTTTCCGGCACGTGCAATAGAGCTTCGTAGAATAGTACAGGCGAAAGCGTGTTGTTCACGTGATATTCAGCCGAGCAGTACTTGCCGAGGTCACTATCCCATTCAGACTCTGGAACGCTGCTGGATATCCAGCGAGATGAGCGTAATTTTGGCTGAGGAATAACCTGTGCACGAGATACTGGTTCTCTATGCAATCTACTAGCTATCAGATAAGACCTACTTGACTTAAGGTTTTGCGTAGGGAATTGCCAATCGATTGGATAAGGGGACTATGGAAGGCCATTCCAGAAGAGTCGATCATTCTGGCGAAGATGCCTTCGCTTTGAAGCTTCCTGACCGTTCTCTCTACTTCTTCATACAAGCCGGAAATGGAGGTCGAATCTTCAGCGTTGTGACACGCAACATATACTCCCTTTTCGCATCGGGCGGCTACTTCATCCGCAGTAAGGCCAACAGCTGCCATGCCGCCTTAGTTGAAGCTTCGCTTAGGGTTGAAAGGTGGAAACGATTGTCAAACGTACCAAGTGGAAATTTGGCATCTACCATAGCCTTGCCGCGAAAGTAGGCAGTCAATATAGTCTCCTCGAGGCTAAAGCAGCCGTCGCAATAGCCGGCTACCATTTCGCCGGTCGAATGGCCTACTATACCATCCGGTTCCACGCCCATCATTTTTAGCATGCTTGTTAAAGCAATCTGGAACGAGAAGATTTTTTGAATGCATTGCTCCACCCGACCAAATTGCTACCTGTATGGCACTGATGCAAACGAAGCAGTTAAGAGGATTGTTGACAAATATTTTTTTGTCCTCAGTCATTATCATTGCCATTGGACTTAGGCCAAACGGTTTCAGCACCTCGCTGCATCGAACAATCGTCCTGGCGAAAACGGGAAACATTTCAATCAGATCCTTGCCCATACCAATCCACTGGGAACCCATGCCGGAGTAAACGAACCAGACGGGTCGATCGGCGACCGACGAATACTTCTTAAGCATCATATATGCAAATTATTTTGCACAAACTCAACACGAACATGCCTGAATATTGCGCAAAGGCGGTTGATCGCCCCTGTTAAGGATAGCGTATGCCCGGAATGGGTACATCGAAGCCGGCACGTTGGCCACACCGGAAAGTAAGGACAAGAAAGCTTCGTCGTTCGACCGCTTCTCGGCTTCGTCCAAAATTCGTTGTACCGAAAGTTCAGTTCGCCCTGAGGTTAAGAATAGCCGTTGGTTCCTTCCGTACGGTTGCTCGGTTGGCTGCTCGCAGCGGTGGAAAGATCTGTCAATGCAAAACTTGCTTACTGGACTTCAAGTAAGACGGCGGAGTGCCTTTTCGAAAAATAAAGTTTTTATTTTAATAATGCTCATTTCACTTGCTTAAGAAGCAACAGAAAAACTACCTCAGAACAACGTGCGTGTTGGAACCGCCAAAGCCGAATGAATTGACCCCAACGGTGCCTCCGTTCCATGGAGTTTTTTCAGTGACCACTTTTAGCCGGCCGTCAGCCAGTCCCGGAATGTATGGATTTGGTTCTTCAAAGTGAAGATTCGGAGGCAAATATCCGGTCTGCATTGCGATCAGCATCTGAAGAGCCGACAAAGAGTTTTCAATGACAGTTTTTTGAATTGAATAAGTTTCAACTTTAAAAAACATGATAGCTCACTTTGGCTATAGCAGCCAAACCACTTGCGGGCTCAGCGTGACCCATGTTCGACTTCACGGAGCCAACCAGCAATGGACCGGTCCGATTGGTGCAGTAGACTTCGCATAGTGCGTTCGCCTCTTCCGGATCTCCCACTTTGGTGCCGGTACCGTGCGTTTCGACGTATACAACGGTGTTTGGATCGACGCCGGCCTCTTTGTATACGCTTTTAAGGAGTTGAGCCTGCTGTTGACCGGATGGGAAGGTGACTCCTGAAAAAGAGTTCTCCTCTTACTACTAAAAATCCCAAATAAATGTAATTCATGTACATCGTACTGGGCCTATGTTATTCTTTTAACTTTTACCTTGTTCCTTGTAACCGTCCGTATTGCTCATCGCATGTACGACGGTGGCATAGGAGCGCCTTGCAACGCTGACCTTTTGGAGAAATATAGCAACAATGCCTTCGCTTCTGACGTAGCCTTCCCCTGAAAGCAGACGATGATCAGATTGACAAAATTCAGTTTTCCTACAGACTTACCGTTGGCATCGAATGTTTGGCACATGCCTTTCTGAGAGAGAAGTCCGAGGCGCATGAATTGAAGCGCCGTCGTTGGGGTTAATGTCAAGTGGGAACCGGCAACCAGAGCTGCTTCGCACTCATCCTTTCGGATAGCGTCGACGGCTAGTTGCAAGGCAAGCAGGCTGCTCGAGCATGCTGTGTCCACGGCAAAACTGGGCCCTAAAAAACAGTATCTTTGTTCAGAAAAGTTTCTTACGCATTTTGCTCACCCCTGAAGTCCAAGAAGTAGGAGAGCCTATTGGCGAACATAGAACGAACGCAGCCCGTCAGACTGTATCCTGTTACCAACTCTGGGTCTCTGGTAAGGCATGCGGCCGTTTCAGAACCCGAACATCCAACAAATACGCCCGTTCGACTACCACGCACCTTGACCGGATTAACGCCTAAGGTTGATCATTATTGACTAAGAAATTAGCAGCTTTCAGATTTTGATATATCCTACCAGCGTCCAGGAGCGCCTCGAAAGCGACTTCAAGCAGTATGCGCAGCTGCGGATCCATATTTTTCGCTTGCTTAGGATGGACGCCAAAGAAGGTGGCATCAAATTTAGCCAACTGCTTAACCTTTCCGTGTCGCCTTGGCAGACCGAATAAGCCTTCAAAGAGCCAAGTTAAAGATCAGATGCGCCGCCTTCATTACGCAATGTGCTTAGATGGACTTTTACCGGGTTCCCAACGTCTGTTGTCCTCGGTGATCAAATCGTCGCCATTCAACAAATGTTCCGCGAATTCCTGCATGTTGTCCGACTCCGGTAGGCGAGCCGAAATTCCTGATATGACAATGTCCTCTTGGCCTTTCCACCATGGCATTGCTTCTTCGGACTCGAAGGAAACCTAAACAAGGAAGTTCTACTATTGATCACCTTTGCTCATTCATGCTGTGTTAAGACACTTGCTCGCTTGTTCAACGATGCCAGAAGGGGCCTACTAATGATAATAAATGAAGAAGAAGACAGTATTTGTCTCCATGAGACGATGGAAGCGGTTAAGCTCTTTGCCCACAGAAATTTGACATAACAAATGGGCGAATAGTAAAATTTGGACGGAAAGCAACAGCTTACCTGAGATTCAGTAACGTCATTAACAGAACTTTGAATCCACTGTCCATCGCTGACGTCGTTCATATTAACTGAGTTCGCTGACGTATTGGAATAATCTGTGCTTTCCCCCGAGCTGGTCAATGGTTCCCATGGCTCAGGCGGACAAGTGCCGTTGGCTAATCTTCCTTCCTTCGCTGTCTTTATTGGCATTCGATCGTTCTGAAAGAAGATTGTTCGCTTGAAAAGAAAATGTGGGCAAATGCGCGCGCTCAGTGCGGGCGAAAAAGTGGCCCACTACGTCGAAAACTTGATTCCTTCTCGACGACCCGAGCGAGCTGAGAGAGAGACGGGAGCATGCCGTATGCAGGAAAGTTGAACGGCCGAGTGGCAGCTTGAGCGCTCGTTGCGGCCTGACCTACTATTCATTTGCATATAGGTGCCTCCAGTGACATAGGTTTCGGCCGTTTTACGGTCCAAAAATAAGCAGCAGTACGGCAGCCAAGTGAACAAACGGCGTCGATAGATTTAGTTCGACGTATACTGAGAACACATAAACGAAGCATTTCTGGAAGGCGTCCATTAGTACATTGACAATGGCATAGGCTGGTTTGACAGCCGGCGGGCACTAACCAATAAGGCTATTTCTCTTTGGGGAACTATTTCCTTAGCGTAACGTTGTTCTATGCAAGGCAAAGAGTTTCTCTTTGGAACGCGCCTGAGACTAACGCTGAAGTCAAGATGAGCACGTTTCCTTTTTGAAAAAGTTACAAAAACATCTGCGCGCGCGACCCAATCCCAAACGGGGCTAATGAATTTGGCATTAAAGCTGACTGAGAAAAACTGACGGCATGTTTATCCACACGCCGGTCAATCTTAGCCGACGCTATTACAAGAAAGAAGGGCAAAGTGAAGGAAACATTTCTGAACTTACCAATTCGCGTGAATTCAAATATGCGCACGGCTTGCCGTATTTCGAGGATGACATGCAGTGTGTGTAAGGTAAGTCAAAGCACGACGAACTGACTATTTTCTTCCCGTCGCCTAGTGATAGTATCGTTGACGCTCTTGCAATCGAGTGCGACAGTTCTTTGGGTGACAAAACTTGAATTCCTGACGGTAGCAACTCGTTGCTGCTCTCGTTCATAATTAATGATCACGTTGGCTACGCTTGCATCCCGACAGCCGCTGCCTGCGACAATGACCTGTCTAACCCACTTTTCAAGGTTGCTTGTTATTCCCTTGGTGCAGTTTGGTATCCATCAGGCCCCTTTTTGATGGCGAAGCATGCGCCGCCCCTTTCTCCGCGCGTTTCGAATACTCCTACACCTTCTCTTCAAAAGTCAAGTTTCGCTATTGGTCAAAAGCGAGCCGATATGCTCGTGCCCGTCAAGCCGCCTTAGACCCCTAAATTTGAATTTGCATCCCGCTTGATGCAGCTTCAAGTATGGAGGTAAGCCACGTTACGCAGCGTTATATTGACTTGGCTTTTCCATTAAACGTTGCTTTCTTCCTCTTCAACTTCTTTTGCTGTCTCTCCTGCTTCTCAGTTCTGCATCATAAACGCAAAGGCCATTGAACTTTTGCCATTTCACGACGTTCCGCAGCGTCGCCGCGAAATAGTTATAGTTTTCGCCTGAACTTTTAGGCAACAATAACATCCCGAATGGTGCGGTTAGGCGAAGATCGCTGTATGGGATTTTGCCCCACTTGTCAGCGCCCACTGTCGCGCCCTTCTGTAAACAACGCCTGAATTACACTGTTCGTCTGTTCTGATGCATTGCACGTGGCTCAGCGCGGGCGCGTTTCAAGTGTCGATGCGGTTAACGTTCGCTAAAAGTTTGCACGTTGAAAATTTGCATAACCTTAGGATAAGGCATTGCTTCAAAGTCAACATAATATTCCGCTAATAAGGAGCGAACAGAAGAGAGATTAGCTTATGTAAAGCGACTAA
The DNA here is from genome assembly GCA_000797535.1 of Trichuris suis. Classification (NCBI taxonomy): domain Eukaryota; kingdom Metazoa; phylum Nematoda; class Enoplea; order Trichinellida; family Trichuridae; genus Trichuris; species Trichuris suis. The sequence goes on along the minus strand of KN538401.1, from coordinate 545,856 downwards.
AGCTTATTTAGTCATCCTTTCGATATGGCCGATGGCTAAGCCTGACTATTGAATGGGGTGATTTGACTATTAATAAAATAGATTGGCTTAATACCTCGTAAACAACGAAGATAGGTCAACTGCCTGAAGTTATGACCCCTAGACGAACATTATTGCAAAGTATAGAGCCTGAAGCTTGGATTCCTGTTGTACAGTCATCAAAAGCTCTCTAGTCAGTTTAGGATTGAAGATGAAGTCAACCGCTTGAGGATCAGTTTAGGTCGAAGTCAAAATCGCCCCTTAGCGCATAATATTGTGGTCAGCCATTGTAGCTGAGGTGAGCAGTAAGCATTGATTTGAAAACATGCAACGCCTTACGCCGGGAACCTAAGGCAGCTCTTTACGATTTATTACGACAGGCTTCACTTTCAAAACAAGCTATTACTTCAACCAACAAATCATCAAGGATTGACTTTGGACGTGGGACAAGGTCGATCTTGGAAGATCGCTGAGTCGAAATAAAGGCTTGCGTCGAAGGTGATAAATCTTGTGCTTATACGCACTCATCATGAGAAGCTACGTTTTCAAAAACGGTTAACATCATTTCCTTCGCAGCATTTCTTACGCTCACGAAGTGCACGCCATTTGTGCGTAACACTTTAGGTGCCCATCACTTTGTAGTCTCAACTTGTCGTACTGCTTAAGGGTTCACTCTGAATGGCAGGTGATTATTTGGGCCGACGTTAGGCTCCGTTCAGTGTTACAAGGCACATTCGAGTGCAACACTTTGTTCCAAAATGCACGCACTAATTATTATGAAGCAGGAACTGGTGGGCCGTTGCGCAACGGATCATAGCTTTGCGGGTTTCTTCTTAGGATACGCCCATAGGTTCTGCTAAAATAAACAAGGCATATTTTATAATTGCGGGAAAATTGTACTTCCAGCCAAAGCTACCAAACATTTAGTGTTGCATAAGCGGTCAAAGTTCCGTTGAGAATGTATCTCCAGAGCGTTAGTCAAGTCTCTGGTCATGACGACATGTTAATTTGTTGGTGCATCAATAACGGCCTTTAAAACAGGTATCTGAGTGGGCCCATTGCGGGTTTTTTAGAAAATTAAGGACCTATACGTCAGTCTGATTATTTTAAGAGCGACCGTAAAAATTCACCAATTAAAGCGTAAGAAAATGGGCAACAGTTAATGCAAAGCATGTTTGCATTTCTTGTCAAGTCTCTATTTCTCAATATCATCCGGAGCTGCCTGGAGCTCATCAGTGTTTCAAGATCGCAATAAGTACTTCCATTTTATGCCTAACTGTTATTGCTTGATCGAATTTTATTAGTTTCTTTATGGACTGGTCATATTTAGTTCATGGTAACTGCATGACATTGTCTATGCTTGTGCGAATCGAGAAGTTCATATTTCACTGCTGATCCTTTGTAAGAATGGTCATTTAACATAAAATAACTTTGTAATGATGTCCAATGCAACGTTGAACTAAGAATGGTTGTTTACCTAACCGCGTCCCGTCAGCATACTTTAAGTTCGTCTAAATCTTTTATTTAATTGATAAGTATATAGTCTTTGATCAACTTCCTGAGTAGTGGCAAACGTTAAGTGGCATAACATTTGTACGCGTCTTTTCTAAGCTTTTCTTAGAAAGCTAACAGCGGCTGAGCAAGAACTACCCAAAATGCGTTCGCAGCGAGTTGGCAATTAATATTATAAAAGAATCTGGTAAGTTGTCTTTTCTTCAAAAGCCACCTATTCCACATCAGCTCTGATATTTTTCATTGGAATATTTTTTTTTAATTTCAGTGCACCACGCGGACTTTGACAAAACCGCATGTTAAAACGGCAAATCATTATTGCGCCTTATAACGCCGGCAGTAGCAGGCCGCTTTGAATGTAAGTTTTCTTCGGTACTTTATTTTCTCGAAAACCAGTCATGGCAGTCCATAATTCAAAATGTTCACATGAAGGAAGTTCAAAAAGGCGCTCTTATCTACCACTCGTAACGGCCTGTGCTTAATTCTCGATCTCATCGAAATCGTTCCTTCGACTTAAGTAAAAAGTCACGGCAACAGACATTTGGACACCCTATTGATTGCACTGTTCACCGTTTAGTCAGTATTGCGTAGACAAGAAAATTCTTGACAAGAGAAGTTCCTTTAGGAACATGGAAAAGTAAATCGTAGACGTTTGTCTGTTATGTTTTTCAGTTAAAGGTGTTCATTCTGATTTTCGACTGTTTCATGTGCTGCTTCGTTGTTCTACATTGTGCGCAACGTTTGCACTATACGTTTTGCCAGAACATTGAAGTTCTGGAACACTTACCTGGTGACGTCTTGATATGCTGATGTGACAGTTTGTCAGTGAACCAGTCAAGTTGAAGTCTTCTCTCCTGACTTGTTGCCTAAACGACTGCCGTGGAAACTTGAAAACATTCTTTAATGCTTGATTCAAACTTACTGCCCCGTTGTCTGTGCTATTAGTGTTTTTCTCAAGGGCGTGCGATTTAACAAAACGCATCGCTTCTTGCTGAACCTTTCCTTCCAAGAAGTAGCGACCCTTCCGAAGCGCGTTTCGATTGCACTCCATTGCCTTGTTCATTCAGACCCTCAATTGTGATAAGCTGAATTCCTCTGTTGAATAACGTGATTATTTTTTAACCAACTACATAGTACACGTTTGGCAAGAAAATCTCGTCAACTAAAACAGTGTCACGAAATGGACTTCATTGATTACTTCACGACACAACGTTTGCAAATTACTTGCGTTTCCTTATTGCGAGCTAAAGTTTGGATTAATTTTATGAATGAGTGAAGCAAAAACTAAAACGATAAATACGGAGCTTTCGGGAATCTCCGTATGCTGTTTTCAGCGAAACACAAGACAACAAAAGTCGCGAAAGTCCCATTTTTGTTTTTTGGTTTTCCGTTTGTATTTCCGACTGTGCAGAACGGCACTGCGCAGTACCTACAATGAGAATTAAGCCATCTTTTGAAGCACTTTTCAACAAGAACGAATGAGAATATGGATCAGCAGTAGTAAGGCTTAGCTATATTATCTGTGGGAAAGATTCAAGCAGCACTAGGATTCACGTCTCTTAAACCCTTCAGGAGTCTTTTTAGAACTAAGGCGAAGGTAGCTAAGAAGTTCGAAACTTTAGGAAGAGATTAGCTTATGCAGAAACTCATCGGCTAGAAAGTTGCTCACGCTGATCTATGGCATTGCTTTTGTGGCTTACGCAGATCGTTGTTCATTTTATTTGGCCTAACGTTAACGGCGCTGCATAGATAAATATATTAACAATGAGTTGCAATTTAGGTGAAGGCGCTGCTCTGAATTCGTGGCATTTAACAGCAGTTAATGTACTGAGCATTTTGTAACCGGTATAAACAGCTTTCTCCGTACGACGTTAAACTAGAAGGAAATGATTAGTAGAACGTATCTTGCTTGCTTCATAAAATTTTTTCAACGTCTTATCAACGTGAAAAAAATAACTCGCGTTTTTATTTTGATCCATGACAGATAATCTATAGCAGACAAGAGCTGTATTGAAGGGATGCAGAAAAAGTTAGCCCGCTCATTGTCCGTGTAAGGTGCACGTGCGGTTGCTTTATCTTTTTGTCTCATTAAAGCCTGATTCTTCCTTTGTCAACAAAATTCCGTAACTCTTTTAAAAACCGAATTTCAGTAGTAACAATAGGACTTGTGCTTTACAACACGAATTTAGAATAGGATAGCCCTCTTTTGAGATCATGTGTGAATATTTGAAGAACTTTTGCACTGTTCAATGCTTCCGGAACGGCTTTTATCTTAAAAGGGCATTTATCCTGTGCACGTGAGATTAGGATGTCTCTATAGGCGACGTGGTCGCACAAGCAACGAAGAATACTGTTCATTATTTCCAAGTGCTCTTCGACGAACAGAAGTTGAACTTGCGCGTTGTGACGCAGAATTTGCTGCAAGCTACTTTATCACAATGCGGACTGACCTTAGTAGTACCATTTCTTCATTCCGTTACATAAATATTATAACTGACTGATTATATGTTAAGCAACCTGCTAGTGCGCATGCAGGATCTATCTTTCACGACGTCAAAATTTGTCAAAGTCGTAAATGCTCATTTTGAATAAATCAAGTTTGATTTGTTCTTCAAATTCAAAATTGAATGACCTATCTTTGATGACGAGAGCCAGCGAAGCATTTCACCTGTCTTGTAAAATATTCCATGCTGCCAAACAGGCTACATGCCCTACTCTTTGACATACATTGAGCTCTCAGCAGTACATTTTATTTCCTTCAACTACAGCCGCATCGATTGCCAAAGAATGGTGGAAAGATTGCACATAAGCCCTAATGTTCCAAACGTTAGATGGACATTTAGGTTATATGGGAAGTTTAGTTTCTTAGCTAATTGGTACGACACTTTGTTGATTCTAAGGACAACTGCCCAATATTTTCATAGTAAAACAAATAAAACAAATATCTTCCAATGCGCGGCTTATGGTGAGTAACATATTTTCTCGATGAGTAATGGCGGGAATTTGCCCTGCGTTTGAGAAATTACCTTAATAATTCTGTAAAAAGGTTCAACCGTGTTTCATTTGTCTTCCAAGCAGTTAGTCACATTTCAATTAAATATTATCAGAAGTGTTTAAATATTTCGTTGGTCCGGATAAGTCTCGTGGTGATAGCCTTCTGTGAAATCTATTCATTGATCCGCTTCGATTACGATGAAACATGAATTAAGGCGAGCTGACCATTCAGTGAAACTGCTATTAATGGTCTAAAGACGAGTTTTGATGGTCCCCCTTCATGGTTTAAAATTCAAATGGAAACCTGGTTATCTTCAGCTTATCTTCAGCAGAGCGTTTGGTGGGCGAACTAACTATAAAAAGCAAACGAAAAGGCACTACTGCGAAACCGCGAAAAGGCACTACTTCGTGGCGAAATCACGTTTAACCCGTTTTCTATTATTAAAGTGGTAATCATGGTGAAGCTTTCGGGATTCATCAAATGTCGCCATCAGCGTTCGTGCCTCCTACGTGGGCGTCGCGTTCGCCAGCGAATATGTTACTCAACCACGTTTAAGCGTCCGGCGCTATATCACAACAGGATGGTCACGTGAAGTCATGTCGACTCCCAAAAATGTTACAGACTTTGGAGCATTCCTAATAAAATTTTCGTATTGTATTTCAGTTTGTCTAAACCAGCCAGCCAAGTACCTGTTGTCTAGCTAACTGTTTTCCTTTATTTTACTTTTGTTCTACACAGAAACCTCTACATAAGCCTGGGGTTTTCTCCTCCTGATCAAAACCAAACAAGAAAAGGATGAATCATAGTAACGCAGCGGAATTTCAGAGTAAGTAGCCAAAAGTAGTTATGTGATGCCATAAATTCATGAAACTGTCAATATAATAAATTCATATATAACGTGAATTTAAAGAATACCTGCATCTCAGTCCTTGAATCATGTCGCTTAGCAGCCCAGCTGTCATACTGTAGGTTCGCCGGCCATCCTGTTCTACCCTTACCTAAGCCTAAGCAAACACGTAAAGCTAATATTTTGGGTTGGGCTTAAATGCGGGAATTACAAGACGGTCGGTATGCTCGCCACTAAGGGCAGAACAGAAAGGCCTGCATGCTTTTTAAATAGGAACCTGCATTTTTCTGACGGTGGGGAGACTAAGAGACAAGACCCCGTTCTTTTACTGCTTCATGTTTACTAGCTGGCCCTATGTCTTTTTCAGTAGGAAGAGCATTTCTGAAATTACTTAATGTTAATTGAAAGTCTGGACGCCACTTTGTCACAAGAGGCGAAGACAATGCAAATAGGCATGTCGTTCTCTCAAACACTGCTCGGATTAGGAGCCCTTAAGGATAGTTAGTGAGTTGGTTTGATGAGTTAGTGATTAGATCTTTTCCAGTAATTTAGCATAAAAATGCTTGCTGATTTTAAAGCAACAAGAAAATCGTTCTGTGGGATAATTATGAATGATTACTTCTTCTGAAAATAAAGTTGAATTCTTTGCTTCTTAACTGCCAAATCTGAGAAGAGGCCTCTGCAAAAAAGTTATTGATATTTCTTTGTCAAGAGAGCACATACATGTACCGCATTACTTTTCACAATGCTAGCGGAAGGTACTCCCAACTTTTGCGCACACACTAAATTGCGCAAGCTATTTCTTCATTACCAGTCCGGCCAAAAGTAACTAGCTTGAGCTATCATTAGATGACAATGTGGACCGCGTACTTCACTCGAATACTCTTGAATAATAAAACGTCAGAAAATGCATTAAGGGTTAAGTGAATGATTGTTTCAAAACGGTTACGCAAACGCATAGCTGCCAGAACTCAGAGCAGTGTTTGGTTGCACATTGCTGTAGTACTGCTAACGACATTTTCCATTTCCATGAGCGACTTGAGCGCACTTACGCAATCCTATTTGAAGAGGACTGAATTGAAATCTAAATGTAAATATTTATATTCACTACTGAGGTTATTTACGTGGTCAGTTTCCAATACGTCATAGTTATTCAGTGTCAGAATTGATTGGGAACATGTGTGACGAAATGCTTTAGTTTTTCAGGCATGTTTTATTTTTAACATGACCATAAAGGTTTCCTTGACAAAACAATTCCAACTTCCGCTGTTCTGTCTTAGTAGATACTCTTGGAGACGTGTCAGATGTAGTCATGCAAAACACTTATTGCACATGCGTTACAACACCCTGTTTTTTAAGTTCTAATTTGTCCCTCATTTCCTTCTTTCATTAGGCTGCGCCATAAGCCAACATGAGTACGTCGAAAGAACATTGCTTTGCTTAAAACGTTGCAATGCCAGCTCGCCTTTCATGTTTCCGTTAACTGATCTTTATTTTTGCATCTGTGTGCTCAAGGAAAAGTAGTCTGACGTGAAGTTAAATACTCCAATGAATCTTGTGAATTTCACTTGAAATCATAAAACTTTTTATGACATTAAGCTAGTAACACTAACGCTTTTACTAATAGCTGCGTATGCACACGTCTGTTATACCTTTTATTATGCATTCTTCATCTCACTGTTATGATCAAGGATTGGATTATAGCTTATAGCAGAAGGGAAAGCATTGAATGAAAAATTGTTTTAAAGTAAATTTTTATATACCGCTGAGGATGGAACCTTTGCAAATTTCGCTTGCTGAAAAAACGGGAACAGTTGATTCATGGAACTCATTGAATTGCAAGTATTAATCCAGCACGCTTGAACTGCGATCACTGCTTTTGCTTGCTACTCTTTTCTGAGGGGTAATCTTCAGCCAAACGGGCATTTGATTTTGTTGTTTTAAGAAACGGCGAAATGAGCTTTTTTCTATGTACAACCCTTAGAAGATACAGTTGTAAAGTTAAAGTGTAAAAGAATGTAGGCGACTTTAAAAATGCAACATGAACTTGCAAATTTTCAAAATTTATCACGTTTAAACGACCTGCTCTCAGTTTAACACTTTTATCGGAAATGGCAGAGCATTCAGAACCCCCTTCGCCTCTTCTTCAGAAAGAGGAATCTGAAAGGTCCGTCGTCATCGATAAAAGTTTCAAACTGAGAATGGATGGTTTTTCCGTAAAACATTATGAAGAGAAATTTAAGTAAACATATCCTTGGCTCTCGATTTAATTAAAAGTATTCCATCTCAAACGTCAACCGCTTTTGTACGCAACTCAAGCACGATAAGCAAATGTAATAACTATCTGTAGAACCGACTGCAAACTTTGAAAATCATGTCTTGACCATTGACGAAAGAAGTTGGTACTTAGCAGGCCTCCTTATGCATTTAATAGGCTCTTTTCCGACTTCCTTCAATGGCTGATAACTGACTGGTCGGACAGTGCTCACAGTGAACTTGAAAAGAACTCCAGTGGTGGACAGCGCATACTTAAAACATGTTCATGCTGTCGTGTATTTACCCAAGAAACTGGCATGAGTTATAGGTGAGCGAAACTGGTAGAGTTGCAATTAGGCAGCTGAATTGAAGCATAGGCTCATTGCACGTGAGGAAGTACACTATGCAAGCGCTGACGATGAAGATCCTGATATGTTCTTCTTTTGTTGCACTGATCCTGTTCGGTTTCTCGCAGGCTCAATGTGAGTAAACGAATGGTTTATTCCATTTTTTGTTCTCCTCTCTCATAGTTGTGTCACATTTGCAAATAAGTCGAGTAGAGCTATACGTTAACAATCAGTGCTTTAAAAGTTTCAGATCTTATGCTTAGTGATTCACTGATTAAGGGATAATTGAAGACTATTTGCATGAACGTGTGCAACGGTGTAAACCTGGCTGTAGATCTAAGGACGGCAATAGCTTCCCCAAGCGGCATAGCTTCTCGCAAAACTGTCTGATCAGAGAGGACGAGAAAAATACTTTTTTGATTAATATTAATAATATGTCATTCTGGGCACTCATTCCGTCTCTCTCTACGCCCATCTGTCTAAGCTGCTAAGTGACTCCAGATGAATAGGAATGCTCAAAATAATTTGTTCAGCCGTACATGTCAATCCATTTCAACGTCGTATTGATATGTAACTTCTTTTAATAAGTTAGCCATGTTGGAATTTAGGTGTGCTTTCTATGCTTATAATTTACAGTTTAAACAAGGGCATGTCGTTCATTGCGCCAGATTTGTTTTGATGTATTCAACACACTTGCAGTTAGGCAAGTGCCTCAGTATCTTAGCGCTTTCATGTATAATGGTTACGTTAAATTTTCAAAATGCACATTGTCAATTTCAATGCTTTCAGATGGTGGATACTTGTATCCAGCCGTAAATTTCATATACCAATGCCCGAGCGGTTTTGCTCGGCATAATGGCGTATGCATACCTATACAGTTTATACAGGTAACGTACGCAGTGACGTCCAGGTTAAATTTATTATTTGCATTTCAGGCGAAACCTGGTCAGCCCTGTCACTCGATGACGGAATGCACAGGAGGCGCTGTCTGCGTGGGCGGCATCTGTCGCTGCCTGCCGGGGCTTTTCCCTTCTCAAGGGGTTTGCATACTCCCTCCTGCCTATATGTACGGCTGATGCGAAATTCCATAGTACGAATGTGTTGACATACAATGTTACCATGCCGAAATTGTAGATTAAAGTAAATTGCTTTAGTTTATTTCATTTATAAAAATTTGGTATCCTTGCTGATTGTAAATACATCTGGCTGCATCAATATTCTTGTTTTGGGTCAGAAGAAGTGTTTTAAGAGGAATAGTTCTACTTTGGAAGTGACCATGGCGTGCAGATAAACCCGGTCAGCAAAGATTTTTAATTTACACGAATGTCCGAATAAAAGGACCGTGAAAAGAAAATAATTTTTCAACAATAATTTGACACCAGTTTTCTGAATGTTGTGTGGTCTTCGCCTGCAGGAAGCTCTGCTCAGACGGGCGATTCCTTCAGGACGAAAGGCGCTATGAGAAAGAATTTGTACCTATCCTGTCTCAGTTGTGTCTTCCTTCTAGAGCGTATTTTCATTGACTTAATGCTACGACTCGAATGCTTTCTAGTAAGAATGCCATCTCGATTGAATGTCCTATTTTGGAGAATGAAAGCGTCTGACTCGTGTATCTCTTCTGGGCGAAGTTTGATGTGCGCTTTGACCACTTTGAGCACCTCCGGACTAACCGGAGTAAATAGCATGCTGTTGGTGACTAAATTAGCCTCGTCTCTGCCTATCGGGCTAATTATGGTAAAGTCGTAATCGTCGGGCAGACCAAATTTGTGCCTCAAAGCTGAGGCCTGTTTCGTATTTAGCTGCTTTGGGTCTCCAATTTGAATCAGTTTGCCGCCAGTTGTTCGAATGAAAGCGCTATGCTTGAATATTTGCTCACCGACGTGCAATCCACTGACAACAGCTCCTCCGACAACGTCGCGAGCGGTTTCAATTTTTTGACCAAAATAGTGTAATTTAGTTATATACTCTGAACCGGCGAGATCAATGCACATGGTAGTTAGGGCTAAGCCAACAACTATGTATATGATGGTAAAAAACATGTACACCTGCTCTGAGGGCACAATGTCACCGAATCCTAAAATTAGCATAAATAGCGAGTTAGCTTAAAGGCAACCAGCATGTTACATTTCATAAATTTGAAAATTTTAAAAGCAAGAATACTCCGTACCTATGGTTGCCATGGTGATAAAGCAAAAGTAGAATGCATCGAAGTAGCCCCAACCTTCCCACATTTGGAAGAGTAGACCGCCAACGGCAGTGTACGAGACAAGCACGACCATGGCCATAACGACAGGTAAATGAACATCTGCAGAATCAGAGGAAGACTCTGAGATACTTTCAGCCTCCACTTCCTTGTCCGAAACGCTCGACATAGTTGATGTCTTTTTGTCAGGCAGTACGAAGTAGCGCGAATGTTTTCTTACCTAAAAGATGAACCTTAGAGTGGTTTAACTTATCTGCGCGTATAGTAACGCAGTATATATATATATATATATATATATATATACACGTATGGTTCAAAATAGATAGTATTAGTTCATGCAAGACCGTCGTATTATCAACAGTACTAATACTTATACAATTTCATCTTTTTCATTATCACTTAAAAACTGCTACATAAAAGACTCAACCCTCAGAGGGGCAGAGAGATTACAGTAGGGATTTTGACAGCTCTGTCAAACCAGGAATTTATTGCACTAACAAACAATGTGGAATAGCTGTATAATCCTGAGTTCCTGAGGGTTTCACGTTTTGAAAGAATTCAAATGACCAATTAATTCGTTTTACTGGAATTTTCAAGATAGCATTTCAGAATTACCGAATCTAAGCAAGTTATACGCGAAAGAGGCTTCTGAAATATCTCTCGAAGCGACGCCAAGCGTCATGTGAAGATATGAATGAAAAACGGACGTTCTTGTAGGGCCACCTGATACTCGCCCACTTCCAGAAATCAGACACGTCAACAGCTTTAAAGAGGAAAGATACGAAAATTCATTAATACAAATAGCGACACAGCATATTCATCATCTCTAAATTATCAGATCCTTGTATCTCTTGAAGACTTGCGTAAGCTTCCCAGAATCGACGGGTAAATAAATAGTAGCAGCTTTAACTTCCCTGCGTGAAAGCAGCCTGCTAATGAAACCGACCTAATATGCTAAGAAACGGATTCGCTTAATCCAATGAACGACAAGCGTCCCCACCTTGTTTACAGGTTTGATATCCGCGCAAAGTTCAAGGCTTTTGAAATAGCTAAGAATGGTACGGTATGTGCCATATGCCGTACCGTTTTTTAGGTACGCGAAACGTCTCTCATAGGAGGCACAGTTTTGCGGGGCTTTTGAAATTCATACATTAAATTTCCAATTTAGCTTATGGCAGACTCGTATAATCTTTCTGGAAACAACTCAATGCTGCTCATAGGGTATACCTTCTTCATGACTAAACAGTCGCAGTTAGAACAATGGATTCATGAACCTTTATCAGCATGAATAAGTTACGCGCAAATCCCTCCTCGCACGCTGAAAGCACAAACCAGCGTGGGAATCTGCATATGCATATGCGTCTTTGTTTCTTGTAACTCATAAATTTGCTTGCACAAACGTTTGCTTTTAATTTCACATCCTTTGCTCTTTGTTGATGGAAGGCAAAGGCATTTTTCGTTTCCAGTGCTTTCAAACTTTAACCGTTAAACCAATGAGGCGGTAGTTCCCTCGTCTGTTGTTCGCCTGAGGCAGCTGCTTACTAAAACTGTATTGTATGTCAGGCCATCCTTTAAGCGTGGCAAAACTACGTGTACAATCACGTGAATTTTTTATTGATCCTCCCTCTTAAGAAAAGCGATTACGGAGTGAGACGGATAGAATGGCAGTCCTTATTTAGTAAGCTGAAAACCCCGCAGAGGCATAATGCTACACTTAGCCGCAACGTAGGTAAGAGAAGAGACTTTAAAGTATTACCATTACTGCATTCGCTAGTTAGTCAGAGCTATTGAATTGGAAAAGAGGGAAAGTAGCTCCTTCAACAGATGACGGGAACTGCCAATACCAGCACGTGTCGACCCTATCTGCTCACCTGAAGAGCAACCAGTAAAGCGGAAGTCCATGATGATAAATAAGACGATTCCGATGACGTTTCCTTGGAGCAGTTGATGCTTGCCACTGACGCTGGCCGTCGGTTCGAAGGCGCATTCTACTTTTTAGTTTTAAATTTGCTCTCTTATCTTCATTTGATCAGCCGACAAACGTGCCATAACTTCCGGCTCAATAGCCATTAGTGAAGCCGTTTTTGGTTACTCACATCGTAGAAGTTCGTTGAACTTATTTAGCCTAATCTGCTGGGACTGCATTCTGGACAGCTGTTGGCAAAACTTGTAAACGCGCTGTAAAAAGCTTTAGTCAAAATTTCTTACCTTAGTTTTCGAACAAGAAAAACGTCACCTTAAACCTAATTTATCAAAAGTGACATTGTCACTTTCTCTCAGCCTCCGATCGTCCTTAGACAAGTCTGACTGGCAGATCCCAGTTAACTAAACGTTGCGCCAATGTGGTAGCTTGCCCTTTCCCAACTCTCCGTGGGAAAGTTGCTTCATGCTTCGTTAAGCGAATTGCTTCTTCCGATAAACCCCCAGTCACGGAACGATCATGCAAAGCATACGCGCTGTCAGAAGACGCATTATTGACTTTCTGACAACCTAACTTTCAAAATGGCCCCATTCGTCAGCTGCTTTGCAGCAATTGATGTTCACCTCAAATTATAGCGAAATGACCTCAGGAATGCGTTAGCAATTTTAAAACGAATGTGAACGTACAAAGCATTTAAGCATTCATTCCTAGTCAAGCTATTCAGGATCATTTTTGTGCTCATTCCGAGGACGCTTAAAAAGGATCATTTTCAATTCACCTTTCATTTTCCACGCTGAAACATCACTTGACAGAGTGCCCGAGCCTGAGCAAGTGAAGTGACATAACACTGGAGGCCTTCGTTAACTGCCTGTTTTAAGCTCTGCGCCATTTTCAACTCAGACGGAATTTGGCAGTACGAAATTAATGACAGTCATTGGAATAAGGAGTAAATGTCAAAGCACAAATGATTAAACCGAGAGACGAACCTAAGGTAGCGCTCAGTTGTCAATTTTCCTAATAAACATAAATTGTGAGTCTGAATCCGCAGATGCACACAAACGACTCTTTCCAATTCATCAAATAGTGCATTCCACTAATGACGTCTATGGAATGGACTAAAACTGATGAGAAAATTTCAATTTATGATCTCGACAAATTAAGGTTCATGTCCGCCAGCTTAAGCTACTGCAAAGACAACAAAAGGAATGCCAGGCGGTGCGTACACTCTAAACACACCAATATCTCAATACTCTAACAAAGAACCGCGGAATGATGCGCAGATTGAATATTCCTTTTCCGCGAGGTTTTGACGAAATCAGCATCACGGGGGGCAGTTTATAGCGCGCCTGTTACGCACCTGATTTTTGCACCTTTTAAATTGCCTGTACAGAAAGGTGATGAAGTCCGATAGGAACTTGCCAATGTCCGCAATTGTGATCAAAAGGAGAGGAATGCCAAAAATGCCAAACACAATGCACAGCACCCGTCCTGACACGGTGCGAGGCACCATGTTGCCGTAACCTTGAAAATACCAGACGGTTTATAATGGCGGACACCCTTCCGCTGCCCCTACCGATGGTTGTTATCACGGTAGTGGCAAAGAATATCGCCTGCGGAAATGTCCAAACTGTTCTTTGCGTTTTGTTCAATATATCGTTGATAGTAATGTATTGTTCCTCATATGCTTCGTACAGGACTGTTGCCACGAAGCGGAGTTCCCTCATAGCTTCCGAATTCCATTCTTCAAAGGTAACCCCATTGATTTGGCTAAGGTTCCACATACGCTCCAAGAATGCGACTTTTGCTTCTGCAATCGACTTTAGGCTGTTGCTTCTGACCTATGAAGCATAGTAATAGATATATAAAACCGTCCCGTTCTAAAACTAGTTATTCTAATGGCTACTTGCTCTTCATGAGAAAGTTCTATAAGGTGAAATATGCCACCACCGCATACGGTATAGATGGTAAGAAGAGCGACAAGGCCAACATGAGGCAGCGTGATTTTTAGAATCTGCAACCGAGAAAGTTTGACGGCAATTGACCAAGTTGGCTTTTGATGCTTACTCTGGCCAACTTTTGGCGAAATGTTTTGTCGTCTTCATCGTTAACCGGAGTCATCTCCATTGTGAACAGATTCTGATCTATGACAGCCTCCGCCTTTATATTCTGACTAGCTCGCCTGGTTGCCAGAGCACCACCTGCTTGTAACATGGTTTCCACTTTTTTTGGCAACTTTTTGCAAGTCGTTCTGATGGCAATCTATGACTTTTAGCCCCGACTAGCTTCACTGCTCAGTTTATCCACATCTGTTCACAGGAGCGACTAGTGTGGCCGTGCTCATCGTCTGCGCGGGGAGAATTTCTTGCTCACTATATTCGTTGAATTTGGGCGACGGTGCTATGTGAGCATCGTATAAATTTCTGACAAAACTTTGAGGACATAGAACCGCTATGCCGGGCAGCTCTCTGCTCTCGTCGACGTCATCGAATCAGCAAGAATAATATGCCAACCGATGAACGCACGTCAGCTGTGCTGGGCGACAAGATAAATTATTGGCTTTTAGACTAGGCATACGACGTTTATCCAACAGGGATGCTATATAGCAAAACGCAAATGAAAACTTATCTCTGCCAACTTTACCGCCATAAGATATTATTTTGCGGGCAGAAAATTGTGACGCTCCTTTTCTCACCGATATGCCACCTTTTGCAACGTATTGATATTTCCAGCATTACGTTAATGTTGCTAGTACAAAAAGCTTTTCCAATCAGACTCAAACAATTCAAAGGAATGTCGTTTATGGAACGGAGATCTCAGCTTCAAGCACTGCGCGAAACTAAAAGACCATCCGTTGGGAAGCTTTTCATCATTTCGGTCTTCCTAACGAAGGGTACTTCTTCTACTAGTGCCATTCTTAAGAACGAATGCATCGCTGCTTTGAGTCTTCAGCCCCTATCAGCGAAACTGACGATATATTTAGGTAAAGTTTTCTTTAAAATCACGTGACTGACTTTTTTGACGACGATTGCGCCTTTAAATCAGATGAAAGCTTGAAGTGTGCGCCCACTGTTGCTCACAGCTTATGATGAAGAAGCAATAAGGAAAGCTGAAGTGGTAGACAAAGCATCTGTACGACATGGCGAAGCGACGTGACAACACTTCTCCGTGAAAAGTTTTCGGTATTTTATTTTTTTCCTTATTAAGCTTTGTTGCAGTCACTTCAAAACACTTGCTTGAAATTACACACTGTACGTCCGTAGTTGACTTAACTGTTCGCTTTCTCTCTCCTTCTCTATTAACATTACAAAGGGATGATTAATCTGGTGTGTAGTTTCGAGCTGACTAATAAACGTTTGTCGAATGAGCTTAGTCCACCTGTAAGCCAAATTACGCACATAATGCTACTGGAAGCTAATTTTGTCTCTCGTTCTCAACTTCACCCATTTGAGCAAGTTGGGTTTTCTAAAAATAATGTTGTCTGATAAAAACAGTGTTCTCTCATTTGAAACTTCGTCTGCTCAAAGTTTCCGCACTCCACGTTGCTCGTAAGGACGACATTTAATTACGTTTATGTTTCCAGTAAAAAGGGTAGAAAATGGACGCGAACGCAAACTGAAGGAAACTAGAGCTTTTAAGGAAGATGTTCGAATTAATCAGAACTTCCGGAATGTAAAGATCAAAGAGTGCAAAAAACTTTGAAATGAATGCATGCTGCGTGCGTTAGCTTCAACGTTACTTTATTTCTAAAAGGATGCGCAGATTTCCCAATTAAAACAAATTTCCGCGCGCACCTCCTTGGGCTAAAGCTGTTAATTTGCCCGTATGCATATTTGAAAGCAGCCTTCTTCCCTTCACGGAAATCGAAACCCTTTTTTTAAAAAACCGAGTTTTAAGACTGTTAATGATAATAAAAGAGTTTTTAAGCTCCATTAACTGAAATAGATAGCCTATGCCGCGTGGATCGTTATCAGGAAAAAGTCATGCCATCAGTTCTATTTTTGCACAGTGCCATTAAAGGCTCACTAACTGTAGCGTATAAATTTCATAAGTGTCCATTCAGTATATAGATGTAATATGTGGCGCGCATGTGCACATTTTTGCATTTCTTGCATTCTCATTCAAGGCTCTGAAGTTCTTAATTTCCAGAACAAAATGGCTTGAAATACGTACTCCAGTTCATGCTGACGCTGATGATGATTTAAAATCAACTCGAAGTAGCCATTTTACCAACCTAAATAACAATCCAATTACTACGCTTGCTATGCTCCTTATCAGCGTCTAAAAATACGCATGAATGGAGTACATTTCCGCTGAAACAAAAGTGCTCTATTCTTGAACTGAGCTTTTCATAGCTTGCGCGTGAGAGTGAACCTTTCCAAAGTGCATATGGTAAGTTATGACGTCATTTTATAAGCTTACTCTTAATAGCTCAATTGAGCACTTCTAGATTTAACTATGAGAATTTTCAGGACAGCTTCAGAACTTCATTTGAAGCTATTTGAAACTTTTTGCGGCTCTTATCCTTTTATTAAAGCAACCTTTTGTAGACAGCTGTACTGGAAGCCAGAATTGGCCATTGAGGCAGAGTACATCACTGCACTCGCTTTGTAGCGCACAGAACGCAAATGCAACTAAAGTGAAAGCTTAAAACGTTGAACAAAGCTGGACAACTTTTAATTACAACTTTAGAAAGTAATTTCTGCTAATTATGACAGATCAAGTTTATATAATCTCAAAATTAAGTTTATCTATGGAAGAGAAAACAGCCCGTGATTCTCAGTTTCTCTATGGCATGAATTCAAACCGCTTTACAGGAAGCCACTTTGAACTAATGGAGCAACAACATTTTCATTTCACCTTAACATAGATAAATGACGTACATGCATGAAGCTCGGTTCTTTTCATTCTGAATTCCTTATGACGCTATTAATCTGACGTTCGACGATTTTGTCCCTTAACTATGCGGAAAGACATTTATTTTCCAAAAGCCTCTTGCTCTGCCGCTTGTACACGCCTTCCTGCTGTTTCTCGTTAACTAAAAAACAAAGTTGAAAAGTCTTTGCACCAACCACTCTAGGAGAAGCGGAATTTTTAATTTCAGGCGCACATTTAAATAAACCGTGAGGCGGGACCCTGGAAACTGATTTTTCACTCAGTATGGCCACTTAAGTCAAGCGAAAGCGAAAGGTTAACATAATGAAGGAAGAGGTAGGCTCAGTGTGAAAACTGCGTTGCCTAATGGATGTCCTTCCATTTCTAAAAATGTGATTCCACTGAGTGACGAATGCAACCATTGTAACTATGCGTAAAAACCTTAATTTCCTGGCTTAGTTTAAACATGAGAAAATTCTTTCAGTATCAATCTGCTTGTAGTTTTTGTCTCACCAGATGAAGCTATATTCCCTGCAGCCATTAGTGAGCCAAGGAACTGATCAGTGCAGATGATCAGGCTTATGTTCTTGTTCTACATGAGGATCGATGGCTCATAAAACTCGCAACTTGTTGCCAATCGGTATTCAGCTGAAGCTGCAATTAAAAATCGCTAACATTTTATTATTAGTATACTACCCATTCTAAATCAAAAAACTATAATCAGTACGCTATTGCTTCCTGTCCGGCTGACGAAATCGGTGAGACCATTTCTTAGTTCAGTTCAAGATGAAATGTTCTTGAAATGGACGCACCGTTTCTTGGCTTTGCCAAGAGCAGAAGATCAATGTTCACATGGCGGTTGCAGAAGAAAAACTCGCTTGGCAGAGCCGAGAAAAGAACAAGTGGACTTCAAGAATGCCGCTGCGCTTTTCAGTGACATAACTCATTTAGAGACAGCGTTCGCAACGCTATGCAGTGGGGCAACATCTGTTGTACAAGTCATTTACTACTTTGATAGCACTATTTCGAACACGAAAGCTCTAGTAGTGATCGGCTGTCGAGCATCTACATCCTCCTAGATCATTCCATCAAAGTATTAATAGTCAAGGAAGAACTGTACGCACAAAATCAGATGTTGCCAGAAAGTACCTGCCAATCAAATTTTTCAATAGAAGTTATTAGGAAAAGATTTCTCGCGTTCGTTTCAGCTATCTCGTTGCAGTTACTTTGAAACATTTTGCAACTGCAGACTGAACTGAACTTAGAACTGTCTTAACGACTTTGTCAGCTGCACCGAAAAGAACAGCATGCCGATTACACCTTTCCGTTGAAATTGGCAACAGAATTCCAGATATTTTTAGCCACACGTTTGCACTGGTAGCAGTTAATGTCCACATAATTGGCAATGGGTATAAGTTCGACGAATTCAGGAACCGTTTGCGGGTTTTATGAGCCATTGAACTATCTACACGCATAGCATGAACATCAGTACAGCCACTTTCATGCACGACTTCCGTGGCGCTTTGAAGATAAGAAGAAACATGGTTGCAGTTGGTGTCACGTTGGGTGATGTACGCCTCGACCTTGGTGCAGATGAGAATATGTTCTGAAAATTAGCCCACTTTTTCGCATTAATACTTAAAGCATGAAACGTGCCGGGGTTCTGAGCATGTTTTAAAAACATGATTTTCATGTTTGAAGTCACAGTAAGCCCCTTTTAATGTACTGATACTTGTAGTTGTAAAACGAAGCTTTAAAGTCCACATCGTTCCTTAAAGGCATGAAATTAAGAACATCCTGCCACTCTAATATATTAATAGGGACGGCTGCATTTAGTTCATAAAATGCACTTAGCTTCTTGTCCAAAGGGATTTTAACCTTGTCATTTCGAAGTATAGAACGTCAATTAGTTAAAATCTTCATTGAAACTTGTAAATTCGAATGTCGGTGAAGAAGCCGAAGCTTTTCACAGAAACTCACTTAAATAAAGTAGCAAACTATTCTGCAAACCTGATCGTATAGCTTTTGCCTATTCAACCCTTGCTCATTGTGGAATTAGTCGACCGCTGAGAATAACCATTATTCAAAAATACTTTCTTTATACGCTTTATTTCTGAAGAGAAGAAGCGAGGGTCACATTTTGAAATTTCACGGTCGACAAAGTCTGAGGACGCGATCTTTAATGGTCCTTTGAAAGTTCATAATTTTTATGCAAGCCAGAAGCGTTTATTGTACAATAAACGCGCACAGATATACAAAGGAGCTTCAGGGTTGACCTCACCCCATCATCGGCATAATACGCAAAGGTAATGCGATGAAAAACATTTATCCTCACAACGGATATCGATATGTACACAGGTCCACATGCATGATCCCTTTCCAATCCCAATTGTGACACATGTGTCGTGTGAAGAACTCCCTGCTTTCCCTATCAATGTTTTTCGTTGCATTACCATTGTGTCAATATATCACGCTGAAGATGGAGTACGGTAACCTCAGTACGGAAAGCTCTGTTATATTTCTTCGTGCCTTTGGTGTACAATAAACTGTTCCAACCTCTTCAAGAAATTATGGGATTAACAAAGTTGTTTATTATTTATATTTTAACCAGATGAGAATTATAAGAAGCGAAATGTATGCGTCCGTCAGAGTAGGTCAGTTTAGACGAGGGATGTATGCCGAACGTAAATTAAAAGTTGGTCGAACAGAGCTCGATAGCAGACGAAGTTCATTTTGTTCGAAATCTAATTCTCTGTACCGCCCATTATTTAAAACTGAACAATGTCTTACACGTTTGATTGAAGTTGCTCAAATGCAGCTCACCTCCATGCTTCTGTCTGTAGTAGTTATTCATCGCGTCTCTTTTGTCTTTTGAAATAGAAAGTGACTTTGACGACACAGACTGATTGAATAGAAGTTTCATTAAGAAGTTAGCCACTTGTTTCATCACTACCCCGAGTTAGCACAGCACGAAATCCTTGTTCCGGAATTCTCCAAAACCAGACATTTTTGAGAGCCCCGGCGAGCCGTTACAACTGTTCCCTACATGACTTCATGTGATGACCTGTTGGAAAATATCGCTGCAAGCTAGCTGCAACAGAGGGCGGTATATTCGCTGGTAAATGCGACGCTCACGTAGGAGGTGCAGACGCTGACAACAGGATCTAATGAACTGCCAGAGCTCAGCCAGAATTATGACTTTAACAACAAAAAAACAGGTATAACATGATTTTGCTGAGAAACTTAAGAAATCAAAGAAAACTTCTACGACGGACACCGTTCTTAACAAGACAAAGGACTCCAAACGAAGCATCTTAAAAAACTACTGACTAGAAGGCATCCGCGTCCATAGAGAGCCCACTTCCAGTTAATAAAAGCTGCTAAGCTATTAAAGCATAGTGCCTGCCTTCGTGCTGTGTGAGTAGGATGCGGATGAACTATAAATGAATTTCGTTTCCATCTGCGCCCCAACCTCAACATATTACACTGCGTTTTGGAATATACAGTTACGTATTCCAAAATCTAGAATACGTCTCGTCCTGAGCATTTGGACTTTGTCACTTAGCCGCCCCCGTCTGAAAAATGCAGGTTCCTTCATGCAAAGCACGCGGCCATGCTGTTCTGCGCTTATTGGCCAGCATGCCGGTCAGCTTGTTCTGCTCTTACTTAAGCCTAGAACAAAATATAAGCCTTACGTTTGGGCTTAAACTTAGGTAAGTGCAGGACAGGTTGTCCGGCAGATTTACAGTATGACGGCCGGGCGGCAAAGAGACAGGATCCACGCATTCTAAGCATCGATTCTGGTTGGGACTAGAATGTATAATTTAATAAAACAGCATAAACAAAAGGCCACAACATTTACTGCCGTTCAAGAAGTGTTAGATACTGCTTCAGGTCTGATGATTCATTGAAAGTGAGCATCACAAAGCACCCACATTTTAGACATCCCTCACTTCAGTTAAAGTGCTGCAGAATGTTACTTTCGTTTGCTTATGCAAAAATTCAACTGGAACTAACTGAGCTTTTCAATATCGGGATTATGTCGAAGACCTGAGATATAAGGAGATAAAGATTTATTAAAACATTTTCTTTAAGTTTACTCCGTTTCCTTCAGCGACAACTTGACAGCAGACGTTCAACTCAGTTGCACTGTAAATTCTATGCTAGCAGTCCTTAGCTACGATTGTTCAAACGAGTGTCCAACAGTATTTTTCATAAAACCCGTAACGTCAGGTGTAGAAACAACTCGCCTGACCAGACACTGGCTGGGAAACGAGTTTACAACCTCACTTGAATGCCAATTGCTAAACCATCTGAAATGTCGAACGATGAGCGCAACATCTTTGCTACTCAAAACTTATAGAGGGGATTCATTCTGTACCATAATATAAGACTACAAAGGATGAAGGTTAACTAAATTCAATCCAAAAAAATATTAAAATTTTAATCAAAAATTGTTATATTAATAATAATGATTCAAAACTATGCTTTACAAATTAGGGGCATAGTGGTTTAGAGAGTGACCATATTTACATCCTGCCTTATGGCAAACTTCCTGCTTTTTAGGAGAGAATGAGGCACGACCAAAATAAACATTTCCAAGACACGGGAAACTTGCCGTAACACAATATGGAGATGCGCTTTAACATTCACAATTTTGGGATGGAAAGGCAGCCAGCTCCGTAGTCCTCGCTGAGAAGCAAACCGGAATGTACAGCTCAAAACTGCAAGCAACTTTGGGTTTCCGCTGGAGCACGGTAACTGCGACATTTTGGAGCAATCTATCACTATTGCTAATCAGCTAGCAACGTCAAGATTTAGTTGCGCAAACTGTTTTCCCGCCACCCGTTTCATGCTCCATTTTGAGACTTTGACAAATGAACTTCAACGTCAAACTGGAAGCCAAAACATTCTTGAGCAAATCATCTGCGAATGCTCACGCATGCGTGAACTGTAGTTTCCTCATCTATTAGCCTTCAAGTGCACTTTGAGCCTGAGTAATTACACGCTGAAAGAAAACAACAATGCTTGTATATTTCTTCGTTAACTTGGAATTTATGCTTCAACTTCTGCAGCTGAACTCGGCATCACCTGACCCGTACTTATTCGCTCAGTTGGCTCCAGTAGGCTTGAAACCTGTTGCCCTTTGCTTAAAAGCTGAAATACCTCCATCAAGAATTCACCCGCACAAATAATCGAAAGAAAACAATTTTTCCCCATTCCTCGCTAATAACTCAAGTTTTAACTATCTCTCACTTGCGTCACGTGTCGTCATACGTCATCACAACTTGTTTGCTATACATTGTATCAACCAGGGCAGTTCGTCGACCTGTCTAATGCAGCTGCCAGATAAGATGTCTCCACTGGATTATTCAACTAAATATTAATATTATCCTTCCCCATAAGAGACTATGCTGCGTGTTACTTATTAACAGTGTTGCAATCACTTATGATTGATTCTTGATTATTAACACTAACTATTCACTGGGCCCAACATACCCATATAGGTCGTACGAACATTCTAAATGCTCTAAGGACAAATAACATCTTTGAAAACAGTACAGCTACGGATAGTTAAGCACAGCTTACCTTACGTTTGAACTTTTTCATATGACGATAAAAGTAAGTCATGAAATCAGAGAGAAATTTTCCTATGTCCGCTACGGTAATCAATAGCAGTGGTATACCCAAGGCGCCGAAGACGATGCACAATATTTGTCCAGACAAAGTGCGTGGAACCATATTACCATAACCTTAAGCAAAAAATGGTCATTGGGTTCACGCACTTGGCTCAGCCTACCTATTGTCGTAATGACGGTCGTGGCGAAGAATATGGACTGTGCTAGAGTCCACTGAGGACGCTGTGTTTTATTGAGTACATCGTTTGCAGTAATATATCGTTCGACGTATCCTTCATAGAGCAAGATTTCTAATGGTTGCATCTGCTCTAAGCCTGCTTCTAACCACTGAGAAAGAGACAGATTTTCCGATTGACTAAGATTCCACATTGTTCTCAAAAATGAACTTTTCGTCAGTTCAAGAGTATGGATGCTGCTGGTTTTGATCTAAAAGAGATATCCACTGGCTCCAATGAGCATGGACAAAATATCCGGCTCAAACCTTATGTTCATGAGACGATTCGATAAGGTGGAAAATTGCACCCCCGCATACAGTGTAGATTGCAAGCAAGGCAACAAGGCCCACATGCGGCATAGTTATCTTCAACATCTGCAACAAAGCTTTAAGGCTTGCTGGCGAAATAATAACGCAAAAGTATGTTTGCAAAATACTCACGTGGCGAAATTTTTCACGGTAATCTTGATCTGCCACTTCTTCAACTTGGTTCACGACCTTCAGCTGGTTGCGCTGCTTTTCAGCCAGTGTGTCGCATTCGTAGGTGATAGACTTTTCGCGCATACGTCGAGCCGTCAACATTTTGGCTTTAGCAGGAATTTTTTGACCTTCACGAAAACAGCTGCTTCAAAAATGTCGGAGACTGGTCAAAACTATTAGTTCATAGCGATGCTGCTTCCAGAGCGATTTTGCCTTTTTGCCTGACTTTTGCCGGTCAAGGTCACTTTCAGCTGGTGGCAAGGATTTGTTAAGCGAATGAGCACCTGCAGGATACCTGATAACTGCATGTGTTTCATTGGCAGAATTCCAATACTCCTCATCTAGCAGGCAAGTTAGCTTTATGTTACATCGACTGAGCTGCAAAGCTGAAAAGCTCTTCATATTCCAGCCATTTCGCCAACGCTGCGTATAAATTCCTCAACATCATATAGCAGGATTTAATCAACGTGGAGCGAGCCACGCGTCACGAACAAAGCTGGAAGCGTCAAAGTGGCATTTGCTTTGCACCGTCTGCGTTCACTTTCGTCCAGTAGTGCCGACAGGTAGCGTCCGCTTTCATAGGGCCAACTGATGATGAGTCGGAAGGCTTTTGAAAATTATGTCGACATCAAAACCGCCGCTGATGGATGCCCCAATTGTCATATTTATAACGCTCCGTTCTTATGAACAGAGCTCATTTTCATGAATCTTCTATAAGCCTGTATAATTTACCTGCGTCAGGCACACATGTCGGAAGTAGGACAAGAGTGAAGAAGCCATGAGGTTACTAACAGCACTTCTCATAAGCTGATACTATGCAGCTGGCGCCGAGTTCGCTTGCTCATTCTAAGTCACGCGATGGAGTGGTCACAACAGAAATTGAATCTTCCTTTATAACTCTGTTTATTCTTCAGAAGCCTTGCTCAATTAAAACTGATTCAATTGGAAAACCTGTGAGTACAAGAAGAAAAGTTAGCGAACGTTTGACCATAAAAAGCCCTAAGGTCATTCGGGCATTACATTCATCTCCGTTGACCTATGGCTACTCACGTTTCATTTCTTCTCCAAACTCAGTTTCCTTTCCCTTTCAAAGAGGGGCTTCAGTTCGTCCCTGATAAAAGCGCTGCCGACATCTAGAAAGCCATTCACATATGATGTTATCAGTTACCAATCTTTTTGGCTCTGTTTGAAGAGGCTAACGGATTTCGTTTATTGTTCACTCCCATTGTAGCTAGAACCAAACATTTTCAACATAGGCTACGAAAGGTAACGTTTTACCATTGCGTAGGACACGAAGGAGCCACTTTGAAGCTATGCTAATTTTTGAAGTGGATAACTGTTATGTGGACAGAATGAAAGCCTTCTTGAGAAGCAACTTGTTAGAACTTTTCCTCCTCATGTCTATCCTTGCGCTCATCAGCTGGCACTCATAACGCTTTTATTAAGTGGAGAGACAATGGCGGGAAGCTTTAACAGCCATTATTCAATTCACAAATTATTTTCGCTATTTCGTGAGTTCTTGGGAAAATTCCTTTAACGTCAGCGTGGAAGATGGGACAGGGAACTTTCCAAAAGCGTTGCTCCCGCGTAGAAGATGAAGGTTTATGCACCTATTACAAGGAGTTATATCTTCATGTAAAACAGACAATTCGAATCGAACTGCAATAGCCGCAGGGATGCCACTGACGCATTAGCTGAATTTCCGGTAGAGTTTTGTGACAGACAAGCGTCGCTGATAGAAGACCATGTTGAACTATCCTCTTTCTTTTTGCATACACTCAGTTGTATTTTATGTTTCCCGTTTATGGAGTTCACACGTTATGCGACGGTATCGATGCACTTTACTCTGCGCTCGAAAATCGTTCCTCACTAGTCGTGATAGTCTTCCAGAAGATTTTCCCAATAAATGCAACAACTCAATAGCACGTCGGCAGGAGAGACGAATCATTGGACCCTTATTTTGAAAACAAGTGCAAAAAAAACAAAAGTCAATATCATCACTTTTCTACTGTTCCGTTGGGGCACAGTGCAAACGCTCAAAGTAATCGATTTTGCAATCCCAAACCTGATAAGGAGATGAGCGATCTCAGAGAAGAGTCACGTGAGTGCACAAATTTAAATATCCATTAATATCATTCCGTTTCCTTTCGCTTCGATGAAAGCACACTGTTCCATTGGCCTGTTAGACTAAGATTGGCGTATTCTAACAATGTTTCACTTTTAGGAAAAGCGTAAAGTAGGCAGGAATTATATTTCCGTCCAAACGTTTGATTTTTTGTCCTGCAGTGACGATGATGACAGTTACTAAGGTAGCTAATGAAATGCAATCAGCTAATATTTCCCCTCCAAAGCGGATAAGTCCCTTCCCGTTTCGGTTGCCATTACTTATGGGAAAAGGTGGTAAAAGAAGATAAATGCAGCGCTGCTGAGCTAATTACATTTAAAGCTTGCAATAAATGCCAACCAAGCAAGCGTATAGCATTAATGTCATGTTTCGCGTAAACCTAACATTGAGCATTCTTCGTTCGTGCACAGACTGTCATTTTAATATACCTTATCTCAGGGACCTCATCCGCTAATTGGATAATCAATAATGCTAGAGTGCATTTTGAGCAAAACTCACTTTGCATTTCCTACAGCTAGCGGTTGGATAAACATACGCAATCATGATCTCTTATACGAGCGCTCAATCAAGCAAAAGTAATGCACCTAACTTAGCTGTCAGTCAAAAGTGTTTTCTCTACAGCACCTGCAAGTCCATATATTTTGCCTACCCCTTCAAGGAATAGCTTCGATTTCACGTATTGACGACTTATCAGTAACATTTAGAGCTCGCTTTCCAATGCCGATAGATAATAGCAAACCATTTCCTATTTGAAATAGTTCCGCCTGTCTATGTAAAGATAACGTCTGTTGGTAGGAGAAAAAGTGTATTCTAGCAATGGGAACAACAGTGTAGAGAAACTTTTCATTTTTTCCCCTTTTGCCTCCCGCTATCGCTCCCTCCGCTGTCAGGGCGTCCTTGAAATGCGTTGATGAAAATAACGCAACAAGAAGCTTATGCAAAGCAAAAATAGAGGGGACAGCTGCCCACGTTACGTCGCTCCAGAAATGAAATGTTTTTCGGTCGATCCGGCCGATGAACACGGCCGCATAAGAGCAAGTGTTCCGCTGCGCATCTCAGGAAATAATGAATTGCGGTTGTTCCCGTCCGTGTTTTCTTCGTGACTGATTGTTGTTGGCATACTTTTGATTTTCCAGTTCGCAAAAAACGCTTGCGAGTTGGCAGAGCTCCTGACGACGGGCAATCCGCTGTTTGTTGCCGAACCAACGAATCCGGAATTGCCTGTCAAGCCGCTGCGCAAGATAGCAACCAAAATCAGAAAATGCACTGTCCAATGCTCATAAACTTTAGCCAACCGTAGCATGGATAAATCTCACTTTGTCTTCAAGATACTACTGAAAATATAATAGTGCGAGGAAATGAGCCAGTGATTATTTAGCATAAAGCTATGTACTCACTCATCAATAATAAATTGTACCAAATGCCCTAAAAGGAGACCCAGACAATTTCACCTTTTCTCATGGGAATTTTGAAGATTTGATGTACCTTACAGAGTGTCTCTTCTTGTCGCCTGAAACATGCTTTAGCTTTGATAAATTACAAAGCAGTGCATTTTGCAAGCCAAGGTCAGCACAGGGATGGCTTTGTATTTCTCACTGTGTCATGAACAGCACTTCTGCATCATAAATGCTTCTGCTTTCAGTACATATAATAGAATTTTCATGCTTAATCATGTAAGATGAAAAGTATGGGATAGTGCCAGAACAGTTATTGCTTCATTCTGCGTCAAATAGATTGCAGGGAGAGACGCAGCTCAGTCTCCATGTTTATACTGCTAAAGGAGTTTATTCATTCTTGCATTAGAGCGTCTCTTGAACGCTAAGTGGCATCCAAAGAGCTTTCTATTGATGGCACAATAGCAAAGCAGCTGCTCCCCTAAACCCTTCAATGGCACTATTTATTGGTCCAGGCTTATTTTAGCATAAATTCCAACTTCATTCAACCCAGTCAGTAAATATTTACTTGGGTTTCAAAAGCTTAGTTCAACTATTCACAGGTCTCATTTACCAGAGTGCACGAAACGTTAGCTCAGCTGACTGGATAAGAGCCAGCCGGGAATATACTCCTTATGGAAATGGATAGGATTAAGGGCAGTTAATAAGCCAGCGGCAGAAGTTTTGATGGATATAGAAAATATGTCCCACTTTGGACTTAGGCGCCACTGTTTGAGGAACGCAATCGTTAGACTACAGTTGACCTTCACAAAAACAAAATGACTCAAGATTACGAAGCTGACTGCTTTTCCCCGAAGGAGAAACGACTTTTGTTGCGCCTGTATGCGTCAGACAAACAAAGCACGAACTATAGACACACACGTGGGACCACAATATTCCGTGAACGCAGCATTCGATTCGTTTGTTGACTTTCGTCCTGGTGGAGATTGCATTGGTCGTCCGTCTTCCAACGGCTCGCCGTGGCTCCTCGGTCCTTTAACTTCCTAATTCGATAATCAGCCTTCGTTAAACCTCAGAGAATAATTGGTCTTCGTCTTGCTAACGGTCATCGATCATCACGTGCCGCCGCTGCAGGTGGTTGGCCAAGGATCTGTTCAGACCAGGCAGAAGCTCCCACCAACCGCTGCCGGTCGCTTGCGTACAGCCCTTTTCTCTTGAATTGTTCCTTTCTCAGAAATAAGTGTGGGAATGGATAAAGCAGAGCTGCAAAGACTCGTCGACAGTCTGCGTCGTCAACTCAAAATGCACCGCGTGGCCGTTTCCGTTTCGGCAAACGAGTAAGTTCCGCCTAGTTAAAAGAAGAAAAGAACAGACTGTAGCAAAGGTTAACACTACCCAATTGACCGTATCGCCTGGATTTGTTATGATAATAGAAAATGTTGTACATTGCTAACCCAAATAGGTATTTCGCGTTGCCAGGCAGTTGAAAAGACATTTTTCGATTGATAACACATTGGGCGATCGATTGTTGAAAGAAAAGTACGGATAATCTTTCTACTCCTTCACTAGTCGATGAAAGGAAAAGTCTCATACGGCTGGCATGAAAATTCTCTGGAGAATAGTCTGCATGAAAATTTCACTTTCGTCGCTACTGACTTAGCGACCAACGAGTAGCAGCTGGCTAGACTATGACACACCCCGCTTGGCAATTTCGTATAGGCCTACAGGGTCTAAGGTTGAGATTTCAGCCTGTTTTGGTTTATTCTTCGCTAGAATGAACTGCAAATCCCAGAAAAGGGGTCGTATCTGCTTGCATTGCTTTTAATGAACGCTGAGGGAAGCAGCACCAATTAAAACGCCTCAGTAACTATCTCGCATTGAGCTATGCCCTCGTTAAATCTATACTTAGTCAACCATTCAGTTCAGCTTAACGTCAAACGAAAAAAGATGGAATTTGGAAATTTAATTTAAATTCGCCAGTAGTAGCAAGACGGGTCGGTTGGAACAAGTGCTAATCAGGCAACCCTTCTCTCCGACGTCCGGTTCCTCTCCTCAGCGTTCCAAAAGCATTGCACTAAATCAAGTTTCTACCGCTGCAACAAACTTAGCGTGTCAAGTAGAGGACGGAAGGAACATTTCAGACCAAAGACAGCAAGAGGAATCACGCTGAGGGGCTTTCGAATAATTGCCATTTCCGGCTATTCAAGCTGGCAGTTATGACAAATCTCATCCCGCTTCATTGGGCACTTGAGAATAGAGTAATTAAACGATGAAGCAATTTTTAGGCTCCGCAACTTCGTCGAGGAAAACCAACCCCACGATCCGTTGGTCGACAATTCGGACAAGAAGGTCAACCCATGGGCAGAGAGGGCCAAATGTGTGCTCCTGTGACTCCCATGTTGACTGTGCTCGATGGAAAGCAAGCAAAAAATCAATGTAGATACATTATTAAGTTAGATAACTTAATTTCCTTCCATATGCGGACAGAAAATAGGCAACCCAATGGAAACCGCCATCAAAGGATACTCTGCGCTTTTTGCTGCAATAAAGATCATTTTGACGACGCTGGCCGCAGTGTTGCACATTGGCTTTTTCTCAACCTTCAGACATGCGACTGGGACAGCCGCAAATGTAATCCGTTTAGCTCACCCTGCATACTGAATTCATCAGTTATCGACACGAAGGCCGCATGGAATTGACGCACCGCGGAAAATTTGGAGCCAACGTGCTGTTGGACTTCGCGGAAAATTCGATATTTTCTTCGCAAAACATTTATTAGCACTTAATCTTCCTCTATATGCAGTCAAACCATACTTTTCCTGCCCGGGGCAAAATGAGCAGTCAAAAATTGATTCACTGCAATTAGCGTACCTTATTTCTCTTTTGCTTACTGTACAAAGAAAAGGAAACGTTGAGGGCGTAATTCGAATAGAATGGAACTGGTAAATGTCTGGAAACTATGAGATCATACGGAACTTCACCATATATGCCAATGTCTGAAACAGCATATTCGCAAAACTATTCCGGCTCTGCTATATTTATCATCCATTAAATCACTATTCTGAAGCTAGCAAGTTCCGTATCCTAAAACAGTCGTGCCAGCAAGCAAGTAAAATGACATATTAATAAATAAAACAGCAAAACCATGAACAACGCGAGGTTAGGCGCGGCAGAGAGAATACGCGTATAACTTCGGTCTCCGCGAATGTAAGCAAGTAATAGGCAACTTACTGTTCAGCATCACTGCTCTTATTACGGATACGTGCGAATGCACTGCCCACTTCCGTACGCGTTTCGAGAGTGGGCTTCTCCGTGAGGAAAGATTAAGCGACGATGACCATCACGAACGCACGTACGCATACGTACGATAGATAGGTTGTTTACTATCATGATAACTGCACAGCGTAGTGGCTATTCATAGTTTGTTAAGTGGAGTGGATCATCTTTACGTTCAGTAGGCTGACGAAGAGGACGAGGCAGTGATCTTAGTACTTCAGCCATGCAACACGTGGAATTGAAGGGTGCATACCTGCTGCAATCTTAGGGGAATACATTGTAATTTCTGACTTTGCCTTTTCCTTGATAGTTGCCCAAGTTCGAGTTCACTTCGAGGATAGAAATTTCCAGGAGGCGACCAGAGCTGAACCAGTCCTGCCCATTGTATTTCGAGTAAGGCAGCCGAATGTTGACAGCCTGGCTTAGCCAATCGACAGAAAAACTTTGTCACTTTAACATTTTAAAATCGACTTGGCATGCCCTTGCACGCAGGGGCAATTTCTTTGCACTTACGAAAAGACAAATTCACGTATGCTTGCACTATACACAGTTAGGGTTACGATGTATTATGGCATGGAGTTATCTCGTCTTCCACGCCCGTGGCAGGTTAAAAGTTCCGTTCTCTCAGGTTTTCCAATTAAACTGGTACAACGCAACTGCGTACAATGGAAACTTATACGCCCGTTACATGACACACTATTTTTACACTAGCTTTACTTATTCTGCCTTGCTGTGCTCTACCGCATGAGCAAAAGGTCTTTTGGCTGAACCTGCTATGCGAAAATGAAAAGGGTCGAACCGTAGTACCTGAAAATCCAAAATATTATAGTTATCATTTCAAAATATGAAGCATAATTGAAAAGAGCTGCCGTCAACCATTTATTCGTACCCTTGTTGACAACAACCATTCGACTCGACTTTAAGCTCAGAGGCCTCAGTTCGCTTATAATATTGTCGCATATCAACTACCATGCGCTGCGCAAATGTCGGAATTTAAATAACAACGAACAATCTTTGTCAGATGCTGCCGATTTACTAGAAAAATTCCGAACACCATTAGGAGCACACTGCTGCAAAGATTAAACTTCAAAGCGGTCTTATGGCACGCTAATTTTAAGATTAGTTTGAAAAGGTAATAAGCTATTCTAAGATGTTGCAGTCAGCATAGCTTTTCAATTACGCATCGACGCAGCGATCAGTCTTAATACGGTAATCATTCTGCTGCCTTTTAAAGCACACTGAATAAATGAAACCGACATGGCGACTACCATTTCATCATTAACTGCGATTGACATACAGCAGAAACTGGATTACCCGATTATCCGATTTATCATTTCAGCATCAGCCTTTCGCTATGAGCTTCTGTCATTTTTCAAAAACTGTACAGAAAAGTTATTAACACTTTCGCGGTTCTTCTTGATGTCACAAATTGTCACTGCACCAAACCCACATTTTCTAGCTTAAGAGCGCCGCGAGTCAGTTCTGTTCAACGCTTCAATTGTTTCTGATTCGTCCTTTAGTGAGAATACCGCGCGTTTTAGCACTCAAAACTGGTCATTAAGTGCATTCCATTGCAATTTGATGTCAAAAAATATGACTTGCAACCATCTTTCAACATCAGCGAATTTAAAAAATGCAAAAAATAAGTGCTTTATTAAGAAAACGAGGAAGCAGACTTTCAAGGTTCGTGTTATTTTCATATGTGTACCTGCAAACTAACTTGTGATACAGTATGCCTTATGAAAATTTTCACGCCCTTCTGCTTGCAACAAGCGGCGACAACGACTGTTACGAATGTCTGCCTGTTTTGTAAATTAAATTACAATGTTCTGACTAAATTTCGCTGCTTATTAAATGAATTTTAACTGTTAAGCGTATATCAGTTGCCTGCTGAATTCATTTAGCCATAGTCAGGAAAGAGCTTATATGTCATAGCTTTTAACCTTTTCTCAGTCTGTCCGTGTTAACGCAGTATTATCGTTCCATCTTAATCGTTATTTCTTTCAGGAAGTAGCGTTACTTGTGCACTTGCAGTATTCGTCCGAGTGCTGCTCAGCTTTAGGGTCCCTAAAGGCCGTTGGGCCGTTTGCTTGCAGCGTTTGTTGCGACCATTTATTACTTTCTCATCTGTGACATTTTACCCAAAGTTTGCGCTGTTGGAACAACATGGAAGAGGCGTCAAACGTTCGGCAACTGCGAGGCAAATTACGCCAAGAATTTTTGGAAACCGTATCCGCTTTGTACGACCGTCAAGCGACTGTCCATCTCTACGGTTTGAATTATCCAATCAAGACGGAATTCGTCGCATGCAGACCATTGCTTGAGCACTTTGCCTTCAAGAATTTCAACTCTCCCACTGGACAGCTTAGCCGCGCCATTGTGCGTAAGTCGGACGTTGTTCGCATAGAATTCGAAATTCCTTTTTATGCCGAAGGCGACAACCAGAACGAATAAACTGAATTAGATTACACGTGGTTCCCAGAACAAATTATTTGAATAAGTTTTTTCCTTGAAAGAGACTTACGGGCGATGCTCCATTAGTACGAATAATGCGTTCCACCAGAACTCGTCCTAACCGAATTCGTCTTATTCAAGGTTCGAAAAAAAGAATTCACCTCTTTTTTCAGCAGACTTGACGTAAATGAAGATTCTCAGCACAGTATATGTCATCAATTGAAAGCAGCTATCAATTTTATTCGTCGTAACTATCAAAGTTAATAATGGAAGTCGTGCTATTCGAACTCGTCTTAATCGAGGCACTCCGGTATCTTTGAATACGAGAGGCGTATGCAAGTTCAGACGAACAGTTGACACTTTATGGTGCAACTAGTTCATTGGTCAGCTTGACGCGTCTTGGTTGGGCAGCTGTACTTTTTTCAGGTTTTGAAAGGAAAGAGAAACATGAATGAGCTTTGCGCTCTTAGTGGTTTCTTTCCGTGTCACGTGACGAGGCTATAAACGTCTGCTCATACACAACGGCTGAGTCGCCTATTCCTAGCATTGACGGCCATATCTGAATGATTACTGAGCCAATGTGTATTTCGTAGAAAGTTCTATCACAATGTTCGAATGGGTTACAGGTTTTTGTTTTCGAATACAAAGAAGGAAAGCTTCCCCATGTCCATGTCGACTGCGTTCGTTTTTATTCAACGCTTACCGAACGTACTTCCGCAGCGTTGCATCCTTTGGTTTCACGAAGGTTTCGTCTCTTTGCAGCATGTGCGTACAATTATGCCTCGCTAATTAATGACGTAATTACTGCTACGACACTAATTCATTTTTTGGTCTTAATTATTTTTCCGTCCCATTCATATGTTTCTTACCGTTCAGTTTGATTAATCGCTTCCTTGTATGAACGTACGTCGTTTGATTCATTTATTTTGACTTTTAAAAATGACATCAAATAGGGCTTCCCCGTCTATAGAACGTTGGCATCAAAACTACCGGAAAGCATCGAAGTAGAAATTAGTTATTATCCAGTTTAGCTAACTTAGATAATAAAATAAATTGACATAAGTTTAAGTGAGAATGCTTCACTCTATATACAGAGCGTTTCATTCTCATTTCAAGCTCCTTCCTTTGCGTAACTTCATTGAAGCCTACTCACTAATGCCGCTGCTGATGTCTGACCCATTCTGTTTGCATTCTTTTTAAAAGGTAAACGTACAAAGTCTGTCCTAGCAACAGCTGTTCTCAATGGGAATAATTGGCGACGGAAAGGCTGGCAGTGGCAAAAGACGCCAACTGGTTCCATTCTTAAACGTGACAGAGCCCTTGTGCCCTACGCCTGCAGATTTTGAAATTTTAAAGGGCCACTCGCAAACGGGACGTAGCAGCACACTCACGCAGTGGCAGTCGAGTCCGGCCGAATGATGTACAATTGTATTTATGAATGAAAGTGGAAAACAATTGGCAAAAAAAACATTGTGTCATGTCATCGCACGTTGTTCTGTTCCGGTCCAATGAATGACGCAACGCCTTGACGATTGTACTGGTCTGAAGAAGGGCAACAGCATTTTTTTAATTGCTTTCCATTGAAAAGCAACGCGCCTTGAGCAGCAAGCAAACACGTTTGAACATTGGTAGCTCCATTCAGGTAGCGCGCTTCAATTGTACCGAAGTCCCGTTGATTAAGGAAATGCGAGTGCCGCTGTGTACGCGCTACCACGATCGACGTGGACAGAGATCATTGAGAAAGTGTCAGGCAGCGATGAATGTGTGCATCACGGTACCTGACTGGACGAAACAGTCGCAAAAGTTCGCCGTGTTAATTGTCACGGACTTCCATACCGGTTCGTCGGCCGTGCCTATGTTTCGCAACACTTCCATGCTTCTTTGGCGCTGCTTGCACGTACCCCAACCTGAGAATAGCCCAACATTTATTTATTTACTACTATTTGAACACACAGGCGAGATCCGTTCAGAATAATATCATATCCTGAACGGATCTAGCCGTAAATAAAACGTATGTACATTAGTACTATTTATTACTATTTATATATTTGGTAAACTCACCTGATAGACACTTCGTGTCCTCATCGCATATTAGCTCATTGACATATTGAGGGAAGTAGTCCGACGGCAAACGGCGCCAAACCCAACATACGTTGCATAAACCAAGCCATTCGGTCCCGTCGATCGACTGCCCTCGACGTATGCAGTCCAGCTTGTAACTAGTGCCTGAGTGAACTGCATGAATGAAAGTTTTTCCAACACAAGCTGAATACCCAATTCAGTGCCGACCACTTTGGTGGTGGTGGCCTCCCTGCGCACGCGTACGCCTTCCGTATGATGGCTATTCCATGAATGCAATCCAGCCTGGGATACGGTTCGTAAAAAATTGGCAAATGTCCCGTTCGTCTCCTTTGCACGTTGCTTCGTTCGACGCAACAAGTTGACGACAGACTTGTTGGGCATGGCGAAGTTGAAACGTTTGCATGGCAGTTGACCGACCACTCGGAAAATGTCGGCCAGCCGATTCAGTCCAAGTTTTTGACGAACGCTAACAAACTTCTCTTCATCCAAAAGACCGAGCTGCTTAAGTCGACGAGTTAACAGATCCGAGCAGAAGAGGCATTCCAGACCCTTGCAGGCACCTTCCAATGGAGGCAGCGGCGCACTGACTGGTTTTAATGTGGTCGCAAACGATTTGGCAATGATCGAACTGAGAGGTTTGATCGATTGCTGAAATTTTCAAATTAAAATAAATATATGCAGTGAAAAGTCAATTATACGAATCGCCAAGAAAACCTAAAACCTTATATGGAACAGAGGGCAGCCTTGAACTTTGCTAATTCAAAAAAAGGAACGGTGGAAGTAGTGAAGGCCTTAAAAATTCTCCCACTGTCAAATCCATCCAAATCTGATGTGTTGATAACAAGTTTTCAAATAAATGCGAATTTTTGATGCCCTAAGGTCCACTCAGAACTCTTAGTCACTTCGATGGGAAATAGTAATGACCAGCTGTTAATAACTAAACGTTCGTTCGCGATCGCGGCTGAGCCGAAAGCTCCAAAAGCTTTGTTACTGCTGAACGGGTCTGCTTCCGAAACGTAATTCTCTGTAACGGGTGAGTAACTTCTCATTGCATAAATGGAAACAACCCGTTTCGCCGATATGGAAATTTTTATTCGACTTAGCGTTCGGCAGCTGTCTCTTCCCATCCTCGGCCTTTACGCGGACGCATTTGACGCGTGTTCACGGAAAGCGTTTTCGCTTAAAGGCAATTTATAAACGAGCGAACATTTCGCCGTTTTAGCGCATACACCATTTTGCCGACAAAAACTCACCGATTAACGCTTTTTACATTCGACCTAATCCTAATTACAAAAATGATAAGGGGATTTAGAATAGCAGTGTGGCCGTACTTTATAAACTGCGAAAGTATTGCACATTACAGTAAGCAAAATTTGAATTACTGATCAGCAGGTTAGCATTTTTTTAAAAATGAATGGCCAAACAGAAATACTACACGAACTGGAAAAGAAAACAATAAGGGGAGAAAATTGGGTGTATCCCACACGTAAATGATAATTACGGTTTACTTGCCAACCAACAGTAGTTAGATTTTTATTCTAAGCCTCGAAACGAAGCTACGTCACAAGAAGAGCGAAGCAGCCATCGACAAGTAGTGTTGATAGTAGTTCATCAAAGGAATGAAAACGGCGAGATTACGACGTATCAGCTTTTTCAAAACAGGATGTGACATTTATTACAGCACGTAATAAATGAATAAATAAATATTCTACACTCAGTAGCATTCTGTTAACATTACATCGTTATTTACTATTTCTTCTCTCTTCCTGTTTACAAGGGAGGCATTTTGCAGGAGCTCCCACTGAATCCCAGTTATCCCATACCTTACTAGCATCGTATAACGTGAAGCGTTCCAGACACGTATCTATCGCGTAATAAGAAAACTACCTGTATATACAATAGGTCCTCATTATCCCTGCATTCGCCTCAACGTGCTTTGTCAAGAGAAAACTATGACGTCACTTTTGATACAATCTGACACATCGCTGTTGAATACAACACTTACGCTGACGTTTTTGCCCTTATCGTGACCTATCGCAGGAATGCCTTTTCTGTCTGTACGACTGTTCAAGGATATGTTGCGAGTCAGCTCTGTTTATGGATGTGGAACATAGGTTGAGGCATCTCGGTGGCGGTCAGAATCCCGAAAGTCGAAATCCCGATAGGTCAAAATCCCGACAGTCGAAATCCCGGAAGGTCAAAATCCCGCATGGGTCAAAATCCCGAAGGGTCGAAATCCCGCATGGGTCAAAATCCTGATAGGTCGAAATCCCGAATAGGTCGAAAATGCACTGTAAAGTGTGGCCTTGTTTCCGTTGTGCATTGGCATCTTATAGTTTTCCTCTAGTTTGTTAACTGGGTTGATCTCTTTGCCTTCTTATCATTAGTAAAAAGATTACTCTGCTGAAAAAAATACCAGCTGCGTTCATAGGTGAGCCGCAAATGCTGAAGGAGTCATTTCGACTAATCCAAAACTAGAAGATGCCAATGCACAACCTAAACAAGGCCACGCTTTGCATTTTCGGCCTATTCGGGATTTCGACCTATCGGGATTTTGACCCATGCGGGATTTCTACCCTTCGGGATTATGACCCATGCGGGATTTGGAGCCTTCAGGATTTTGACCCGTGCGGGATTTAGACCTTTCGGGATTTTGACCTATCGGGATTTCGACTTTCGGGATTTTGACCCTAACCCGAGGCATCTTAGGCTCATTCCTTATGGAAACTATGCAACAACTACTCGGGAAACGATTACAGTGACAGGCGGTATAAGTATGTACCAAAGATGCAGAATCAAGTGCGTAGGCTATGTGCAAATTATTTGCCACTTTGTGTAGGCGGATTGATTATACGCAGAATATCCTGGCAAACATTATCGCGGATAACGACAGCCTACTGTATATATACGCTATAGGCAATGTATGGAATTGGGCACTCTGTACCTAAGCAATCTACAGAACGCCTAAAATCATCAGGCAATACATGGAACACTTAATACTTCACATATTGCCTATTGCATTCTGTACAATGCCAAAACACAAACCAGCAAAGCATTAGCTCAGTCGAACATAAAAATCGACTCCTTCCACGTAGGCCCTCGCAAATCTACAGTGGCGACACCTATGGGGCAAAGTGTGCTGTTTTTTTTCACTATTTCGCGGGCTGTGCTGTCTTTATATTTTGGCTTAGGCTTAGGCTAGGGCAGAACAGGATAGTCAGCAAGGGCGCGAGAAAAGTTCAGTATACTGATCGTAGAAGCTTGCCGACTATGCTGTTCTACCCTAAGCCAAAACATAAGGACAGGATAGCGGCAAAATAGCGAGAAAGACCTAATACTTTGCCGGTTTGTCTTTTGGCATTCATTTGTGCATATATATATATATACATATGTTTCTCTTCTTAAGCCTTTGTCCGTTGGATCCGCGATGAACTGGTCACTTGGATGCAACCGAATCCAACCACCAACCGGCTCGTCGCACAGGCTGACGCCAGTGGGGGAAGCAGCTGGGATTTGTACCCCTCCTTTGACCACTAGGCAGCTGCGAGCCCTATATATATATATACATATGTCACATTAGAGACTTCGTGACTTCGCTTCAAGGCATCATGTGAGTTTATAAAATGAAGGATGCTTCTTGAAAATAATAGTTTTCATAATGGGCTCATAGGTTCTCACGGGGCATACGAAGACAAGCTGCTCAAAGAAGGATCATTACAAATGAAACAGATGACCCTAAAGAACAGTTTAACAAACTACACAGCAAAAAGACTGTTCGCCTGCCCACGTACTATTAAGAATTATTGCGCTATTAAAAATATTTTGAAATTGCCTTCATATTACGTGTATAAGAAATGAATTTCGTGTTTAGACTTGAGTCCCACAACCGACATACTGTATATTATACATTTTTCTAAAATTTACTTATTTATTTACAACAGATTGGCAGATAGATGCTTAAAATGCAAATTTGAAATAAGACGACTACTACGTTGAACTTGAAATGCATTATGACTCTATCTTACGTCGTGCCCACTACCTTGGAACGTAAATTTCAAAGAGTCGTCTACTGTACGCTCGTACAAGCAGTAGCGCGACTCACAAGGTGAATCCCCTTCGTGCGTCCCTTCAGCAAAGCTCAAGCAAAGGTTAATTGGATATTTTTGAACTGTTGTTTCCCTTTCAAAGGCTCGTTCCACTTTCAGCGCCATTTTGAAGACAAGTTCACGGGCAAGCAAGTGGACAAGTGCACACTTGTGCCATTCAAGCGAACAAGGTTGCGTCACTGGGGTAAACAAAAAAAAAGAAAAGACCGCTGAACAAACAGCGCAAAAGTGTTCACGTCGAAAGAGTAGTCGAATGGAGCCCCTATATGAGCAGGTAAGCAGTTTCCCGTTCATTTGCCCTACCGGAAAGCTCCTCAATGAGTCATCAAAGATTCAGTCTTAGCTTAGCTTTGCGCTGCGAAGGTATGATTTCGAAATAATATTCGAGAAGGCAACTAACAGGTTCATCTTTTCTCTGACAAACATATAATGGACCAAAAAGACAGTTGATTGGACAGCTGCAGTTTAAAATGTTGAAAGAGAAAGGCAATCAAGTTGAGGGTTACAAAATTGTTGCGTTGGATCAATGGGCTTGCACTCTCTCTGAAAAAACAAAAACTCGCTATGCCATTGAAATGATCTTTTGAATGGAAAGAAGACTGAGATGCCAACCTGGTCGTTTGGTCCTTGACTCGAAAATGGTTGAAGAGGCACCGGCATACCATTGACGTCCATTTCAGGATTCTCCGAACTGGACCGTACATGAATCATGGTCAAATCTGGAAACTCGACAATCGCTTCTTGCAAATCGACGGCCAAATAGCGCGAGTCGTAACTGATGCATTGACCAGTGGCCATCTGTTTCACGCAGGGACACTGAAATATGCAAATTCATTTCTAGCTAATTCAATAGTTGCAATGGCCTTTCGTCAAATCTGATTGACGCACTTTATGCCCAAAGCGTAGCATTATACTATTACGGTCTATAGGTCGTTTCGTTTCGATGCTATTGACAGATGAGAGATTGTCTCTGTCGTCTTGTTTAATAACCATTTACCACAAAATGGCAAGGTAACATTGCGTCTTGTCAATCAAAATGGCACGCCCATTGAGCACACCTCCGCCTGGGCGATGGCTGGTGTAAGAATAAACAAGAAGACCAAAAATGAATTCGCCGCCACCTTGGCGTCCCCTGCTAAACCTTAATAGGGTAAACTAGCCGTGCCGACCTTTTGGCGCCGTTTCGAAGGCGACTTTTTCAAACTGGGCGCAACTGACCTGGTCCACTTTTTTGCTAATGCCATTGAATCGTGCCTGTTGTTGTTGCACTTTTCAAGCGTTCGTCAAATCGGTTTAAAAGTCGGACGAATCCGAAGATGCATCTTTGAACAACAAAGCAAAAAACCAACAATCATCATTGGGAACCCTCCTTCTCGATGTTCGCGACCAACTCGACCGAACTAGCCGTGTCAAGAAAGCATAGCACGCAAAATCGCGATGGGACCAACGCGTTGCTTAAAGTGAAAAAGCAACGCGTCCTTTTCGCTTCAACAATTTTAATACACCTTTGACCGGTCGCCTGGCTAAACATACGCACGATGGATGGAAGCAAAGAGGACTTTCCGGTTTTGTTGCAACAACACTTCTTTCTGTGGAGAATTTACAACTGGAACCAGAAGTTATGCCCTTAATGCATGGAGCACCCAACGAGGCGCCAAACAAGCGTACAACGTTGAAGATAATCTACGCGCCGCTGCTTCACCCTGTCAAGCGTGACAAATGCGAAAATTTACTGATATGCAAATTTTGCAAGAAATTTGAACTTTCAAAGCTCGTGCGTTTTCGTAACAGTCGAGAAGTCGAAACAGCTTACCTTTAACCACATGCGCGACTGAAAACTAAGATATGCACGCTGTAACAACGCAATGCGCAATACCTAATTTCCATTAACACATGAAGTAGAATTAGGTTGTCTCTTATGGGTGACACCTCGTAATCAAAAATGACAGTTTGCCATACCTACATAAGCATATATGCTCGTAATGAGTAAGTATGCTTTCATTCATACACTGAAATCAGCTTGTGACATATCTTATCCTCACTGATAGCTGCCAGTCATCGTTTCATCGAGAGCATGTTTGATGCTCGATGAAAGGATAAGAGTTTGTTTCTTCTCTTGTATAGTCACTTTGTATTTATGTTTATATAGGAGTAGCTCAACGCTTACTATTGGAAGAGGTTTGCCGGCTGTCTCCCTTACGCTAATAGTAGCGTCGGCGCGAGCTACAAAAGGCGGTCTTCGGAAGGGAACACGCTGAGCGACAAAGTTGAACTTTGGCGGTTGGCGGTCACATGGAGAGCAGTCCGAAAGAACAAGTGGACACAGCACAATGCACGACAGCCTGTAAGAGGGGAAAGCCAGGAGCTGGTAAGATAAGCAGCTGAGATGACTTATGCAAAAATGTAAGCTCTCACCCAATGGCCAACCACATGCACTTGTCAAAAATGGACAGGTTTGCTATAGCAGCAAATCTGGAGCCCTATTTATAAGAATGGCGACCGCACCACAGCGGAGTCAACGTGTCGAACGGAAAGAAAGGGTCTTGGATGGAAATTTTTCACCAAGTGCAACGGGGAAACCGGTTCCACCTTGGCGCGACCATCCCGTGCAGAGAAATGCGAGAAGAATAGGGGGCAACAGACTGAGACAACGTGCTACTCCTTGTTTAATAGACAAAATAAAGCCCCTACGGCAAAAAATTGTCAACTGCAACTAGACAGCGAGAACCAAGTGGTCATTCATCTCTCCTGCCGCTTTATTTCTCTATTTTGTTGAAGGATGGCGCCAGGCGCCGGATATGGTCTTTGCTGAAACAGCGGACCGCTGACGGTGGGATCTACGCCTGACTTGGCAACACCAACGCTTTCAAGACCTGAGGACCATTTTCCTCTGAAAAGACCATTCTCATTAGACCACAATAATAATAATCATCATCATCATCATAGTAATAACTTACCGCGGGACATCCGAGTAAGCAGCAGGATCCATTGGGTCAAGATCGCTAACTTCACGCCTACCTAATCATCATGGACTAGCAAAAGTGGAAAATTGAAATAATGAAGAAATACCTCTTCGATGCTTGGGCGTGGAGGCCTCTACCTAAAGTTCGCAAAAGTTACGGATATACTAAAAATGGAAGATGATAATCACCGGTTCATCATCGGAATCTTGGAATCGTTGGCGGCGTCCTTTTCTCTGCTCGTCCCTTTCCTGTGCTTCGTTAAGCGATTCGAAAAACGCTGAACGGAAACGATGGAGATACAAGGCAAAAGGGAAAATTGCACCTTTGGCTCTAGCGCATGCCGAAACGGTGATTTTCGCCCTTGGATGCTTTGGAGACAACCAACAGACTTCGAAAACATTCCTTGAGTTCCAATAGTAGAAGCGACCGGAGCCAGGATCGTATGCCTCGCGCCACCCATCCGGAAGGGGATACTTTCTCAGCATTCTACGTCTTCTGCGCATGTAGCTGAAATTGGAAAGGCAAGAAGGCTGATAAAAGAACAACTTTTAAAGCATCGACAACAACGAACTTGGAATCGATCAGCGAAATGGGCAAACCTTCGCCCCAACGCTCAAAGCAATAATCGGTGCACAAGTGATAGGGATTCGGTTTGTTGGG
Source organism: Trichuris suis (assembly GCA_000797535.1). Classification (NCBI taxonomy): domain Eukaryota; kingdom Metazoa; phylum Nematoda; class Enoplea; order Trichinellida; family Trichuridae; genus Trichuris; species Trichuris suis. The sequence continues at coordinate 503,492 of KN538401.1, read as the reverse complement.
ACAACCGGGTGCGCCCGTAAAAAGCGCTTGCCTTCGATCGTCGCTGCTAACTCGCTTGACTCTGCCGTCATCGTAACTTTCAGCAATAATTTCTTCCTTGCGATCATCTGGGCAACGAAAAGAAAAACATGAAAAGAGAACAAGAAAGCAGGAAGGAGAAACCTTCTTTCACTATGCCTCTCTTTTTCAGGCGAGCCAAAAGCAGCGGTGGTAAAGGCATTTCAATAGACCGAAGGAAATAATCGACTCGCGACTAGAAGACGAACGTAAGATTACAATGGGCACGTTGTTAGTTCATAGAATTTCTGGTAAAATATTAACTTGCATTCTTGAGTCATCTAACTGGCCTTTGACGCGAGCATCGCGTTAGTACAGAATCAGCACATCTCAGAAAAGAAGTAAAATTTTGAGACAATACAAAAACCTACGCTGCCTAATGAAGTATTGGCTTAACCGTGCCCGCTTGCTGAACAACTCGACTGCTTGCCTTTAATGAAAACGAGGCGAAAAAGGTAAAATTCGCCGGCGTTATGAACTATTTTAAATATACAGTAAACTGAATTCTCAGGTGACATTCTTACCTGCACTAAAACTCATCGACCGCTCTTAGGAGCGCACTTAGACGTTTAAATTTTGCGGACAGATATTTAAGAACAATGTTGACTTGAAACATTAACCGCACGCGAGGCGAAACGCTCGCAAGTCAAGCGTAAAGCAGCGTAGTCCTGGCCACTACTTTTGCTTTCTCATACTACACTGTTCCAAGCGACTAGACAATAACGTAGTCTCACCTTGTGCCAATTTTACGAAAAGTAATCGATTGGGGCACGCTGCTCAACATTATTGTTTGGAAATGATGACCCATAAAAGTGACAAACTTTAGGCCGCAATAATAGAACTTACGTTCCTGAAAATGTTCCGAGGGTTACTTTGGAAACTGAATTTGCCCGTAACAGCTGCAGAAGCTCAGCTTTGCATTTTCAGCTTCATGTTGCACAAGAACCGTCAACGGAAGACGACGGAGGTTTAAAGTGTTACTAAAAAGGTTATTATTACGCGCAGTTATTGATATGCGTGAAAATTGCCCTTTATTCCAAGAGAGTACTTATTTCGCTTTTACAGCACTCTAAGCAGGGTCAAATCGTAAAATCAATCTCAGCATACTACGCGTAACTGTTCGAGAAACAAACTTCGTCCTATAAAAACCCAACTGCAGATTAGGGAGTACATTTACCTTTTCGCTTCGCAATATACCCTATTTTGAGCCTAATGGGAAATTTCGTTTCCTTATAAACGACTGGCTTTAATGATTGCGCGCCCACGAACTGTGTACTTGCTTTCGTTAAGACCAGTGCTTCAAGAGTGAACGCATTTACCAGTTCGTTGAGAGAAACTGTACTATCACACTCCTAAAGCGACAAGATTCTGCTTCCAATTCTTTGGTAGTTAAGTACAACTTTTCTCCGGAATTTAAACTTTTTGTTCAATGATACGACGTGCAACAGTAGTGGCCGTCGGAGTATTAGCGACAATCGAATAAAAACTAGTTGCCCTGTTTGAAAATGCAGAAGATCATTTCTCCAAGAGCAAATGCATGCATTCGAACTAAGTCTTGCGATCTGCAAGTTCTAAGAAGCAATTAATACAGTATGTCACTGTACTTGAAAACTGGATGAATAAATTTTGAACACTTGACTCATCTGTTCCGTTAAAGCTTCAGCTAAGACAGAAAAATTAGACGCTTTCGGACCAAAGACGATTCGTTAACAATGCGCCAATTTTGGCACGTAATGCGGAAGGGAGCTTGTACACATGCACTTTGACTATTCCAGCATACTTTACTTTCTCACAAAACAGATCCTATTTTGCCTGTCTTGTCAAAAGCTTAACAGAGCAATTCATATGTAATTCTCAGTCAATGACAAAAGCCTGATGGAACTTGCAACGAATTATAGGAATAAGCGAGTGCATACGCTGAATGGTTCTTGTGAGCTGTGAAATTATTCGGGATCTTTAGCCGTTTAACACGAGCGCTTTACCGTTGACCTTTTGAGATGCTTATGTTCGATCTGTCCGAGCTACTCGGCGCGCGCTCCTATACCAATTATCAATGCGCTAGAAAGCCTTACATTTAGACCAACCCTCAGGTAAAGGAAGAACATGATTCTCGCCATGCGTTTCTCCCGGTCATCCTGTTCTGCCTTTTCTTAAGCTTAACTCAAAACATAAGTGTCATGTTTAGGCTTAGGCTAAGATGAAGGCGGAACATGACTGCCGGCTTTTTTGTGAACTATCCTGTTCCGCTACTGCCCAAGGCTAAGTCAAAGCATAAGTATTCTTTTTAAAGCTTAGGGTTAGATAAAAGCAGATCATGATTGCCTGCACGCTGTTTTGTGAGCCATCCAAGCGGACCGGCGAGTGATGAAGGAGCGCGCGCGCGAGTTCATCGAACATGAGCATCACGAAAGGTCAGCAGTAGATTGCTGGGGATAAATCATTAAAGATCTGCTGTTCGTTGGCAAGACGTATGTTAGGCTGATCGTATTGTAGTTAACTGCACATGATCTCAATTAGTCTTACTAGCTACCATCACAAGTTGACACCCTACAGCTTATATAAAATACAGTAAAACCTCCTTAATCCGGACCCCCATAAACAGGGCCCTTCTCTAATCCGGACTCGTGGAAGAGAACAATAGAACGACCATATACACTAAAGATGACTGGGCTACCTGTGCGAAACAGACAGTCACTTGGCGGCAACGGCTATAAGGGCAGCAAACAACCAGCCACGGCTCTACCGAGCCAATCTCGACCAATAAGTTGACTGCAGCAAGGCACCTCGAGACTCGGAGGGATGGGCACCTGCGCGCAACCCAGGAAACAAAGGTTACAATGGCCCAGAAATCGCGCAATGATCGGCCGCTAACTCAATTTCTTTTCGAGCCAACAGAGCCGGCTGGGAACTGCGAATATGGAAAAATAAGTTCACGGGGACTATTTCCCATGTCGTTCGCGGTACAGCGTTCACGTCATATAAGAAACTGGTTTCCGCTGGACAGTCGTTTTCCTTGGTCAGACGGACTTCGCCGCCCTCGTAAGCTAACTCCCCGCTTGCAGAGACTGACATCGCGCTGTGGACGCCAGGAACCTACATCTAAAATTGCATTACCTGCTTTTCTGTGACCTACTGTAAACCTCTTCCATAAACCGGATTTTTCCGTAATCCGGACTACCCTCCGCCCCGAAGCGTCCGGATTAGGGGGGTTCCACTGTAATAAAATTTTGAACAACACACAACCTCACAAGGTTGATGGCTTAACGCGATTAAGGGTGCACAAGATATTGATATATAGGTTTTGGCCCAGATGAAACGGTATCTCTCTGTCCCAGTGCACAATTTTCTTGACTGCTTCGCTTCGTCAGCGGAATAAGTGAGCTTCACAAAACTGGGTTTGAGGTTAAGGTCAACTATTCAAGTTCTGTCAGCTTTGTACGTAGCGATTAAAGCTCCACACAGATTGGTGGGCCCATGCTGCTTCACTGCTGGATGTTTCCAAGGCCGTACAAACTGGCACGAAAACACAATTTCTCTTAGGTTGTGAGTATTACCGGCTGGCGCCTGTGGCGTCAAAACGTGCTTTCTTGCAGTCGCCTGCAACCAACAGTCAGCGTAAAAACATACTGAACCTGTCGCTGCAGCTCGCTATGTGAAACATTGACAAAGCATACTGCAAGTCTTGCCGACTGTTCGCCCCAGCGTCTGAGAAATGCAGGTTCCTTTCTGGCAAAGCGTGCGGCCATCCTCTTCTGCCCTTACTGGAGAGCATGCCGGCTATTCTCTTCTGCCCTTGCCTAAGTTTAAGCCAAAATATATGCCTTACGTTTCGGCTTACGCTTAGGTAAGGCCAGAACAGGACGCCCGGCAAACTTACAGTATGACAGTAGGGCGCTTAACCGAAAAGCCCCCAGACAGCTTTACTCCCCTGTTTTTGCATAACGTATAGCAACTCTGTTACAACCGCCAGACTATCGTTACAGTAGGGAATTTATCGCATAAAAACAAAACGTAAAACTCGAACACAGCAAAGTCCCAACTCCTGCAATAAACAGGCTGTTGCCAGTCACCTGTACATTAAAATTCGCCGCGTAAATTGCAGCCAGGAAATATTTGTGAAAATTCCGAAGCAGATCTCCTTGACTGCTTCGCAGGCAGCATGGTTCGTCAATTGCTCGATAGCAAAACAGCATTAGTACTTGAGAGTCATATTTTTGTACTTATTTTGTTTCTCAGCGTGCCGATGGCTGGCATTATCTTCGACGACCTGTTTGTCGTGAAGGAAATTGATCCTGATGGAAAGCATTTTGACCGAGGTAATTCGACGCACGTACACCATACAAATGAATGCTTGCTTCTACTCTAGTTTTCACATTTTAACTTGCAACTTGTTTACCATTTATTGCCCCGCGTCTTATGCGCGTCGAGTTGCCGAGCGGCATTTGCTTAAACCTGTTTTCATAGTTAAAGCTGAACATCACTGAGGGGACGACTATGCGCTAGGACTTTCATTATTGCGTCTCAGCTGTCGACCGCTTTTTTAGTGCGTTCTCTTTTGCTCCTCCGAGCAAGGTTTGTAAAAGGCATTTTCTCGCCTTACTTGCAAAACTTCATTCGCAGTTAGCTTGTGTATTTCTTTAATGGTAATCCTTCTTTATGTCTTTCCCATATTGCTTGTTTGTTGAACGCGCAGAGCTCAACTTCTGTCGAATTCGTCCTTTTTAGAAGAATTAGAAAACTCGAATTGTCATTTGACAAGTAGTTCCTTCGATTTCCTGTTAGTAGCTACTTGAACGGCATACTGTAACCGATTAAAGATATGTAGGTTCCTACGACGAATTTATCGGTATCCGAAAGTACTGTTGACTTTCGATCATTCTACTCCTTTCGGCAGACATCATTAAATAGTTAGTTTTCTGACATGGGTTCAGGTTTTCAAATGCGTTGAACTTGTTTCGATTAAAGGCATCAGTCTTCACGCGTCACATTTTTGCCCTTGTCGGAGAATTAACCGCGTTTACCAAATTGTCTTATTAGGGAGTCAAATGCCACGATTATCAGTAAAGAAATAAATAAACGAAGCTTGTTTCTGTCGACACAGGTGATAGCGTTGCGAGATGTGTCATGTTTGTAAACATTTCGTCGAGTATATTTCAAAATAGCGTATTGAAATTCGTTTTCAACGTTTGCACGAGCGACTAATTAACCTGAGAAGATATTAGCTCATTTTTGAAATTTTCTTCTCAACAGCTGAGCCGTATATTCGTTTGCAAAAAGATTGCACGCTCGATGATGGATTGGTCTTCTTTGTCAATTTATTCTCAGCCGGAAATCGACCTATGCGGAGAACGCTGCTTTGGGAACAGTAGTGGTCCCATAAGCTCCATTGACTACTACGTAAGAATAGAGGGGTTGAATAACCGTCATTAATCATCTTGAAGAGATGCAGATCTTGAGCATAGGATTCTGTTTTCTCGTCCGAAAATGGCCATACCTTTACGTTAGCGATTTTCAAAAGGCCAGCTTATTCTTCGATTAAGTTTTGCTGCAGCAACGACCGACCGCGTTCGATCTGGATTGATTCTCTGGCCAATGAAGAATGTGGTTGTTTCGTTCAACTTGACGAAGTGTTTTGCCTAGTAACGGGTATCCTTGTTTCAACTTTTAGATGGCACGTGAATTATGCCAACTATGCGCAAAAATTCGCGCCATCCACTCTTCAAAGGGTCCGGTAAATACTACAGTCAAGGAAACATTAATTGCCGGCCTTTTGGCTGCGTGTATTGCTTTCCAACGTTCCAAGCAGTGCGCATGCGAAACTGAATGAATAGTCATCGTATTGAATTTATGAAGTGGCCTTTACGGTAAGGCGTTGTGGAGGATCAAAGTTGAAAAGCCCGTAAACAAATGCTTTTCCGCTTCTCTTTTCGCAATAGCCGTTGCCCGGCCTTGAGCCGAGCTTTGCGCTTTCCACGGATCCAGTTGCATAGTTATACTAATTTGAAAGTGCATGCTCGCTGTCGTCATCTGTTCCATCCTTTTACGTCATAAGCGAAAGTTATCCGTCGTTGCGTCGCTCGCGGCGGATGCCTTTCGTTTGCGCAAGAAGAGCAAGCGAAGAAGTGTCCACTGAGTCGTGGAACCTTTTTGTTCATTTGTATACGCTTGCCGGCGATTTCTCTAAATAATTGGACAATAATTTGCATTTTTACGCAATTTAGCAAAGCGGCTGAAATGCGCTTGTCAAGTAGTTCGCTTTTTTTACCATTCCAAATGCTATTTCTGCCATTCTCGACTGGTTTCTTTGCCAGCCCCGGGAGCAGCTTTTAAATTTCTCGTCAACTTGTTTGTTATCGAAAACGAATGGTCGCCGAGTGAATTTACCGGCCTGTCCAGCCCGGCAAACGTCGTGGTCTACCGGTTGTTTTGGTCGCGACGGCATGTGGTAAAAATCCGCGCAATCCCGGTGCGTCGCTCTACGCCGTGATCGTACGTTTGCGAGTGGCCTTTTTGTGATTCCGTAAAAGCCACGTCCGTTCGGCAAAGTTTTGAGTTGCGGCGACTTGAAAATGACGTTATGGCGCTATTGATTGGCGCTACGCTATCGTCTTATGAACCTGAATACACAAAACTGGCTACAGTAGTTTTGTCGCAGCCCCGCTTTCCTGTTTATCCGGTCCTCTGCAGCGTCGGTATTTAAGCCTCGTCCGAGTTCATTAGTTTTGCCAAGGCGGAGATGCGCTTAAGGTTGGTTTGGCCATTTTTGCGCACCTCAAAAAGTGACTGGTTACCATTTTGTTTCTCCTCGAAGTTGCGCATTGTGCGGCAAAACTTGATGTCTCATCCTGGCGGTGATTCGCCAGCTGGCGCCACGGGCGACATTGTGTCACGAGATACTCGAGCAAGCAAACAATCATCGCCCACGTAAAGCCATCGTCAGCCGGCGGTCTATTATGGCGAGGTCGTTCGCTCCTGCTTGTCTTGAAGTGCAGTCGGAAAATGGCCTTTTGCCATTGACGAAGAATGGCAATCTTCAGAGGCGACTATGCAATGCCTCCTTCTAGCAATTTTACATGATAACATTTTTCAAAACAGTCCGTACGCCGTCAGTTCCGCTTGGTGGCACTTCGAACTTCCGTATGCCAACATGTAAGGGTGGCGTTGACGTTCCGAAGCTCTCCTTGCACGCTTGCCAAAGCGAACAATCAGCTGAACTATGTCTGCGTTCGTCTGCAGGAGCAGATCGATTCCGTCTGCACGTTTTGGGCCCAAAACTGGTTGCCTCCGCTTGTACGCAGGTTAAGTTTCATTGTCCAATGCCAAGTTATGCGCAAAAAGCGTTAGCATATTCCGCCAAGCTCTGACAGAGTGACTATCCTTCCATAGGATGGTAAGCAATCGTCCGGCCTTGGAGCCGTTTCTGGCAAAATCGTTGCCCGCCATCTGATGCGATCGATTGGCGTAAATTTTCTGTACTATTGCCAGTGGAATCATGTGACAGCTTGAGCACGCGCGCCCGGCTGTCGCTTCGAGCTGCCTGCGGTGAATCAGCTGAGCAAAATTGAAAGTAGCACGTTCGTGCGTGCCTTGTCTCCAACTTTTCGTTTGCCAATTTTTGCCTCTCCAATGCGCGCTACGCATTTGGCCTTCCAACGAGTGGCCACTCGAAGGGGCACCTTGGTTGGTGAGCATCTCATTTTTTTGCAGCGCAAATGTCACTTTGCTTTCTGCTATTTTATTTTACTACGTTTGTTCTGTTTAGTATCGCGGCTGTTCTGCGACAGCGAATCGTTCAAAGTCAGTCTCATCTTGGACGTCAACACGCAGCTGTATCCGGTCAAGCTAGGTAAGCGTTGTCAACGTTCACGTTGTTCCGCAAGAATTAAAAGGTAGAAAAAAAAGGAGAGAAAATCAATTTTTATCAATTCATCCTATGTCATCGACTATTTTTCGACAAGAGTGGCGCGACCGGCCTTCGCCTTCTTCAAGGCTAGCGTCATATGGGTCACTGTGGGCGTTTTTTTGTTGGGGCTGAAACCAGCCCACAGAGAACCGGCGTCCTTGGGTGCTCGTTTCGGTGTTGCCATCTTTGTTTACCTTCTGCGGTTTTGGCCCCCCGTTGTTGCGGTTTGCCGTAGCGTCGTCTCACGTAGCAATAGTAGTTTATGCGCACAGAACGTCCTTTTTCGGTAGAGTGCAGCTCCGGTTGCACGATCGAATGTTCAACTAGCCGTGGCGACACGACATTGCTCACCTTGACGCAGCGTCGAATCATTTGGTCGCTCGCGGGGCGACACTGATTCGAATTATTAATAGTTTCAGTTTGACTTTTATGTTTTTTTCTTTTTAAAATTCACTCGTCACTCTTAATGAATTGCGTTCAGCTGCTGGCGTGTCTGCGTGCCATGAATGGTTGGTTGAATACGTTTTATTCAGATGAGAAATTTCGCATAATGCTGTCGTCGACGCTAAGAGAGGACGGATTTCCGGAAGAGGATGAATACGATCCCACGTTCACCTGTCAGCGCTTGGAGAACTTTGAATACATCATGTACGGCAAAGTATATCGAATCGAGTCGGACGAATCGGCCGGCACCGACTCCTGCCGCGTGTAAGTGTTACTACGATTTTGTTGATGCTTTTGTGCAAGATGATTTTAACTTAAATCTTTTTTTAAAACTTTCTCCTTCACTCCCTCTCTTCAATACGAGTCTACGAAGGGCCTACGTCATGATGTGACGAACTAGGCGCTAGCTGGCAGCTGTTGTCGCGTGACAATGATAAGCTGTAGCAATGCGTTGAGTTGTCTAGTTGGCTTAGTCGCTTTTCTCTCTTTCGTTCTATTGGCAGAATAAACCGCGTTCGACGTTTTCGTCTAGCGCGCTGACACAGAAGAAGACGCACGTGACTTTGTCGACCAATCGGTGTCATTGTAGAATCGAGCGCTGATTGGCTGTTTGTTGAACAGGTTTTTCTCGTCGAGATTTTTCGTTCCATGCGCACAGCTGGTCGGGTCTGAGGTTTCGTCAGTAGGCAGTGCGTGTGTGATCAAGTATTGACGATAGTTGGTAGTAGAAAATGGTCCCTTTTTGTTCCGCTTTTCTTCATTATGTTTGAATGGACGAAAGTACCACCACTGCGCTGTTCTGATTGGCAGTGTAGTTAGCTGGTTGTCAGATTACAGGTACATCGGCTGATTGCACTGCCTTACCAGAGCAGTACGCTATCGTCACCAATCGTTCATTGCGTTTGTCTCAATCTATTTTGTCATTTTGCTTTTTTTTTAATTTTTGTTATTTGTTTTAAATATTGCATTTTGTCGACGTTATTCTGTTTACAGATCCATATACGCTTCGTTTGGTGGTCTCTTGATGCGCTTGCAAGGCGACGCCAACTATATGCACGGATTCGAAATTGACGCCAATGTCTACTTGCTGATGAAGCATGTTGGCTCGTAAAGGCGAACTGCCATTAGCCGTCGACTGTTGTTGTTTCATTATTAAACCGTATTCTCTTTCGCGAGTTGCATTTGCCGATTTATTTTGCCCTACCGAGAATGCAACTAACGATCAGAGATGGCGCGAAAATATGGGCTCTTAACCTCTTCGAATGCGTGGTTGAACGAAATAGCCGTTGCGCGTGCCCGGGCGGAATGATTGTGCAAACAGTGGGCAGCAACTTCACTGGAAACCAACGTTACCGTTCTGCAGTAGCACGACTAACCTTCTTCGCTCGGTCGATCTATCAACTAGTCGAAGGGACGCTGAGTTGCGAGAGTGATATGTAAATAATTTGGCAGTTATGTCAATTTGAATTATCGTATTAGTACGTGCACATCTTTAAGAATACTGTAGCGATTCAATTTTGACTATTCCGTCGAATTGGCGCTGCCCAGGTTCTTTTGAGCGTGGGTAGAAGAATTAAAGCGCAATAGGGATACCAAAAGACCATTTCCCGCTGGGCAGTTTCCCTTCAAAAGGCTTTGCGCCTGTGCATTGGCTATGTTTTAATGTATTCTTCAGCAGTTGTTTGCTTATTCAAGGATCCGTCTTAAGTAATTAGCTAAGCTCTACGGTTAAGCAAAGGCGTATTTCCCTTCCGCCGTGCTTCTAAGATAACTTTTTGCCAAAAGCGATATAAATAGTCTTGGGAAAGGTTAATGATAACGTGTACTCCAGTAGGACGTAGAAAAGAATATATGCATGTGACTAAATAGCTCAGCTGTTTGTAGTAACCAACGAAACTATGAAAACAGTTGATATTGATCGTTGCTCAATGTTGCTTCTTGACAAGGGACTTCGCCAATAACGACCCACTGATGCAAAGGTTTCACCGCATAAGTGACCGACTGGTTTGACTTGTTTCAGTAAGGCGAAGAATGTTATTAAAAACTGCCTTGTCGATTTCATGATTTTCCAATCAGTTCAGGTCACAGTGCCTTTAAGTGGCTTTGAACAATCTGTATTCCAGTTAACCGTCCCGTCGATTCGCTATCGTTTTTGCAGTATGTGCTATTCTTTTTAAAGGATGGGATTCGAAGAGCGCTCGTTGCTGAGGATGAAACTTCTTACCTCGCGGAAAAGGCAGACAGCTTCAAAAGCTGCGTACCAGCGAAATTCTTATTTTCTTAGTCCAGCATTTTTTCATTTAACTCGCGCATTGATGATTCTATAATGGTTTGAATAAAATAAAAAACAAAACTAGTCCGTCAGGAGGAAGTAAGTTGGTTTCTCCGCTTAGAGAGAGGCAGCGAGGATCAATAAACGATGTGTCGTAGTGCTTGCAGGCTTTATTGCTACTGTGTTAGGCTTGGGTTTCAGCTGAAAGTGAAGGTTGAAAGTTTAAAAGATAATTTTCATCGTCTCACCATGGTTTAGCAACAGTACATCCTTTTTCCTAAGCCCAGTTGAACTTCGGAAGTCTCGTTTTCACTTGTACGGGTAATTTGCAAAATTGAAAGTCCTATCACTCAGTCTGACAGAACGTGACATTCGATCCCTGACGCGGAGCATTGTGAAAATAGCAACCGATGCCAGCAGCAGGTATGATCATTCCAAAATGTGGAAGAAAAATCAATTTACCAGTTTCCTGGCTAGTCACTTTTCCTATCCTACTGCCACACGCTGCGGGAGTTAATCGTAGGCAAAATGCTCCGTCTCATTTTCTCCACTCTAAAAATATCCGCGAACTGCTCAGTCGACATGAAAGCCGTACAGTCATTTATTGATAAGTAAGGATTATGATGAGCAATGTGCACTTAATAAATTGTATTTCAGCAGTTTCATTTTGGAAAAGTATTAATAGTTTGGGATTTGCATTTTGTTTCAAATTTTTTTAAATTTGCAAACTTCGCAGCATCTGCTATCAACCTGAACGTTGGAGTAGCCTTTACAATGTTTGATGAATCTCTTTGCTTCAAATGCATGTCTACCGTTTCTTACTGAACGAGGCGCGTCGTTTCATCCTTTGTGCAAGGTGGCTTACTTTTTTCGATGGCACGCATTCCTTGACAACAATTACTCACCTAAAGGATGGACGGCCAGTTATGCCCAAAAAAGTACACGTGCGACCTTACGTCGTCGATAGTTACAACATTAGGGAAATATTAGCACAGTCCGTAAGACTATCCCATTCAAGGAAGCGAAGGTGGTCTAATAGCACTGCGAGAATGAGTGCTTTAATGAATTTTGCCTTTATGGTTCTATGCTGAGCATCGATAAGGATTTATTTCAAATACATTGCAGCAGCTTTACGTTCACCTCTCTTCCTGAAGTGCCATAGAGTATTTCACCACTCTATTGTAGAATCATTGCTTAAATGCGTTTCCATGAAATACAGACGGTTTATTTATTAAAACTTTGAGAATGAATTGTTCCTGTCACGAGCGAATGGATTTATGGTGGTCGATGGATTCATATTTTCATTCGTGTCGAAAGCTACGAAGGATACAGTTTTTTTTAGAAAGATCCAAGTTGTCACAAAAGGTAGAATGTTTCCGAACACCGTTACCGAACGTTCATTACTGAAGATATGAGCAAACGCTGATTGTACTTGCCGTCAAACAAAATTTTTGCCTCTGCAGCCTTAGTAGACTTGACTTTTCTCATTCCTACTGTAAACACATTTGAAATAGCGCAGTGTGCACGGTTATACGTGTGTATTCCCTAATGCAATAATGAAATAATGACTAGCTTTCTCGAGAAGTATCCGCCAATGGTTTACTGTTTGAATTATTATAACAGAGAGTGATGACGACGTGAAAGTTATTATTAATAATTCAATGCGTTCTAATCGAAGGGATGCGTGCGAATTAACCGTAAACCTACGCAACGCCTTATTCGACGTTGTCTTCCATACAATAAAAAAATGCAAATGCGTGCGGAAACGATATGCACTGTCAAAAGAAAAAAGCCAATGAACTAATTCTAGAAACTCTATTTTTATGCCATAGCTCTTTAGCTTTTTTGCAAATCTATAAAAAAAGGAAAAGCTCCCTCCATGGGCTTAATCATAGTGCTACAAAGAATAATGCGTGGCGTTTTGCAGAAAAGTTTTTAAAAAGGGTAGAGTCCCATGGACGCAGTAAATGTTGTTTGATAAGTTGTCATGGTAAGCTACAAAAAACTAATGGCCTTAATTTCGCCAGCGGTTTGAAAAGTCGGCTGAACATTTTGATTTTTAATCAGCTACTTCTCCACTTCATACGGTAGCTCGCAAATTTGAAATGCAGGTGTTAAAGAAAGGCATCTAAGGATTTCTGAGGATGAATTGAGGAATCAAGAACTTGCAGTCAACAATACAACAAAACGTATCGTTTTGCAAAGAAGAATGTTCCGTTGATTGGAAGTAGAGGCACTGTCGTATCTTTGCCCTTCGCTGTAGCAAAAAGTATAGGTTTCTAAAGCAAAAGGGTGGCTGACGCCTTCTCATTTTTGCCTTTGAATTTCTCGCAGCTATGGGCTTGCCAAACTTCGCGTCAATGAATTCAATTGGAAGCTCAGTCCAGTGAATTCTTGCAAACTGAATAATTCGCTAGATTTTTTCTTTTATCAGTTTCGCTGACGTTGCACCTTCGTTCTGTGCTTTGAAAAGTAGTCAGCGTGAAGAGAACGCTGATTTATTGCCCGTCAAATACGACTATTCATCTTTTGCCGTTATGACATTTTGTCAGGTTTTGAAAAAGCCTTGGCCAGCCTGAAGAATTCTTCCACTCCTACTCCCTTTCTTAAACTTCGTTCACTATCCTCATGGTTGCTTATTTTATCTATTGGCTCGTTTTGAGCTTCTGGTAGTTTTTCAAACAAGATGTCTTCCTTGTGACGATTCTCCCTCCTTGCTATTCGATTTGCCTCCCCATCCCTCGCTTTTCGCCTCCGTTCCATGTCTTTTTCAGGATTTACAAACTTGGCTACAACCATCCGGGGCTTTTTCCCGTCTCTTCCTTGGGCTGTTATGTTGCGTCGTTTCAAACGGCGTCCAGGTAAGTGTTCAATGTATGCAAGTTTGGCGGATCTTCTTTTCTCTCTGCGTCTCGCCCGTCGTTCATGTCTTGCTCTATGTGCTCTAATGCTATCCCACGTGGAGGATGACCAATCCTCTGAAAGCTCACTATCTTCTTCCTCCTGAGAACAACAGCAACCCATGACTGCGAGGAAATCTTTCCGAAAAAGCAAGATTTGAAAGTATTTGTTGGAAAAGATGGAAAAGGAATTTGTGTATGGATCTTTACAACTTTTTAAAGTGAAGCAGTTTGTTTTGCATCAACTTTAAAATGTACTAATGCAACAGCTTTGATATTTGTCACTGACACACCTTAGTCTCGCAATAAAATGCAAACAATTCGACTACGCTTTTTCTGGCCTTTTTTTGAAGCTTGTAGACGTTTTGTTCCTATTTATCAGTAGCGTAAACGTAGTCATCGACTTATATTCAGAATGTCAGCAAACATTGAATTCCAACGAAAGCAGTCTCGAAAGCCTCATGTTCAGTACACTCCAGGCGTTTATTTTTCCATAGAACCTTTATTTAATCAAACGGAAGCCAACAACCTGTCACTAAACAGGGAGCACAGCTGTTCTTAAACCTTTGACATCCGCTTATTGATACACAGTGAAGTCTCCACAGAAAAGGCCGTTTTCGATTTATTGAAAATGATGTGTACCTGAGTTTGAGCTAACCTGACACAGTAAACCTATCCAAATCTGACGCTACTAGATAACAATGACTTTGGGTGTTTTCCACCTTATGCAAATAGTGACGCACACCTTTCATTGAGGATAACTCAATAGTTCATTCGCAGTGAAGTATTGAGCAGCTCTTGAATCAAAAAGCAGCGATTGCCTGAGTGAAAGCGTGAGAATAAATTCTAGGCTTTTAATGAAAATTGTTGATCTTAAAGTTTAACTCTAACTTCACTACTCTGCGTATGAATTCATTTGCCTGAAAAATATCATGTCTGTTTCGAGTCTGTTTTGCATTCAAGTTCCTTAATACTGTAGCTTCTCTTTAAGATTTCAAGTTGATCTTCAGGCAGACGAGTTGGGTTCTACGCCAAATACAGAATCTGTGGCGCGCTACAAATAGTCGAAAGTGTGAATTAACGTACAATTAGACAGAAGCAACAGAGAAAATAAATAAATTGCGAAATATTCATTAAAGATATTTGCATATGTTATGCCGTTGTTAACTACAGCCTCGGTGATATATAACCGTTTTTCTAGCGCTTTCAGCTTAAACTTAGCGGGAAAAATTTTTCCTAATCCACAACATTTCGCTTACGAGCTGTTGTATTACGATTCAAAGGATGACTGGAATGGCTTCCATCGTAGACGCTTATAATTCATATGATGGGTCTAATTAGTTAAATGCTTTATTAAGCATCCCTTCGTCAGGTGACAAAAATTTTCATCTCATGAAACGCCCTTCTTTCGTGGGGGAGCAACCGGTTCGTCCCATGCTTTTCGCGTTAAATGTCGCTCATATCCTTCCGGAACGACCGTACTATTAAACAGATTTACCAGCAGGTCCTCGTTTGCTTGCTGTGCTGATCCTTGGACACTGCCAACGTCACTATCCCCCTTTTCTAATGGAAAGCCTGCGGGAGATGAGCCATGAGTGCTTTTAACCAACTTTGGGTTCGTTGGCTTAGCCGCGCTTTGTTTCCAGATGGACTGCTGCATTACCGTAGGAGCAACCGGCGGGTTTATGTAACGCAGCTCATTTTTGCGTTTAACTGATTTCTTGGCGTAGCTTATTCTTTTCTCACTGGACACTAACGAAGCAGAATTCTCTTCTTTGTCCTTTCTTGAGCAACATGAGCCCATGTATACAAGCGCAGTCTTAGCGGCGAATTATACTACGTTCCGCTAAGCGAAGCATTTGCGTTGATTCAGTAACACAGGACAAACTCCAAAGGCGTAGTTGCTTGCTTTAAACGTTTAAATGCAACAATTTTAAAGTATGGCAGTCTTGCGAAACGCGGTTTCATTACTACGTAGACTTCTTTCAGCAAGTTTACTGCAAAGTTTTTCAAAGGCGAGCAGATGAACCAAGTAGTCTAAACGCATCGAAAAACGGGCGATAAACGAGTAAAACACATGAACATAATAGTCTATAATACAGTAAACCCGTACAACTTGACCACCTAAGGGACTGTAACAGCGTGGTCTACGTAGGGAGGTAGTGAGGACAAATGCGTACATGTACTTTATTTTCTTCTACGTGTTTTCCTGGACAATATCATGCATAATCAAAACACGCTACCGTCATTCATACAGTGTCATGCAAAGTCAACCCATTTAATAGTCTTTTTTCATGGCATAATCGTTCTTTCTGAAAAACTAGTCAATTTCGGTCTGTTTCTTATTCTGATTACAAACGTAAGTGCTAAAAGCACTGTCAGCACTTGCTACACCACTCAGCATCTCCGGGCATTTCTCGGCAGCAAATGACTGTAACTGCTTTACCGGATGGCAGACAGCCTCTTCCTTCGGAGTTTCTGCCATCTCTGTGTCATCCTCACCTGACTCTTCCACTTCATCAGTTGCTTTATTAAATTATACGCTCTTCCGTACATCGGTCAATGTCGGTTGGAAAACTGCTTTCGGAGCAGGTTCGCCTCAAGTTGCGACCTCATCCACTGCAACAAAATCTTCAAAATCCACTCCTTCGCATTCTGCCATGGGAGGATTGTCACAGGCAGCTAAGACATCATGTTCTTGGGTTGTGACAAATCCAACTTTCTTGAAGCATTTCTTCAGCCTTTCTGGCTGAACTTCCAAGCAGAACTGACCCAGAGGGCAGCCTCCAGAGCGTTGACTGATGCGCAGCAGATGAAGTTACTTACACATGCGGACAACAAGTTTGTACTCCACTGCTGAAGCTGGACTCGGTAGTGCATTTTGAAAGTTTTGATTATGCCTTGGTCAAGAGGTCGAATTGTTGAGGTGGTGCTTGGAGGCAGAAATTTCAATGCCACATTTGTGAGATGATTTACTTGCGGGTGGTCAGGACGGTTATCTACCGTCAGCAGAATAGACCTCCTCTTCTTCATTTCTCCGTCGATATCCCTTACTCAGTCCTCGAATAGGGCACCAGTGATCCATGCGCATTTGTTTGATCGCCACGTGACGGGGCTCCAGCCAGGCATCGCCTTGAAAAACAGTCCGCACTGGGCAGCATTAAAGATGTCGTCATCTTTAAAGCTTCTGGCGAAGTAGGGTAACTTATTCATGAACTCTTCCACAACTTCTACTGGACCTTCACTGGATTCACCATGAAGATTGTGTGTCTTCATAACGGGTCGTTGTTGTAATAACAGTTAAGACGGTTTAATCTCCGTTCGTACGCAACAAATGATATCGAAGCTTTCGGAACACTTCTGGTTCCGTCATCAGCGTCGTCCGGGCCTGCGCCTTGACATCTTTCGCTGACGACAAAAGCTTCGATATCATCTGTTGCATACGAACGGGGATTAAACCATTTTAACTGTTGTGGATTCACCATACAAGACTTTCTTGGAGATCTCATGTCGCATTTTAAATTTCTCCAGCCAACCATTTGATCCTTGAAAATCTACCACCCCGGATTTCTGTGCGAACTTTCCAGCAACTTCTTGGATCATTGGTCCGCAAATTCGTGGGTTAACTGCTCACATTTACTTGAACCAGCTTAACATCGCTTCACTGACTTGATCGAGAGAAGTTTTCCTCCATCTCCGCAAGATGTTGCTAACTCAAAATGNCCCGCCGTCTCTCTTTGGCTGCTCAACCTTTTCCGTCAGCTCCTTGAGCTCTTCTCGTCGGGCCATCATCACTGTAAAATTGTTCAGTAATTGCTGGATTGAAAAGGTGTTTCCTGTACCTACAATTCAGGCCAATCATCCGCGTTGAAAAAATCTTCCTAAAACTGTTATGTTCGTTCCTCTATTGAATCGGAAAAGCACTACTGGTCGATAACAACTACAAAAGGATTCTCAGGCCAAAACGCGCAACCATAATACAATGCTACTCACTACATAAACAACAAGACGTCAGGCCTAATCCAACATGTAGCAATAATAGAACACGAAAAAAGAAATTATACTAAAGAAAAAGTAATACACCTACGCAGCAAAGCCTATACCTTCGAGTCCTTAGTGCAGAGCAGCGTTTCTCAAGGTCAGGGTCGCCAGCGCCCCCAATTCTGATTGGACAATTTCGAGCGCGCTGATTGGCTGGAAGGGAGAACCGGCGGGTAGCCGGGTCGGACGTCAGAATGTAGGCGCTGCAAAAAGTTATCTGGGGAAAACGTTTCCCAGATAGTGTGTCCAGCACTTATGTGCTCACCTGCGAGCCGACAGCTCCCCGGTCCTCCCTTCTACCCAATCATCGTGCTCGGAATTGGCCAATCAGAATTGCGGGACGCAAGCACTCCCAAACGTTCTATTCAAGCACCATTTCCATACAAGGTTGACCTGATTGGTCAACTCTGCGCGCGCTGATTGGTTCACGTGGTAGAGCGTGGGGCAGTCGGCTTCAAGCATAGCATGCAACTTTATCTTAACCAGTACGCACAATACCTGACCCGCGGACCCCACCTTCCTATGCACTTCAACACGATGGCCCAGGTGGGGCATGTGCCCCCCAAGCGCCCCCTTGGCGATTTGCGACTCCCTGGACTTCAAAAACGCCCCGTGGTGGGGCACATGCCCCATCGTGAGAATCGCTGTACTAGAACTACCTGCAAGTAAAAGTAAACATTTACTGCACAAAGACTTTTGCCAGCAGACGGCAGCATCCTGTACGTGTTCGTCCGTCTGTTCTAATTGAGTTAGTATCAACGGTGGCTCGTCCTACACACATGCGTTTGTGTGGTGGCTGGAAGCTCTGAATCAAACGAGCGATTAAACCTGGGATCAAACCGGCGGCGCGTCTTAACTTGATCACGTCTGCTGAGACAGAACAGCAACGGGCAAAGAAACCTGACTGCTTGAGTACGCCCATCAAATGAACTTTATTTCCTACAGAATTTGAATGTTTGCAAACGCCTACTTACATTACGCAAATGTGCTCAAATACCGTAATGCATAAACCTAAGTACCAATTTATACAACATACGTTAGCAGCAAAGAAAAACGGACGTTAATATAAAAGTCAAAACTATAGGCAAAAAATGAACATTTACATAACATATGCTATAAACGTTGCAAATTAACTACGCAATTAGCAATTAGTTTAGCTAGCGTTTCTTTTTTGACAGAAGTAACCCGTTGACTACGTTCAGCAACCTTTGGATGGATTCACTTTCAAATGGATTGCAAATCCATTGGGGTTTCCCCGCGTGAGTTCGTATCTCACTCTCGTCGTCAGTATTCTCTATCTTATTGACAATATGCTTTTACTTCGTCTAACCATACAGTATGATACATATGAACACAGTCGCTTGTCCCGTTGTCCTCAGCGATGAGGCTGAGGTCAGGCGGATCTCGGTGACCTCATGCTTGTGATAATAGACAACGCGGGACAAGCTGCCTGCCAATCTACCAGTTTCACATGTCCTCCGGTTGCAAGTCATCAATGTCGTAAAGAATTACCTTAAGGAATGCACCAAATATTAGTACAAGAGAAGCAGAAAAAATAGCTGCTAATCTACCGGTCCCTTGCTGGTACTTTGTTCCTCTGCTCCGCTTTTATCCCTTTCCTTTTCAGCTCGTGCTGCGGCCCGTTGGCGTTCAGCCTGTTCGGCTCGTTCGATCATTTCGCCAAAGTACACGAAAAACAAATCGTTCATATTCCGGTCGAACAGGCGCACAAATAATTTTTTTTCGAACTCTACCACAAATGACAACAGGAAGGTGCTTCTTCTTCTGCACCTCCGAGTAAAGCTATTTAGAATTCTGCCGGTGAGGCAGTTTTTATTTACTCCTACAAAAGCCAAAAGAAAAACATTTCAAAGCATATAGGCATCACAGGCGATTCCTAGAAAGTGTTTTCTGATAAAAGAACAACTTTTGAAATTTTATCCAAGCATCTCGCTGCGACGATACTTAGGAGGAAAACAAGACAAGCCCAGCACTTTCTTTCTTGACAAATCAACATTCGTTTAAACCTTTTCTTAAGTTTCTTATTTCCCTGCATAAATTCACCATTTTTTGACAGTTTTAAACATGCGTAGATTAGGTTTAGGGATAACAGGGAAACGCGCTGGTGTTAACTTGTAAGAGAGCAACCTGCTTTCATTGTACTACGAGCCCCAAAATTACGTAGTCTTCGTAAAATTCATTTTCGTTTAAGTTTCAACACCGAACAATGCGTAGCTATGTTAACATAGCTCAGAATTGCTCTTACTTCGACGAGGTTTCACCTTGTAGAGAAATATGACCAAAAGCCGTCATACTTAAGGTAGACTTCCGGTACTAATCCCGAAAAATTAGCTTTTATGTTAACCCGTCATTTTAGATTAAAAGTTCGACGTCTAACCGGCATTGGCCATTTTGTCTACAGCAGGTTCCGTTAATAATGCAAGGAGGACATCGCGCCTTCTTCACAGCTCACTTAGACAATCAGATCGCTGAGCATGTCCTCACATTCGACGATCTCAGTACAAAGATATAAACCAAGAGAGAAATCTGAATCGTCGTTTTTCAAAGTCTCACAGTAACTCACCCAACATTTCACATTCCACTGCTAAGGGTGGCAAAGTAGCGAAATCTGTAGAAAGCAGACGAACTTCTTCCTTTGGCACATACTTTGATTCACCGGAATCAACCAAACGCACGTGAAACTCGTCTCCTCTAGTTCCACACGGCCAAACCACCTCAGCACGGTGCCAATCTTTATAGGCCCTTACACAGCAGGGCGCTCCTACGCCAACCTTTAAGTTGCTTACAGCTATGGAAAAATAAACAAAGCAATTATTCACCTTGGAGAGGTCAGCCGGTGCTACTGAATCAGCATAAAATCTGTTTAACTTCGCCCGGAGTTCTCGCAACGTTTTCTCGAAACAACGAAACACCACGTGAAACTCTACGGGAGATACCCAATTCCCAATCGCAACCTCATACACCCTGCCTGCCTTCAAGCGATGCCCATGAAGCCCGGATTCGAAAAGCACAGATTGACTCTGATATGATTCAACGATATTCATGCCTGGAATTTTCAGACGAACAAATGAATAGCCGTACAGCATTGTCAAGAAATGCCACCAAATTTTACAAGGTACGCCTGGCTGATAGGCAGAAAACTTTCTAATACACGAACTATACCGACTGACGAACGTGCAAACCGCCTTTTCCTGTTCCGCATAAAAAGACATTGAGAATAAAAATAAAAGCCAACATACCGTGGCTCGTGAGGATAAAGCGAACGGGGAGAAAAACGCTGAAAAGCAACAGAACGCCGCATGAAGGAAAGCAGTGAAGACAGGAGCACAGCAAATGAGTTTTGAAAGAAAGCGAAGAATATTTCTAACGCATGCCAAACGGAAAGATAGCGCTCTGGACAATTAAAGGTAATAAGTAACGCACTTTGAAGGTTGGTAATCTCACCTTGTAATGACAACACAGGCGATGAATAACTTACTCCGTTACTTACAAACCTAGCAGCCACTACCATCATGACCTATAACAACCAGGTACAAACAAAGGTTGTGAACAGGCGTTAAAGGTACTGTAGCACATTTTGACGCGCACGGTTTGTCGTGAGGGCATGTTCGCCCTAATCGAGTCGAGTGAAGGAAGATTGACCATCTCCACTCGACCACTTCCCTTAGACTTATGCATAGGCCTTCGAAACTTGGCCACCTAAGGATTATACGCCCTAACGGAATTGAGGTTATGTGGAAATATTTTTTAGCTAGTAGAACAGAGTAAAGTTTTATCGGAAACACGACAGCTCACTGCGGTTTTGCATGCTCTTTTCTAATTTACTTATTAGCATTGTTGAAAATAAAGTTTCGGTTGACTTAAGAAGTCAGTTTTCGCGAAATCACTGCATCAATTCTGCGAGAGGGAGCTTGCGAAGGTCGTCGTGGAGAAGCATAAAGAGAAGAAATAAATGAAATTACGAAGGGGATCAACTTATGATTAAGGAATTTTAGAAGCAAGCGAAGAAGCTGCCTTGAATTCTATGCGTTGATGTACTCAAACAACCCTCACCAGGGAAAGTGTCCACGTAGCTCCAAGAAACCACCGAACTCCCCTGAAATCAGGTTCTCTGTGCTGTTCATGGTTAACGCCAGGGACAGCTTTCCCGCTGGGGACGTGTTAAAGGTTTATAGCGTCCATCGTTGCCACAGGACACAGCAATATGTAATGATAAAAATGCCCAAAAATGGCAGTCCAACTTCTTACATCCTTTAAGCAAGCCCTTCAGAATCTCATAAAAGCGAACCTTTCAAAGTGATTGTTAATGCGACAAGCAGTCCACTTGTATTTATTTTTATTTAAATTTCCTTTCTCTGATTTCATCGTACGCATAAATATCAAACAAGAAGCTGCTTTGAAGCAGGACCATTTAAAAGATAGCTGCTGCGATGTCAAAAGAGAGACAAGGGCTTACTCGCAACCAGAACACTTGTTGTAAGCAATTCGCTCTCTATCAAAAGATCTGAACGTCTTGTGATTTTCACAAAGACGCAGAATTTTAGCTGCCTATTCGACAGTCTGCTTAACCGTTTTCAATTTCAATTTACTCTGATGGTGAGAACCGATATTCTTGCAAAAGCTTCAAAGGCTTGCGAATACCTACGCATATAATAATGTTTATTTCTTAGAAACTAGTCGCGTGGATGCCTGTAACCTCGAACTGTGATCATCGTCTGATCTAGTGAATATTTCGATGCAAAAAGAAAGCAATTATTGCTTAAGATGTAAAATGATCTTTTGCGCGGAACGTAAGAACAAAGTGGTATGCAGGTTCAGTACGCGTTCGTTGCATTTGAAGAAAGCATGACATCATCATCTGGAAGGAAAACGACACTCCTCTGACGAGTTGCAACGTCATACGGAAAAATTGAAGCAGTACTACCTTCTCACGTTCCCCAAACCTCATAACGAAATGCGTATCAAGAGCTCGCGGTAGCTGTCCTCTTTTTTGAAAAAGAATACAATTACCACTGATTGTTCGTCCGTATCAGGTCATGAAATTCTACTCGCCCTTACGAGAAGCTGCATTTTTAATTCTTCAAATCAGAAATTTTAAATGAGATAAAATGAACGCAGAAGTGTAGGAGTGCACTCTTACTTCTTGTTCATCTTCAGACGCTGTCCGTACACCATCGATTAGCGTATCACACTTACATGCTTCATTGTTAAGGAAGTATGAGCGGTCTTAGAATGGCAAGAATGGCATTAATTCCGTTTGATAGCCTCAGTTGGGAGCCGGAGCAAAACTGGTCATACTGTATAGCTGTAAAATCAGCTGCACTCGCCTACGTCGAAATCGTAACAACTCATAGCCGCCTCCCACTTTTCAATAAACTTAATCATACTGTTTGTTGCAAAATCATGAGTGGATAAATTTGTGGTCAAGAATTCTTTGCAGACGGACGTCAATAACTGGCTGAAACAAAGTTTGTGCGAAAGCTGAAAAACCGCAAAGTAAATTTGTTAAGTTTACATTACGTCATAGCGCGAACAGCGACTGGCACGAAAATATGCAACTCCCTCTGAACTATGCGACTGAAAGTCTGATGGAAGGAGGAAAATGAAATAATAGCATAACCGTCGCGGTTAAAATGCGCAAAGCATTACTGTAAAAAATGAAAATTGCAACCTGAGCGACGAAATTCAGACTTCCATTTCCTTGTATAAATAGATTTTGTAGCGTAGTTGTTTACAACAGTTAGATCACTTTGCCAGCTTGAACAACGTGAACGCTATTCCGCGGTTAAATGTTTACAAGCTGAGATATTGAGCTGTACAGTTTCGTGCTATTTTGTAAATTCCGTGGAAAACTAACTTTGGCCCATTATTAATAATGCTTAAGCGATATTAAAATAGCTATGTAGAAGGAATAAAACTTTCTGAATTTTTCTGTCGCTCACAAAACTGGAAAAGTGAGTAAAGAACTTTACTTTTTCAGTTGACTACTTAACCTTCAAAATTTCATTTGTTGCTCACCTGGACTGTACAGAACTAAGCTATTTAAGTAAATAGAGGTATATCATATGTCTCATTACGCAGTGCTGTTCTGTCTCAAGGATAGCATATAAATACAGAAGTACTTTCCCTTTGCCCATTGATCACAATGTCTAACTCAGCAGTTTTCATGATTTCGTGCATCATCACAGTTGTAGCAGCATGTAAGTTAACGCTTCTGCAAACATAAACAACGAACGCCTCCGCCGTTAGTGTCGGTTTCTTTGACGAAATTGTGTGGTGGGTTAGTTTGACTTTGTTCTCAATTTTCAGCATCCTCAAGCAAAGAATAAATACCTAATCGAATATCGCATTGACATTTAGCGGTTCAGGATAGAACATTGCTAGTAAGATTTTACTTGAAAAGCGATTAGCAAAAGATCAGCTGAGCTGGCGGGGCTGAAAATGTTAAGAACCTGAAGTTACCCTCTCTTACGCTTTCTTTAATGCTATAAAGGAGATGGGCTGCTTCAACCAAGAAGACAAGTGAATATTTATGCAAATTCTAAGGCGCTTCTTTGATTTTAGAAATGAAATATTCAAATTTGCAAGCACGCAATCCATGCTTGTGTTGAAGCCAAAAGTTTGGACGCCAAACTAAATAGCATTTACGTGTTATTGCAGCGCTGCTGCGACTTAGAGAACCACCCGTTTAACGGTGAAATTATTTCCTCATTACGCGAGCTCATAGAATAAACAATGCGTTCTTTCAAAAAG
Source organism: Trichuris suis (assembly GCA_000797535.1). Taxonomy (NCBI): domain Eukaryota; kingdom Metazoa; phylum Nematoda; class Enoplea; order Trichinellida; family Trichuridae; genus Trichuris; species Trichuris suis. Next base: position 479,101 of record KN538401.1, on the reverse strand, counting down.
CAAATAACGCTAATAATAGTTTCTGCGCACCTTTAACCGCTGCAAATAGTCAACATGAATGTTCACGGAAAAATACGAAGATGAATTAATTCTTTATGCGAAAACCTGAATCAAACCCAAAAACAATACTTCTATTTACGTGTCCATTAAAGGAAAGTGACGCCAGTGAACGTCCTTCTTTTTATGATTAGCTGTTATTCTTTTTCTAGCAAACATGCATAACGGCAATTGCCCTCCAGACGCCCACTACGAAGAAATCATAAAAACTGAATGTGACGATGACAGCATGTGCGAGATGGATCAAAGGTGCTGTCCAGTCAAGGACACGATGAAGTGCGTGGCAACGGTAAATTATGTTGGTAAGGAGAACTTAAAAGCCTCTTCACCTTTCAATGAAAAATAAAAAAACAGACTTCTTAGCCTATGCATTGATCATTGCATAGTTCATATAGAAGCTGGCCAAGCAAAAAAATGTTTCCTTCACGTTTAGTTTTTCAGCTGATGTTTCTCGGTTCAAGGATGGGGAGTGCCCTCACGTGAGTGAAGAAATGAGAAAAAATGCAACTGACTGCAAAGTGCATCAAGATTGTCCAGCAAAAGACTTCTGCTGTCAAGCGAAATGCGTTTTGCCACTACCGCGCAGGCGTAAGCAAACAAACTGTCAATTTACTGATTCAGAAATTTGAGCATTTCAAAAACGTTAACTCAACCTGCAGCATTCGCTGCGCCTTCTTTTTCCTCAGAACCAAAGTGGTCCCCACGAGTTCTCGCTAAATGATCATCTTTCGTCACACGCTGCCGATGTTACTGCTTCTATTGTTTTTCATCAATCCGGCCGAATGTAAAGCGTTTTCCTAAGATAAAAGCAAAACGAATTTACCTTAGGCAGTTGTCATTTGTGATAGTCATTCAGTCTTTTAAGGCAATGCATAAAACTTTGTCAAGAACTTCCAGGAGTGAAGAAAAGGAATAATGAAGCAATATTTATCTTCAGCTACGCCACATGAAGGATTCTGTCCCATAGCAGTCCGAATGCCAATAATTGAATCGACCTGTCAGCACGATTCAGACTGTGAGAAAGAGAAAAAATGCTGTCATAAATTAGAGAAGATTAGCTGCGTGAGAGCAGTATACCATGCAAGTAAGTCCTGTCATTCTACCTTAGATAAAAGAGGGGTTCTTAAGCGTCTAATGGACAACAATTATATTTTTCAACTGCAGTAGAGATTAGTTGAAATTATTATAAGGACTTGACGTGTAACCGAAAGAGGACATGTCTAACAGTTTATTAATTTTTCTGGAACGAGTCAATCATACAATAGTACTGCTACTACTCAGACTTCAAAAGTCTCTTTACGCTTTCATACGTGCAGAAAATCCTGTTGCCAGATGCTTTCAAAATCTGTCGTGTTCTGTCATCAGCGTTTAGTAAGAAAAGTACACCCTCCGTGCTGATTGCAAAGTACAAAGCGTTCACGTGTCTTTGGGCAAGAAGGTCACAACATTCATGAACAGCTATGTTCAGCTTCCAAACTAGGCCTGCTTAAACATGCCAGTTGTAATCATCGTAGATATAAAACACTTAATGGCTGAACTGGAGGTTGACAAAAAGCCAAAGTCAAACTTTCTATGGATTAATTGTAATAATGTAAACTTTTAGTCATATATATGTACAATAGTGCAAATACTTTTACGTTGAGGACAAGAAAACGTTAGGCTTGCAAGCTTCTTTCAATAGGAATACTAAACATCAGTACAATGAAATACATCCACAATACGTGGAATATGAATACGGTAAAGGCTTTGGCTGAGAAATGCTTACGAAGAAGCAGCATGTTAAAATGAGCTCAAATACTGGTTGCTAGCCTTAGCAAGTGGGCAACGAACTACCTGCAAATGTTAATAGAATCAGACTACGCCAGTCCTTTAGCATGGAAGTCATGATTAGCAAACAAGAGCATCAATCTGATCCATCTGATATGGACATATGCAAATTAGTTTGAACAAGTAAGAATATGCAGTAATGCATATTCTTTAAGCCCCTATAACCGAAATGATCTCCGATACTATCGACTCAAAGAAAGCTGGAAAAATCAAAGTCGTTCTCTAAGCCTCATCTGTCATTTGGGCACTAAATTCCATTCTTGTTGACAAAGTTCAACTGGATTTTAGAAATCTACTGTTAATAGAACCGGTCAGTCAGTTAATCCGTTGGTATTACTTTAACCCTAATGTCCCTGCTGGATTGTTAAATCGCTGTTAAATAGGTAAAGTCAAACGGCAAGCATTTATCTGTAGAATAAGCAAGAGTTAGTTTCTCAATAATAAAAAAAGAATCAGTGCTGTAATTTTTCTTGAACAACTCTCTCGTATGCCTCAGTAACTATAACGCGTTTATGAACTTGATTACTACAAATTGGTTTAAACAGAAGCCAACTTCGCCCCAACTGCAAAACATTTGCACCTGTTGAGAAAGCTAAATGTCATGCACAATATGCAAAATAACGGAGAGAATTAAAGTCAGAGAATGTGGCTTCCGTTCAGGCAACCTCATAACGTTTATGAACAAAACAACTCATAGATGGACAGTAATTTCTTTTACTGTGAAACACATATCGAACATATCACAACTTGAAACGTCAGTGACAATAGGGGATAAAGTTGCTAACGTTGCGCCAATTGCAACTCACGCTGGCGAATCTATGTTGACCTCAAAATATTAGTATTCCTTATGGTTTTAAGACGACGTGCGCAAACCCGGCCACTGCCCGGCAATTGAAGATGACGAAAAAGTCAGCGCCTTAAAGCTATGCAATGGAGATGACGACTGCTTCAGTGCAGAGAAATGTTGTCCCACTACGATTACACTTCGATGCTTTTCACCACAACATAGACCAGGTATTGCTCATATAACTATTAGATTGTCTGCTTTTGTTCAAAGGCTTCCAACTTGATAATTTCCAATGCTTTTACTTTAGTACTCATACGATACCGCTAGCGTAGAATTCAGATCTCCTACGCTCAACGACATCTCGATATTTTACAAAGATAGCATCGCTACTCAGTAATGTACCTATTAGCAGCCTCAAGTTTTCTAAAATACATATAGAATACTAATAATTATACCTGAATACCCGAATACCCTCACGCGAGCTATCAATAATAATAATATCAGAAGACTCCTGAAGTTTCAAACTTTGATCTCACCGCGACCACAGGGGTCAGTGAACAACAGCCACTGAAATTTACACGGATTGCACCTGCATTCAGATCCTACGGTATTACCCTGCGTATCCGCGCTATACCCGGTCCCGAGCTGTCCGGATACGACGGGTTCGACTTTAATTATAAAGCTACTCTATGGAATAATTCATTCGTATTTTGTGCGACAGAAATGTGCTATCGCGAACACATTACTTTGATGATGATAGACTTCAACACTTGTTGCAGCTCCTCCAAAGCCCGGATACTGCGTCCACTCCAATGTATTCCCAGTGAAATTGATGCCACTGTGTCACACGGACTACGACTGCATCGGTGATAGAAAATGCTGTTGGGCATCTGGCGTCATGGATTGCACGTACCCTACGGATAACGTGACCTTTCAGCTGAAAGCGTCTGATAAAGTTTATGAGATGTCCTTGCACAGTTCGCAGTCGCGAGGAAACGAAAGTACATCTGAAAATGTAGTGGTCATTTCGACTAACAGGAATTCGGATTGGTACTAAAGTAAAACTTGTACATCCCCGTAAATCTGCAGCAACGAATAACCTTGCACTCCGTACCGCGAGCACCAACGGAAACAGGACGTTTCAGCAAGAAGCGTTCACAGTCGATTACGACATCATTTTCAGTATTAAAACTACCTCATAACTGCCATAGTCTATTCCATCTGCCTGTCTATGGGATCCAAACTTAGAGGATCGAATAACAAAAGCGTTGACGAGCTTTCGTTGAGGATTTGAAAGTGAATAGAAGTCGACCCTTATCCGCGCAGTGATAGGTTGAGACTTACCGTAGATAACGAGAATCACGAGTAGTAATGAACTCAACATATGCTATCGCTTCATCTCTATATGCCCATGAGGAAGTCCAACTTATTATATAAGACAGTATGAGGTTAAAGGTAACAGCTAATAGCAATAATTGAGAGTTACATGGAATTTAAATAAAGATGAACAGTCCAGACAAAGGAGAAATCTCGCTAGATGATGTCGTGATCCTGATAATCAATGTTCTACGGTATTTGAAAGCCTGTTGCACCATCTTTGAGGAACCAGCTTCAAGGATGAAAACGGTTGAGGGGCTCCTTTCAGTTACGTGCCAAAAAAACTTGAATTGCATAAACAGATTGACATATCGACGAGAAAGGTCCATAGACGTTAAAACATTTGGTCATAGTAACATGCAGTACAACCTCGGCTGTACGAAATCCTGATTATCAGCGAGGAGAACAACGCGTTTATAGAATGGACAAATGATGCACAAGTTGTCAATCTGTCACTTCTTCAAGGAACTTGTTTTCTTTTTCTAATGCGCTAAGTTTAAACTGCTGTTGTTTTCGTAAGTCTAAAAATCACTACCCAAAGAAGCTGTTTCGATAATATAGGCTAATTTATCATGTGACCGGTACAACGGTTTCCATAGTCAGTTGGCACTTGGTCATCGTTAGGTCGTCATGATGCGTTAGTTTCAACAAGGCTGACATTGACGGATGATTGGAATTGATTATGAAGATCGTGGATTCCAAATAACGAATGGCGAAGGCATTATTGAATTTATTTCAAAAAGGCCGGCTGAAATCAAGGGAAAAAACAATTTGGAGACGAACATGAACTGGAATACACTGTACCTCCCTCGAACAATGGAGCATTTCGGCATTTTGAAGGGTTGCTTGAAAGACAAAAGGAATGCGAGCTGAAACCGCTTCTGTTTTTAAAACGTATGCGTGACCAAACAGCTAAAAAAAGCCAGAAGTGTCTGTAAACAAACGTAGATGGTAGGTTTCCTAAAAAACGTTTTCAGTTTATTCCACTTATATATTGCTTAAGTGCAGTTCAGTCGACGTATCTATGAGCTTGTCTTCAAGGAATAAAGCTTAAAGTGCCTGTAAACTGAGACAGAATAATAGCTGAACAAATTTGACTATCCAAACTACTACCTGCAACAATTTGTTCGGATAGTCGAGACGTTCTTGCATTGATTTTCACGAGATGCCCTTGATCGATCAGGGTTTATCCGAAGGTCTTCGTTTGCATGATTTATTTTCGCCTGTATCATTTGTCGAAGATTTTGGAGTCCGCGTAGTCCCATTGTCAACGTCGAATGTATAATGCTGTAGAACAGAGCAGGCGGGTTCCGAAAGCCCGTTGTTTCATGAAAATAACAAACGGCATTTCCATACATCGATTATGAAGTAAAAAGACCACATGAAGCAAAGGTGATGCTTAAAGACGCGTTACTGAACTGTCACCAATTAACGGGTAATCGTGATGAACATGAGAACACGACCTCAACATTTTCATTCTCATAAACACTTTCAAGATGTCAACGTGCACTGTTTGCTAATAATACCATAATAAGAGATTTCTAATGGGTCAGTCTACGCGCACGCTTTCCATATTTATGAATTTTCTCTCTGCTTAAGCTGACGAATAAACAAAGAACGAGTTGTAAGCTGTTCCGTGACTTACTCTTCTTTGCAGGCAGCACTTTTTGTCGTTGGCATTTTTCCAACAGCTTTGTACCGTGAAAGATAGATGAACGATCGAAATTCAATTTTTAATTCTGCTTTTTCTAACGGCCCCTTTCGGAAACATTTGCCACGTGAAGTGTAGCACTACTTAGTTTTTTAAATTTAATGCATTAGTGTTAACAGAACCTTGAATGTCCGTCTGATTAGTTAAACTTTTTTCAAAGTTGTCTTTGAGCATTGCCTGTTTCATTGCGCGATTAGACAGGAGATAAAATTTGACGTGCAAGCTTGTTTCCATAATGCAAACGCTGAAGTGGGAAGAAACTTACACGCGGACACTGGATAAAGCGTAGAGCGTTGCGGACGTTCAAATTCAAAACGTATCGTAGTAGGTTCTTTGCCACGAACGAATGATGAAAAAAAAGCGCGCACGAAACTGAATTGAAGAACTCGTCGCGCGGAATACTTGCGGACTTCCTGTTCTGGCGTTATTAAACGTATTCAATTCCAACCATTACGATTTTTGTCGTTCTAATGTTCTACTCATTTCGTAAGCTAAACACAGAACTGCTAACGCGTAAGCACGCACAGTACGTCATATTCGAGCGAGTCAAAAAGGACACGCATGGCGTGCAAGAATGATCATTGACGTAACGAGCGCCATTCACTGTGCAGGAACGATTTTTATTTTTACTTGATTATCTTCCACTTAAATGGAGAAAATTGAAATTACAACCACCCGGATAAATCGATACGTTTTCTATCTGAAAAAGTAGACCTTAGATAACAGCAGTGGTCGTAAATTAGCGCAAGCGAACGAGCAAGGAGTTTCCAAGGAGAATGCAGTTTCAGTCTCATTTTTCTTGGCCCATTCTCGCATAGTCAAAAACCGACGTGTCCCTCTTTTTTGTGTCAATAACGTGTCAATGTCAAGGGTCAATTGTCTTCTCATTCACGTTTTGGTTCCTTGGCATTCTTGAGTCACTGGCGCATGCTCCAATTGCGCCTTGAAGGACACACGAAGCAGGAAGTGACACTGAAAAATTGCAAGACCGGCAAACTGTCATTAATTTGTTTTCGGTTTCCTCAATGGTTCGAGATATGTTGGCTGACTGAGGCCCAATTCGCTGCCCATCTGCCTTCGATCACTCACAGAGCAATTCATTTTGGAAGCCCCGCTGATTGGATTAATGTTCAGAAAATTAATTTTTTCAAGCCTGTCAACTATTTATAGAAATCGAATAGTCATAGTTTAATTTGTAACTGGTGAAACAATGCTCACAGTTACAGATGGATGATGCCCATTTAATCATGTGCTCTATTTACCTTAATATCAAATCAAGAGTCTCTGAGAAATGCAGGTTCCTTCCTGTTAAGCATACGACCATCCTGTTCTGTCTTTACCGGCGAGCATGCCGACTATCCTGTTTTGCCTTTACCTAGGGCTAAGCCAAAATATATGCTTTACGTTTAGGCTTAGGCTTAGGAAGGGGCAGAACAGGGTGGTCAGCAACGCTACAGTATGACGGCGGGGCGCATAACCGACAAGAACCCAGATCAATTGGTAGACCTTCTCAGATCTGCTACGCTCAGAACAAGATGAGTTACGTATTTCAGATAATTGTGAATTCCAGCGTACAGTATTTACCTACGCATAATGCAACAGGTTAGAAATTGGACACGGGCTTAAAAACGAAATTTATGTATGTTCCATGCGCTCATTTGGCATAGCATAAAGACAGTTTTATTAAATATTTTACGTAGAATTTTCTACTTGTGGCATGAAATTACTTGAGGCTTCACGTGCTTAATTTTCCACTTTTGAAGTCAACTAAGCGCTCAGAATAAGTTCCAGACTTCGTTATTCTGGATGTGAGAACATCTGTCCGTATTAACAACTGGGAAAGATAAACGCAGTCGATTCTTGTAGGAGCCGTCTCTAATGCTCTACTGACCCATACATATCTTATTGTCTGCATCAGAATAATGCTGCAACAGAATATGGCCTTGAGCATTTTGTATAGCTGAAGTGGCCAGTGACGAGCGAATAACCATAACCCTATCCTTTAGTATTTTTAAAACTGATCCTCTGAACGGTGTCCGAATTTCAAAAGCAACATGAATGCAGACCATTGTTCGACCTGCTGTTTGCGAATAAGACTTTTTAGTTCTAAGCAAAGACTGAATATTATAAGTTTAGAAATTCATAGCGACTGGCGGTCTTATAAGTTAAACAAATCATTTGATTCCGATGAAGAACAGCTTTTGTACGTACACTGTGCTCATGATTGTTCTTCAATATATTTACATACTTTTCATAGTTGAAGTCATGAAGTGCCTTTTATGCACTAATGTAACAACTTCTGGAGCATTCTAATCAATCGAGACTCATCATCACCGTATTAGGTTGTCACGAAACCTTTTTAAGCCACTTTACTGAAGTGAATTGTTCGTTGCACCAATGTTCTCGCAGCAGCTGGACGCCACGGCGGCAGGTCGCAGGCTTTGATCCAAGGAATTGAGCCACCCAGTTTTGAACTTTCGCAGGGCTTCGGAAGTGCTGCACTGACCTGAACAGATGGTAATCAGAAGGCGCTATGTCTAGGGAGTACGCCAGGTGCGGTAACGGTCCCCAGCCCAACTCGAAGGTCTTATTTTTAGTCACCATTGCAATACATGGTCGTGCACTGTTGTGTAACAGAAAAACTTCACTTTGGTTCGACCCAACTTTCGATAACTTCTGCAGTCGAGGTTCCGTAATGCAGCTTCGAATTTTTCAGGACCTCCCTACCTTCGTCAGTCGTTAACGTCGGTATAACCATCCCGGAAGCGCCTATGCTACCTTTTCCTTTGCACGACTCCCTCACCAGAATTTTCTGCGTAATGGGAAACACACTTTCAAATCTATGTTCCCTGTTGGCTAGGTGTGCTTCAATTCTTCAGCTTGTAAGAAATATTTAAAAATTATCCAGCTTTAAGCCATCTAGACGTCGCTTTCTCCATTTTTCAAAAGCGACATCGCACCAATAACTTCCTAACTCTTTTTACCACTCAGCATGGACTAAGTAGTCAACACGCCTATTTTGTAAAGGACTGAAGAGGAGCTCTATCCCATATAGTAAACATGAAGAACTCCACGTAATGAACAACAGAGAACTGCCAACGGTTGTCACCTCTGCAAATGCAATTCAGGAGCTTTGATAAACGATATGCCTTCCAAAAGACGCTGTTTCCTACTCTTCGCGCCAACGATGCCATCATGCTTTGCCCTGCCATCTATGCTAAGCCGTTAGGCGCTTTGATCTTCTCAAGAGTTTTTGGATCGCTATGGTCTGCCATTGGTTCGTTGAGAAGAACCAACCAGATGCCTCCGCCTCTCTTCCATGCCGAAGTCCACCTGATGTCGCTGCGTCAAAAATAGACGAAGACAACAGGATAGCGGGCGTACCACGTGAATTTCGATTTTCTACTCCCACAGTGGGAGGTCGTTCGAATGTTGGCTGGTTCGCTACGCGACTGTCCGTGCTCCCGTGCTGAAGGTCGTCGCCGCCAACCCGCTGCAGAGAAGGCAAAGCGAAGTGGAAAAGCAAACTATGAGAGATCGGCAATACCGTTTCTCTACGGAAATTCGCTACGAAGGAATCAGCGAAACAACCGCCACCAATTTCTACACGCCTCGCTCCATTCCATGGTATGGAATACTATTCGCCATTTTTCTTCTTGCCTTTGGCTTAACGCTAAGCGTTGGGGCCGGTATGCTCATCGTGGGTGCTATTGAAATTCCTGTAAGTCTTTTCAGTAACATTTTTGTTTATCAATCCGTTGTTGCTTATATTCAAAGGGGATGGATCAGTATTCACCGTACGCAGTTTTGGCTCTCGGCATTATATGTCTAATCCCAGGCATATACCATGTCGCGCTGGCTTGCTGCGCTCTTCCCGGTTGTTGCAACACTGAATTCGAAGAGATACCAAATTTCAATCAGCTGATATAGAAGCAGCTAGGCATTGATTTGCTTGTTGTCGATGCACGGTCCCGACGATGACAATTTCCAGAATCGATGATCGCTTAGCCATGGGCATTGTCACTTGTCTAATACTTCGACTATTTCTGCAAGCGGTCGCTGACATGTAAGGAAATTAACAGGAAACGACGGAAAAGGATAAATAACTTCAAGCCAATAATCACTTCGTGTTGGCAGCCGTCCCTTGACGAGCTTACGACTACCTTTTTCTGTACCTCTGACGAGCTATCCTTCATGTCAACTTCGGTAGACGGTCAGCCGATGAGGACAAAGCAAAAAGTGAAGCTTTGAAGCACGGGAGGAAGTGTTTTAAACCTCGACGTGCCATAGTTGAAATGCTTTAATTGTCCTCCGGTCACATGTCGTCAAACTTGTCATTTTGAGTTTTCCAAAAGTGGCACATGCCAAACGAATCTTCCGGAGAATGCGGACGAGTGCGAAAAGATTTGGAAGTTGAAGTTCGGCGGCATTCATTACGGCCGTGACCGTCGCAAAGCTGAGCAAGATGTTAGCGCTGTTGCTGACAATTAGGCTGTCCAAATGGGAAACGACTATCAAAGAGAAAAAGCAATTGATTGACCCCTTGAAATGCCTGTCGTTGTGGCACGACGCAAGTCATCTTTCAAGTTTGACGAGAGCGAGCAAAGTTAAGTCTCCGAAGGCCAATGCAACAAAGCGTGAACTAAATGCTCGCTTTCTTCCCTTTACCTTTCGCTATATTCATGTTCTGTGCCATTTATGTTCAGCCACATTCCACAGCGTGTAACCAAGGCTTGACAGCTCCCAAGCATACCTCCGCATTTTGTTATGCTTAATTGGTGTCAAGTCGGGATGCCACGAAATAAAGTGAGTAAAGCGTGGACATTTTTGCTCTTTTCCAAATCGGCAGCAGAGTGCTCAGCGCACAAGCTGCGCATTCTTTTCTCTAAATTATTTGCGAAAGGCTGAAGTGGCAGTTCAACCGTTTTTCCTTTTTCTCAACAAAAAGGAACTCTTGAGAAAGGCGATCGCTAAACGCCGCGAGTTTGGCTTGACACCGTCTTCAGACGATTGCCGCACGCGCGGTTAGACGAGCGACAACTTTGCTAACATGACTTTACCGCATTCGTTTGGTAAGTATGAGCTCAGGAATGCTCGAAAGCGACTAGCTGCCTGCGGAATTCACAAAAACAAGTCACGCAGGCGCTTTCCGAACTTGAAGGTTTTTGATGCCCAAAAAACTGGACCATTTCGATCAAGCACGTTTCCGCTAGGAGCCTACGACGCAACCAAACATTTCGTATGAGGAACAACGATCACCTCGTGAACAGGTTTTTCCAATATAGCAGCCTATAATTAGAAGGACCCTGTTTTTGAAAACTCTTTGAAGTTGCACGTCGCACTCTGACTAGCGCTTTTTTTTCGATGAAAGCAAAAGTTAACAAACTGCAACTGGATGTTCACGCGTGCTGTGAAGCAATAGACGCAAAGTGACAAACAGTGAAATAGTTATTAAGCATTATTTTACGCTATATTGATTATACCGGTTCGCTCGTATAGCATGGGCGAAACTTAGCGCGCCAAAAGTGATAAAGCTGTCGCGCAGATAAAGTTTACGCGAATTATGAAAAATTTAAAATTATCAAAAGGTTTAAAAACACGCATTCGCAGCCGTCTTGTTCTGTGGCTACCGTTTGGAGAAGATTTGAATATGCAAATCGTATTTTGAATTTTCAAACTTCGGCGTCCCATCCAGAGGGCGCTCCGTTCGCCGCTATTCAAGTGCTATTGCTACTGATAAGAGCGATAAGCCGGTTGGCAGACTGAACCTTTTCGTTCTCCGCCAACCGTCTGACCTTTAAGAAAAACGTAGGCTAACGCCGGCCTGAAGCTCGGAAGGCGCACAAAATGCCAATATCAGGCAGCGAATAAAGGGCAATCATTTATAATTGAGTTCTTTGCGTAAACAAATTAGTTCGAGAGAATTGATCTCAAACATCCGGGAAAGTTCAGGCACTTCGCTAACCCTAACTAAGAACTGCTTAAATGCTATAGTGGCTATTAGTAGCGTACTTAGAAAGGCTACTCATCAGAAGACTGATCTTCACAATATCACCTTCAGAAGCATAGACATAAGCTGCAACGCATAAGTGTGATTCTTTTCGTTGCGCTCTTATCGTCTTGCTGGAGCTTGCGAGATGTTCACTTCGATCAGACGCATTCTTGACAAGCAGCTGTCTACTGGTTTTCCCTATTGATAATTGATCAGATAGCTTAAAGGTGTTTTACAGCTCCTAAGCGTTTCTAGACGTCAAATGCGCTGACTGTTTACGAAATACTGTTCAATCTGACGAGTACGTAACGGGCAGGCCATAAAAAAGCAATAATGATAACAGTGCTTAATGCATGATTAAGTGAATGCAGGTAAGGAAAAATTGCAGTTCAAACATTTGAACTAATGAAAAAATTTGCATAGAGGCACTGAAACCGGAATATTGCGCGTCTTCGTTACGTGCGCAATTCGTATCGCGCTTCTAGTCGCTTAGTGCTTCCAAAGCGGAGCTGCTGTAACTGCTTTTCCTTTTCGCCGTTTAGCTACATAAGTTGCGCATGAGCGTACGGCGGCGAAGCGGCAAGAAAAAATTTGCTTAAATGAAAAATTTCCTTCCTCTCTGTCATCGTCTGCACGGCATTCCTGCGATTTAATTTTAAAACTAATTTAGCAGCATTGCCATTCCTTGGTTGTTTGAAAGCGAATACCGGACAGCTGTCACCCGTTCTGCCATTGGGTGCAGCTGCGCAAAGTGTAATCTGATCTTCGACAAGATTCTTAGCGCTATTGGAAATACGCTGTCACGTAGCAAGCTGAAAAGTGTCAAGCAGCTTCTTCGCACAGGATTGATGAGGAGCGAAAGAAACGCTACGGGGCAAAGCGAAAGCGTCAAAAACCCTTTCGACCAACCAGCAAGCCTATTGACCATGCCAACAAATTGCTCTGAATGCTGCACGCGAAAGATGAAGCTCATTTGCATTCATTTATCCATGATATTTTTATAATACAAAGGCATGCTTATTTCAGAAGAAATGCGAACGAAATTTACCTGCCACTCTACTCGTCTCAGACTTTATGAACAGAGAAGACACTAACGACGAATCAGTTATCGGCAGCTGAAGAAGAAAGTATTTTCTTCTATTCGAAATCGCTTTCAAAACTGCAAGAGCTTCTCAAAGTATAATTTGTGAAGGTAAACCTGGAAAACTGTGTCCGCTCTAAGAACGGCGAAGTTAGCCTAAGCAATAGCTTCGGCGTACTTAAGCAGTTACGTTAACGACAACTGAGTGCACATCCACAAACGAATAGAATATAGGATAAAGTAAAATGTAAAATTACTTCTGTATGTAGATGTAAGTCACTTATTTATAATTTTATTCATCGCTTCCTTTTTTGGCTGAGCAAAATAATTAACATTTCGGCAGAAATACTGCCTATGTTTGTTTTCAGTTGGTACGAACGTTTTGGCATCTCTGCTTCGCTATTTTTTCCACCTGACGTCATAGGGCGGAAATAACATTTTGATTAAACACCCTAAAGGTTCACTACTGTGGAATCGTCAGCTAATCGTTTATCATTGGAAAGAAAGAGCGGCGCAGTACGGTAAGGTAGGCATGACAGTATATTTCTGAAAAGATTGTAGAAATACCAACTTGAAGACTTAGGTAACTACGTTGAAACTTGACAAAGGTGGATCCTTCTTATCAATTTACGTAGAGCGGATTCAGCGCTATCCAACCTCCTTCGTCATCAAACGTAAAAGCCCATCGTAAGCATCACATTATAAGTAAAACGAAAACGTAGCTTGTTACTTCGTGGTTGCTAATATTTCTCATGTTTACAACTATCAGATTTCAGTGCGGCACTTCAGGATACACGTGTACGAATCTGAGCATTTGCACCACCCTCATCAAGTTAATGCATACCTGAGCGTATTGCAGTTCTAAAACGGAGAGATCATCTTTCTGGATGACGTAGGTGCTTAAGTTCTCATCTACGTCAGCACAAAAGCTATCGGATGCTGAGCACTTCTAATCTGTCGGTTGTCGAGCTGAATCACTTAATACATTCCGGAGATTACGCAGCTCGCGTACTGCGAACATAAGCGAAAGCAAAAGTACACCAAACTCGGAGACTTGAAGCTGTCCACAACCGAATCAATTCAATGGAATTTAAATAAAACGGAAAAATGAATAGAAAAGGAAAAGCTGAGCACTACACATTAATAGCTTTTCGTATACGCGAAACTGAAACAAACTTTTTAAAATCATATTTGCATAATAAGCACTAATGCTCATCTTAAACGTAGAAATTAAAAGCGCAATGAGTTTTAAACTTAGCCGAGAACAAAAGAATTCATTTAACAACTTTATCGCCTTACTAAGACTAACGTTACTGCGTAGGTGAATTAAGAGAAAAAAGCAGAAGTACGTAACAGCTTCGAATGTTCGCCATGGATGAAAACAGCCAACACGCGGCATAGATACACTCAAGGTTAACCGCGAAAACGAATTATGCAATGGTAGCGTAATAAGTAAAGTTTGAAGAAAGAAAAAACGGAGAACTCACCTAACCGAAATTCATCAATGTCTTTCCATAAAAACAACCATCGTTCTTACAGTGACTCTGTCGTCTCTCTTCAAAATGCGTAGTGAAATATCTTTACTTGCTCATTCACACATCAACCTTACATTGTTACATAGACGTAATGCAGACGTGTTTATAATGTACTGTAAACATAATTGAAAATTATAAAAAATAAACTGTTCATTTGGATTCAACGAATTTCTGAGAAAAGATTATTTCTATACAAAATAAGTTAATAGAATTAAAACAATATCATAAAATCTTCGTTGCGCTGTCAGTAGCGACTTTTCGTTTTGCTGATGATAGGGCAAAGACGCCCTGAAAGCTTACGTGTTTTCAAATAAAACATTTTACCTTTTACAGGCATATCCGTAAAAAAACGTCAATGAGTAACATACAATGAAACAATATTTAATTAATCCTATGAGCTTGCAATTGTTTCTTTTTACGCAAGCTACCCTTTTCTGTCCAACCAACTGCGTGAAGTCTTTCACGTTAAGTAATTGAAGCTATCTTAACATATGCAGATTTCTCAACTTCGCCAAAGCTGTCTCTTTGCAAAGCAGCTGGAATTTGCATTAAAAGAAAGCAACAAAACGCCAATACGAATCGCCACTAATCTATTCAAATTTTGAATTTTCAATGTTCAACAAACTTTTAAAATACAAAACTTTATTAATACCTCATTGAGCAGTCGTCTCGGCTACCGCTTTAGTGGATGTTTCCTTACGAGCAACTTTGCTAGGTGGTCGCTTCCAGTAAACCTTTTTCGACGGGTGCCCCTTCGAGCTCTCTTCGTTTGGCTCCTTTTTAGAAGAACCTAAAGAGGACAGGTTTAGATTAAGGAATGAAAGAGAGCGCTCTTCTAGTTTACGATACCTTTTCGAATAACCTTTGCGCTACCGTCGCCGTAAACGCGAACTTTTCCGTTCTGCAACGTTGACAGTTCTCCAACAATTGGTTTTCTGACTCTCGATTTTCTTCGACCAAGAACAACGCTATTGGACGACACTAAAAGGCAGCCAACTTTGTCAAGCGTTCGTAAGTCAGTTAAACGCGTACGAAACGAAGCGTAGACGGGTAAAGGTGGATGTTTGCCCGAACAAATGTACAAACTGCGTATGATTGAAAGGCCGCCGGGAAATTTGTCATTCCATTTTTCCATGACAGCTTGAAAATTGCCCAACAGCTCGTCCACGCTTTGGTCACTGTTTCCAAAATTGAAATGACTAAAAAGCGAATTTTAATTAAACCAAATCAACAGTCGGCCGTTTCCGACAAAGCTAAAACAATCAGTTTAAATTCGAAATTTATATACGTACTATTTATCGGCAAATTTCGTCATTATTATCCGCACGCGCGAAACAGCTTTGCTTATGCTTTGCTCAATATCAGCACAGCCAATGTCCACTGGAATTGGCAATCTTAAACAAGTAAAGGAGTACATCGAGAAAAGCGTAGAGCAAATAACTTTTTATGTAATCTGAAAGGATTTCCGAGAACTTTGTGCAATGAAGGCAATGGAAGTCGTTTGTCGACTAAAAAGACGTCGTACGACTTTGCCAGTCTTTGTTTATCGGCAAATGTTGTATATTCCCTGATAAGATGACTCATTGATATTACCTAAAATATCAAAGAATAGTACAGATTGGCAAGCGATTGAAGAAACTAACAAAGTCAACGCATTTCACATTGTGCTCGTCCAGATATTCTTTAACAAAGCGAGTTGACAAGTCGTAGTCGTAGTGCTTCCGGTGTCGGTCGACGTCGCGGACAATTAAGCACAAAGACACTTCTTGCGGAGAGATGAATCGATGTGGAACATTGCTGAAACATTCCGTCAATCGGCATCGTCAACAATCAAAAAAAGTCTATCGACAAATAAAAAACTATGACTGAGAACAACAAATGCACTGCGCTGTCGTTGCTCAAGCGAACCGGTTGGCAAGAAGACGCTACAAAAAATAAGCTGTGAATGGAAATTAGGTAAGCGAAAACAAGAAGGACTTTGGCCGACCAATGAAAAAAAACCGATAAGATCATGCAAGCAATCAATTTCGCTTAAACGCTAATTCCAAAACTACGCGCGCGTCTGTCATCATATGATAAAGATCGTATAATTTTTTCCAAACGGCAAACACGCCTAATGGAAATGATTGAGCGCATGCTGAATAGAAAAACGTCTGCACGAACTAATTATTACAATTAATTAGGTCACTTTTACATTTCGTTACGCGCACGTGGACAGTATCATTGCAATTTCAATCTTTCGATGGCATTTGCAGCCAGAAGCAAACGGTAACAATTGAAGACCAATCTGTACAACGGATAAATCATTGCTCATTGTCTCAACGGCAACATTGATGTACGCCTTCGACGTGACCTCGTTTTTCCCTTTTTCAAAGAGAGAGCAACGTGACTTTTCCGTAAGTCATAACAGTTCTTTAGATATGCGCCAACGCACTGCACAAATTAATGGGTATACATTGCGATTAGACCAGTCGCGCGACATTGTGACCATAATGCTAAGCTGTCCATTCATCAACTGTTCAAGTTTAAACCTTAGAAAAACATACTATTACAGTTGGCATATTGTCGGGATGAAGTAATTAATGTATATTGTAAAAACTGCAAGAAAATGTTTTCTATATAAACATCGTCTCATTGCCATCGAATGGGCGACTACGCGGAACAACCCATCAGCCATATTCGCTTTCTATGTCCCGTCGCCCCCTCCACCTATCCGTCTTCATTGCTTTTCTCTCTTCTGAACTCCATATATTGTATTTTAATTTCCCCCTCTGCTCTTATCAGCTATGAATAATAATTTACATTTCTACCATCTAACAGTTACTTTCTTCTTTAGACTTGCCACCACCTTAAAACGCGATCTCCCAGTTACAGTCAGTTCACACGGCACTGCTGGAGATAGACGACGACGCCCGGATAGCGTTAGTACGGTGTTACCCCCCAACGGTCGTATCCCGTACATTTCTTCAAAATGTAAATACGTGGTTGGTTACGAAGTACCAAATGTATATGTCATTTTCTGCGCAACTTAAGAATCCGTTTTTTCATGTCAACTACTGACCGCAAATTAAGTCAACAGTTTGTAAAACCAGTTTCCGTTCACTGATCGCATTCCTCCGCTACGGCGATTGCGTTATATTAGTTAATAACTTCCCCTTCTGCTTTCGTCAATTATTAGTTTACATTTGTAGCTTTTAACAGCTACTTTCTTCTTTACGCTTTCGAACTTAGAAACCCCACCGGAAATCACAGTCGGTCCAAATAACACTGCGGAGACAAACGGCAGCGCTCGGATTAGCGTTTGCATACATTTGTCAAAAAATATCCGTACAGTTCTTCAAATGAATATGCAAAAAATTCCACACTTTCTACAAAAGGGCTTTTCGCACTGACGACCTCATTTGACCTTAATTTAAATATATTCTTGCCCACGCTGTTATCTATCAAGCTTATGCGTTATTCTTGCAAAAGAACTTCATACACATATTTTTACCATAGCTCAAAGCGATGGCGACAGAACGCGTCAGCCATCGGTGCTTCCTATTTCAGCAAGTTTCAGTGTTTGTCAGTTTGTGCCAATGAATTTCCCAACTGTCGAATGGATACGGATTTGCTTTTGTGATTACAAACCTGCTGGATAATACCAACAGCTGATCAAACCGTTGAAAACAGATAAACATACATTACAACATAACATAACTGCATAATAAAACACGTTCACGTTTTCTACGGAAATAACCCGTTTCTTTCGAATACTTACCTTACAGGATTTATCAAGATGTTACAAACGATAAAACAAAATACGCACACAACCGACACTACATTTCAGCTTTGCAAAAACCCAACTGCTCAAATGGTCTTCTTAATGAAGCAGACATAACGATGTTTATTTTGGGGTGTAAAACTAGTCTGCATTTGAATTTCAAAGCGTCATAAGGAACGCGCATAGCGTAAAGTACAAAAAGCGAAATTACCTGAATATAAAACTTTTATCATACTTTCAAACACGCGCGGATGTTACCGCTATCTGCCGAGCGCGGTGTTGCCTTCTTAGAATTCAAACTGTTTGGCCTGAAGCTACTCACTTTATGGCTATATGCAGAAACTTACGCACAGTATGACTGAACGGTTGGCTAAACCACGTAGCAAACAATTAGAAGTATCTCATAATACTAACGCGCATAAGCAGTAAACGTCAAACTGAAGCTTCGCTGCTAAAAGAAAATATTAATAATTGAAGAATAAACATCTATCGTTAAAGCTATGAAAGAAAAAGACCAATCTCTGTTGGGTTGCTTAAAGAAAAATTTCGGCATTTTAAAACTGACACTTGGCGATTCAACGTTTCATAATTCTCCCCTCCGCTCGGCGGTTACGGTAACTGTTCGAAGTGTTTACGTTTTCAAACTTTTGAAAGACAAGCAAAGATAAAACGACAGTAGCCTCGAACGAACGAGTCGGCGGCGTCTCGCGCGGCAAAGTGAAATTTACATTTTCCACGAATGCTCAAGCAAGCAAGCAAGCAGCGCAGAGTCACCAGGGAACAATGCAGCAAATAAAGAATCCTAAAGCAGTCGTACTGTGTGCAAGCGAACAAAAAATTATTCCCGACAACTTCCAACCTTTAAACATCGGAAACCTCCGCGACATTTACGTAAAAGCGAGCCTTGAAATTCACTACGACCGTAGTCAAACATTGGCGACGACGGTACTTGCACGATGAATTTTCAATGAGCACTCGCAAAGCAAAGCTTCCGCCCGTTTTCATGAATTATGCATAGAGTGATGTCTAACTCTTGGCTTGGCTCGACACGTATTCCAGTCGTTTCAAGGACAAATAAGTCTGCTCGCCTACACTTACAACCATGCACGGGCAGCTCTCCTCACTTAACCGTCAAGAATGCCTTTGTCCCTATGCTAAGCGTCATCGCAATTAATCACCCCTTAGAAAGGTGCTGAATCGCCGCGCGCATAAAAGTTTCTTTGCAGCGCCATTTTAAGGCAAATCGCTTTCGACGAAACCAGACGGCCATTATTCAAACCGCAACTCACGCAAACGATAGCATCTCATCTGCCGATTGGCATCAAAGGCCGTTTGAATATTCAAAAAAAAAAATGATACCTGAGCACAATCATTACCGTACCCGCTGCCAATCGTAAAACATTTATTCACGCAGCGATGGAGTCAATTTTTCCGCGCTTCGAGCGCGCACAAAGATGTTACGAGCAGTCAAGTACTATTTTTAGACTAAATTGTACCGAAAAAACTAAATACAAAAAAGTTGCAAATGCACACGTCCAAGCATGAAGCAAAGTAGCTTTTGGTTATTCAAATATTCGAGGCGACAAACCTGCGCCTCATTTTACGATTTCAGCGCTTTGTTCATTGACAAATTTAATTATTGCCTTTTGTGAAAACGCCGCAAGGCGCCTCAATTGGGTGCGCAAATGTTAGCCATTCGACAATCGATTTCAGGCCTTTACGCTTTGCGTTAGCGGTCGGACACGCGGACAGCGATTGCCCTCTAATGGCGAAGAAAAGAAGTTGACACTTACACACTGATAACGGTGCCAACAAAGGCGGTTGGAATGAGTTTCAAATTGACCGTGGCGCCAATTTTCGCAACGCCCTCTTCGAACAACTTTGGGCGATCCTCGTTGACGCCTTGGTTTTCCAAATAGCCTTTCAAGGCTGCAATGGCGCGCCTCACCTAAAAAGAACGTCAATTGTCCAAAGGGAACTTTTTTGTTGTTGTTTTTTTGTTCGAAAAGCAAACCTAAGCGCGACGCGGCCGCAAGCGCGCGACAAAGAGGTAAGACGGAAAATTCATCATAAAGCTTCTTTCCATCGTTCTTTTGAAACTAACCTTGGCGCCAGCCGAAATTATCTAAACAAGATCGACCTCCTCTCACCTCTCCAACGGTGGGTCATTCAACTGCCTCGAAATTTCGACCGCCCTGAGCGCCGTGGCAACAACACATTAACAGTCGATCTGTCGGCGCCAAGTTCGCCTTGACCAGCGGACAGTCAAAGAAAAGTTGCGACTTTTCGAAGGGTCAAACCTACATGCCACTTTCCACGTTCGTACACAAATAGTAATGGACGTGATGATCCCTTTTCTAAGATACAGTCAGCTTTGATGAATGCATGCTAATTTTGAATTGTTTATTTGAACTTCATCCTATCAACAAATGGATTAAAATTACGAACTCTCAAAAGGCTTCGCGTTCTCATCGTCGCGGGTAGGAAAGTCTTAATTTGGATTGTCGTAGAGCGCAAAGCCAAGTCGCCAAAGCGGCGTTACGGAGTCGAACCCAATTGCCCATAAATAGGAAGAAACAAGGAAAAAGTAGTATCGCCTAAAGGTGACCATTTGTTGGAGGCATACTGGACGAACTCACAAACGCGTTCGAACGAATTCCTCCGAAACTGATTAGCAACAGCTCGCAAGAGACGTTCTACGTGTGCATTGTACGTCCAATGGGGCATTCACGGCGCAGTGATTAATGCAACATAAATTTTGAACAACCGCTGCGCACGTTTCGCCGTACCGTTTTGTGTGGCGAAACAATAGCAAACCGCAACAAATTCCTTTGCAGCAGACTGAATCACTTCAGGCTTTGCTAGTTTTGGAATAAATGAGGCGCCGACAACGGGGCTACGCCCATTCGAAGGAAGAGACAGTAGCTAAAGGGTAGCTTTCTTAAACGAGTCGCTAATCGACGATGCGACCAAATTTTGTAGCAAACGATCAACGCGGCGCCCCTTTGAAAATTTAAACGCCATTACTGCCGTTCTTTACAAGAAGTGAAGTGACGATTAAAGGAAACCTCAAAGGACGCAAATGGCGAAAGCGAAACGACTATGCGCAGGAAAAAGTTTACGCCAATTCTGCTACTCAGTGCAGTAGCCAATTTATTTACTGTTCTTACGGATTTCGAGTTGGCACTTTTGGAAAAACGGATATTGTACTAACGCGGGGACAGCTGCAATATAGGTAATTAAGAAAAAATTTAAAACAACACTAAGACTTTTTGTAAACAATTCCTAAGTTGTGTAGACAAGTTTTGACCTTTCATCCTTTTCTCGGCAAAGAGGAATGGAGCAACTTTATGGGAAACATCCGTTTTCTACGCTCCCTTTTCTTCGAACTGGAAAATTTACCGCAAACGTCCTTCCATACGTGCTCGTGACAGAAGCCACGTGATCTATTGCACCTCGCAAAATTTACTTCGCTCTAAAAAGGCTCTCCCTTTCGATAAAGCGCGAACCAATCGCCGCCGCACGCTTGGAGTAGTGCCAAATTTGAAAATTTGAATAAGTAAGGAAATTTCAAACGAAGCAAACGCAAACAGTTTGAATAATTTTTGTTCCGGCGGCGTGTCGCAATTAAGCAATCAAAAAATGAATGAAACGCGAGATGGGCCATTTCGCCGAGCGATCACACTTCCTCCCATTAAGAAAATACCAGTTTTTCCTTACGTACGAAAGGTTATTGGTTGACAAAATTTACCTAATGACTTTCGACGTTCAAAGTTGCAAAGCAAGAACTGCAAGCGCGGAATTAGCTGAGGAAGCAACCGATAATCGCCCTACTTAATTTGGCAAAACGTCAAAAAATGAAGACTATACGAATGGACGTTTCCGAATTTTCGTAAGGGGAACTTTTCAATGAGCATAAATCATTGGTGTCAATGAAAAAGTCGACAGGAAGAGCAAACTGACTTGCTACGCGAGGAAAATGACGTTGCACCCCACCTATGCGCCTTTAGAAACGAACTGAGCAACTGATGTATGTTGGCGACTGCCAATCTGGAAAGGGAAAACTTTGGTGCTCGTTCACGTGAAGGTACATTCACTTTACCCTTTTTCTAAGATCGACAAAACTGCCCGTTGACAGTTTAAGCAATACAGTGCGCTTTCTGTTCAATGAACTGCCATATTGGCACATGTGGCTATTCCATAACTTGCATAACTAAAATTATACTTCCCCTGGTTAAAGAATTCAATTTGAATCACGACACAATTCCTATTTAAGACTCAACGAACGTTATCGCGAAACTCATACGACATAAGGAAGGTCGCACTACCTGAGCGTAGTCAATGACTTCTGTCGGCTCTTGCTTGTCCATAAGTCGGCACGGAAACCTAAACCAAAGCATAGTTAAGCCGACAAACGCGTCGTGGCGAACAACGCGCAGTCAATTCGGAAACAACTTGCAAAGCCGCCGTAGAAGGTTGCGCAGTTGAAAGTTGATTATTTTGCGACAAATACCAAAATTTTTGGAGTAAACTCACCTGTCTTCTTCGAGAATCAAAGCAGAAATATTTCAATAAGGAGGGATTAAGATATCTACAGTACTCGCACTGGTAAATATGATGCGCAGGTATTGTTGACTTTTCGCTAAAGCTTTTTGAAAGTTTCGTTTAGCTTATACTACTGATGGTGACGTTACAGCGTGTCGACTAAGCAAAAAACATTATTTAGGATGCAACAGGCGTTGAAAGTAGCCTATTTGGGACTTTCGGAACAACTGCCAGTCACTTTGCGGGCAGCGGCTGAGAGTCAAAGTGTCGCGCCTTGAAGCATGGCAACCTTGCATTCCAAGAAGTCAGCATTGGTGGTGGAAATTGGCGGCGTGCCATTTTTTCGACTGATGGTGACCATAGGGTGCGGCGCTCAAAAGGCAAAGCATTTAGAAATTCAAATGCTCTAATGAACGTGCGAACCTAAAGAGTACTGTAATTGGCCTGCTGCGAACGGTCATTGGCGGTGTCCGGCATTTGAAATGAACGCGGCCGGAACTTGGCACGTCCTTGGCATGCTTGTATCTGATGTGTTCAAAACAGTGCAATGGCCCTAACGATTCTCAGTCTGTACATTTTGGCCGATTTAGCCTCGCATCGTATGGCTTTTGTTTTTAAGAGTCGACATTTACACGCATCGCTTAGAGTGGCAGCAAGTTCCGCTACGTACAACATTGCCGCCATCTCATCACTGATTCACACGTAGTTGTCGTTGTCGTCGCGTGTTCTGTCTACCGTTGCTGTAAAAAGTGAGAACGCTGCCATTTACGCTTTGCTCGCAGTTGTAGATCAGTCTGCTGACGACAAACGATGCGGTGGTCGGTTCGCTGCGGTGGCGCTAGTTGGAAGCGATTCAATGAACGATGACGACGACGACGACGACACTGACGACGGCGCGACGTTATCAAGTTCGGTTGCGGCGTTTGTTTTAAGCTCGAACTCCTCGTGTTAGGTAGTAGCCATCCGAAGCCGCCTCTGCTGCCGCCGGTGTTCATTTGAAGCAAGTGGAACTGCACCCCGGTGGCTCAAATTCATTGTCCACTGTTTGTCACTGTTGGTGATGCGCATACCGACGAACCTTCTTCTTTTGTTCGCTTACTAGTCACCAGCACGGCCATGTAAATAACTTATTTATGATCCTTGAGCTCCACGAGGAGCACAAGTGGATCTTCTTGCCTCCATCCGAGTCGTCAGCTATGGATGCATTGAATAGTCGTCAAGTTACAACATCGCCCTCGTCGTTGGACACCGATGACATGCGTCAAGGCATGGACGAGGTCGCTGTGCTCTATCAAATTTTGCAAGAGTTGCAGAGGCTCAAAGTTCTCGTTTCCGCAATGATGAACCGTCGTCGCTCCGGCAATCCCGCTCATCATAATCGTTCAACGCAGACTGAGTGCTATACCGTTGCTCAAAATTCCGACGACAATGCGGAACCATTGGATCTTGCCATTTTTCCTTGCAAACGGCCGAACAGAGGACGGTCAGCCACCGACCCAACAAAGCCTTCAAAGTCCAGTCGGGTTGGCAGTTCGGCCGGCGGGAGTATTGAGCAAGCAGTGGCTAAAATTAAAGAACGAATCGGTAGTGTCGGAGAACCGCCAAGCGTCTCCACTTCTCCGGACTCTTCGGATAGTCTTGGACAAGTCCATCGAACCTGTCCTTCTCCAAGCGCCGGCTCAGCTCCTGCTCCAATGAATATGGTGGCCGCAGCCGCCGCCGCTGCTGCTGCTGCCGCTGCCGCTGGTCATTATAGCCCGTTAAACGGAGGTGACAGAGTCAGCGCTGGTCTATTTCCCTTTTCGCCTTTGCTTGATTCCCTGATGCTGTCTACGCATTGCGACATAGGTATTGCCGAGTCGTTCTCCGCGCCGAGCGCTCACGGAGGCGACCTACAGCAGAAGCAGTCGTCCGTACATTTCGCCTTAAACAAGCCCGCAACGTGCCAAAAGGCGGTCGTCAGCCGAATAGGGGAACCTAACTGCGACGCCTTCGTACCCCCCGAGTGCACAGCAATGCCTGACAGTTTGGGTGCCATTTTAACCTTCGATCAGCCTAGACATGCGTTCGCCATGTTGGGCGCTGCGAAGAGCAGCGCAGCCGCTGGTGGTGGTGGTGCTTCGACTGGCAGCGGTGGATACGTTGGAGCCACCGCCGGCGCGGATGGCAAAGCTCAAAAGTCTTCTTCATTTGGTGCAGGTAAGCTGCAGGTATGCCGCGGCCGCTTTCACTTTTCAATCTGCTGCTGCCCTCGCCGCCGGGGTTGATTTCCGACTTGTTTACAAACTGCTGCCATGTTTGGCGGCGCAGAATTTAGGTTGATTCGCACTTCGCTCGCGCTGACGCTGGCGCTGGCGCGCTAGCGTCCCTACCAGCGCCGACACTTCCTCAGACTTGAAATTTTTCGCTCGTGACCTCAAATTCAAGGTCATCATGAGTGCACGCCTTGCATGTCGTCGAGCGCATACCAAGTAAACATGTCACTGTCGTAAATCTTGAGTTTCCAGTTTGTACTAATTTTTACCTGCCCTTCGTTGGCCAAAGTAGCGCGATTCCGCCAAAGATGGATTCGCCTTGTCCCCCCTTACGAACGAACACACGGAAAGAGAAGGCGCGTTCAGCGTTCGCTGTTACCAATGGAACGCCATCGCGGTACAGTCGGTCCCTAAAATTGAACACGCCTGATGGAGCAAGCAATAATATGTAAATTATTTGAATTTTTGAATCCTTGGCACCGGCTGAGTCAGACGACGCCAACGCCAAGTCCGGGCGCGTTATCTAGACGTTCGATCGGAAATATGCAAATCGTCAACCCTTGTTGGAAAGCCAAATGGCGCGATTCAGTCCGCGTCTGCTTTGTTTGACCTGTTTAAAAAACACGGCTGCGCGTAAAATTTTTTCCCTCGCTTAAAGTTTGCTTTGATTGTAAAGGTTTGTCTTGCTTTTCCGGTGCAGACTATTACAAACCATACGCGTGCCAACATGCCAATTGCAACAAGCGCTTTGCCAACAAGTTTCTGCTGAAGAAGCACGAGTTCATCCACACTGGCGAGCGACCGCATCAATGTCCATACTGTTGCAAACGGTTTGCGGATTTGTGAAATTTCCCGCGGATGCTCACTAATTGCTTTTACCGTATTTTTGCAGGTTCAACCGTAAGGACAATCTGCTACGTCATAAGAAGACACACGAGTCGAGCGGCGTTCTCGTCAAACGAGCCTCCGCTCGACCATTGGAGCTGATCTGCCAAACGGACGAGATGCCAATGCGGACGGCCGCTATGGATTCATCCGGTTTTGGCAAGTTGATGCACCACCAATTTTCTGCCAGCACAGCGGCAGTGTCGCCGGAAGGCTGTTTCGATCAGGACCAATCGACCTATGATGAGGAGGACGACGATGACGAGCAGATTGAAGAGACGATCAAGGTAAAACAGGATAATAGTAGTAAGGAAAGGAATGAGTGCCATGAAACGGTCATGGCGGCAACGGTTGCTGCCACTAGTGGAGCAGCGGCAGTAGTCAGCGATTCGGCTAGCCTGACCCCGAGCAACATCTTGTTGGCCGCTGTCACGCCGAAGACGACGTCGACCTCACAGCTGCCAATTGCGACTAGCTTTGGTGTCACCAATTAATTGAAACGTCCCGACAAAAATGCGGTCCTTCCTTCTAGCGACAAAATTCACGGTCAACGTGCAAGCGTTTTCGCGCCGCACCTCTTTGTGCCTTGTTTTCTCCCTCTCGGCGACCCTTTTTCTTTGCTCACTCTGAGATGGTCACTTATGGGTGCGTAGTAGGTTGTCGCTCGTCTAGTTTCACTTTCCCTTTCCAACCGTTGCCGCTGGCGTAGAGACCTCGTTGTTCACTTTTCGGCTGTTGCGTCGCTGCCCGCCGTGGTTGTCTCTCCTTTCTTTGGGCCGCCTCTCGCGGCCAACCATTTCGCATTTGGTCACCACTTCGACCGCAACGTTGCCATGAAATGCCCAGTGCCTCCTCGCTTTCTTTCAGGGATTCTATTGGTAAAAAGAAAGAGGTCGTTTCTCTAAAGCCTTCTTCAATTGGTTGAATTTTCCGGTGCGTCAACTTCTTTCGACGCGCGCAATCGGTGGTTCCAACGGTAACAAATAATAGGTTCGCCTGCCGGTTAGATGTTGCTGCACTGTCATGTGATAAAATAATGATTTATAAAGAATTTTGTCGCCATTCATATTTTCGTTGCATTTTCATTCGGCCTTTCGTTCAAAATGATCGATCAATCAGCCTCCTTTCAGCAGTTCAGTCATTTGCCATCTGCTCTTCTTATGCTAATGTGGCGATGCGTTCAACTTCGTCACCTGTTGACAACGCAGAAATGGCGCAAAGATTGCAGTGTAGCCTCATCGAGTGGTGCTTTGTAAGGTTAGCGATTCATCGTCGACGTTGCGCTTTCACGTCGGCTTTTTGCCTGACGTCGTTGTCGCGCGTACCTTATCGCAAGAGTGATTGTAAATGGCAGCAGTTTCCATGCATGTGACGACTCGATTGTGTTGGAGTGACGAGAGAACGGCGGGTAAACATGGGCCAAGTCGCTGATGCACCTTTGCTTGGCCGCTTCGACTGATCTTACGACTGCAGCTACAGTAAGAAAATAAGTTTTTTCTTGCTCACAGTCCAGACGACCTCTGTTACCCCTCTCGGCTTCGATAAGCTGCAGCGACGCCGACTTGCTCCTCGTCGTGCTTTTTCACCTGACAGACGTGCGCCAAGTGATGGTTGCTTACTGATAACAGTTGGCCGAGGAAGGCAACAGACAATCGATGAAAAGGTGGGAGCGAGAAGCCCTTCGTAGCCAAAGACAGTACAGTACCCTTTGTTCATGCCCTGTTTGCGGCGACACGTTGGTCTTATTGGTTCACCGAAGGAACCAGTATCATCCCTTTGGTGTTAACCATGCAAAAGGCGGTGGATCCATTGAAGTTACAGTCGAAATCAGAGAGCAGACCATTATTACAGTACCCTCTAGAGATTTCCAGTTGGCAGTTGTCAACGACGACGGCGTTTGCCGCTTTCCTTGTTGGGCCCGGAAGACAGAACTGCGACAAGCCTCGCGCGATCTCAACTCGTTCAAGTTCAACAGCCCATTGAGAAATTACGCCGTAATGGAAGTTTTAAAAACTTACCATCATCATCATCGCTATGCGCTGCTGTCCTTAGGCCGTTTTTCCCGCGAGATGACAAAAACGAGTTTCTCTTCGCCTTGCGGAAGACCAGTTTCGCCAGCTTTGGCCTCGTCGCGTTGTTACGGACATTTCCTCGAATAGGTAGGTTCCCGTCGGCCCTCACTATTAGACAACATCAGCTGCGCGCATCCTAGTCGCCTTGAGGGTGCGGCAGCACTGGACGTCATTTGCAGCAGCATTCTGTCTTTGTCGTCTCCACTGAGGCGTCAAAGGGGAAACTTCATTGAGAGCCAAATAACAATCGAATTCCTTCGTTCCTCGTCGATCAACAAGTGTCGAAAAGTTGAAGTGTTCAAGTAGTAGGCGCCCGACGAGTGTTGGCAAAAAGTTCTCCTAATTTATAGTCCATTATCAAAATTGTGGCGAGTCAAGAAGCAGGTGCGAAGAAGGATCGCCAAGGATTTCCTTGCGATCCAGAAAGTACCACCATCGGCTAGCTATAACCGAAAACTAATTCGCGCACTATTTGACGTCGAAAAGCGAACTGCAAAGTATGCAAACTACGCCTTTCTAGTAAAACGCCACTTTTCTGTGGCGTCATTAATCTCAAATTGAAGCGTAAAAGTTGTTCCAGTCCGAAATGTTTGCGTGGTTTAATTGTTTGATTCGATCTCATCCGCAACGACTTGTTTTTGGCAATAGGACTGGCAACACGCATAAATTTCTAAGCTTGCTTAATAACGAAGTAACAAGTGAAAAACCAATGACAGTACGATGGAACAAGAGTGATTGAACTAGAACGTACGAGTTTTAAAATATCGTAGTCCACCAACCTGTACACAACAACGAGGAATGTAGGAGGCAGTGGTGGTGTGGGTCGAATGACGGGAGCTTCAATGTAGGAGTGCAATTCATTGTTTCTTGTAGCTGCCGACCTCATTTGAAACTTTGTAATCAATGCGATTGCAAAATCATCACGGCAGCTTAAGAGTTCAATAGGTTTTCAATCATTAAAGAGTGAACTGCAGCCAGTTTGTAGCCCAGCCGTTTTCAAATGTTTGAATTTACAGTAACTGATTTTCAGGTAATATCAAGTGATAACACGTCGGAACCGCATGATCTTTAGTGTGGTTCCAACGTCAACAAAACCAGGGCGCTTTTTTCCTATAGCCCAACGGTTAGCTACATAATTTAAAACTCAACATCCTATTACGGAACCAAGTCCCATGTCGCAGCAAGCACTTCAAAGAGCAAATGTCCCGTCTCCATATCGTAAACTCTTGAACTTAGTTTTTGACTTGAAGGATTTCTTTGGCCTATCTGCTGCAGGAAATTAGCAAAACATTAATAGATTGAATCTACCCAACCTTGTAAAAGTAAACACAGCCTTCCTTTATGCGACGCTTTGTCGGCAGTTCGCCAGTGCGCTAATAAGGCACACTGCAGTTCTTTTTCATTTAGCTTTACACTGTTATGGCAAAACCAACGACAATCCCCCTTTGCTTACTTTTCGACCGGAAGCAAACAGCCTAGGAAATGAACGTACTCAATCGAGCAGTAAGGCGTTAGACTTGTGGCTTTCAAGCACGGAAGAAATGAAGTCAACAACCGCGCGGTAACTGGTTGCTTGTGGATCTTCAGGTTTGCAAAGATAAAAATGCCGTTCCTTCAAACGGTAGACTTTGCCGGGAACGCTGCCTGCCGAATTTTCGGCAACCAGCATAACGTTCCATTTGATGTACGCCACTTTTGTTGGGATCGTTTCAACAAAGGATAAACACGCAATGCGTCTCCTGCGCTGGATACCCAAAAAGTCTTCGTGCAACTTGAGCAGATAGGGTGAACCTTCAAAAGAAGATTATTTTCAACCAAAACAGTGTGCCACTTATGGGCCCAACCCTCTTTGAGCATGTTAACTTCGACCGACGGTAAGATGAAAGTGTTCAAAGCACCCGTCGTTGAAACCGTCGCTAAAGTGCTGCCCAAGTGAGGCGTTCCGTAGAAGACGCAGGCAATCGTATTTTTCAAAATTGACCTTTCCGACGGCGCAGCCGAGCTGTCCATGTCCAAACCCCGCAACATCTCTTTAACTATCAATCCTTAAATTTAAAAAAAGGCGCTTGAAATAGCAAACCAATGACGCAAAGCGTAACCAACCGCCCATTGAATGCGAAACCCAAATTATAGGCCGTTTGCCAACGCCAGCTTTGGCCAACTTGGACGCTAGCTCTCTGCTTCTGGGCACAAGTGTGCATCTTTGAAATTCAAATTCAAACAGCGAAAATAAAGTATAAGCAGGTGCATACCTATCGTAACACGACGGGCATTTAAAGCCCCAGTCGCTAAGGAAGGAGTCGTAATCGACAGCGAGCAGTCGAACAGGATAAGCGAGATCGTTAGGTAACCAATCCTATAGAAAAGCCAACATAGGAAATATCTTTAATAGTCTAAAAACCCAGCATCACTTTCACCCAGCAACTTGTACGTGGGCGCTTCGACAGGAATTCATTCAAGGCAGCGTCCTTCCGACGGATGATGTCTTTTTGCCTCCAAGTTCTGAACACCCTGCCACGCAGTCCATGCAAGAAGACAATGTCAGCAGCGTAATTCTTCCTAAAACAGCTATTGAAAAGTTGCCCTCTACGATATTAACATTTCATACCCGTCCCAGATGGAGCCTTGCAATAAGTAAACACCTTCCTGAAAAACAGGAGCGTCCGGGAAACGGGCAGCCAAATTTTCCAAAACATTGTTGGCCAAAAGCTGCAGTTCAAAGTTGCTTGACGTCCTACTCTTGCTGAATTCTTCAAGCCATCCTACAGTAAGAGTAAAATTTAAAAATCCGCGTGCACTAAGGTAGTAAGCAACTCAAAACTGTACATTCTTCTTAAAAGCTAAAGCGTTGCTAGTAGAAGCTATCAGCACGCGTTTTTAAGAAGGAGCACCAACCTTGCCGAGCAAGAACTTCTTTCGATTCAGGAACGGACAACGCGATATTTGAAATAATTTTCAATATTAAGCATCGAATCTTCGGCTCGTCCTTAAACCGAGAAAAATGCCACGACTGCCAAAGAGTATTCAATATCTTCGACCGGTACATGACGCGACAAGAATCCGGCCACTGTAAAGCTTTCATTTAGAACGAATTTTCAAAAAGCCTTGAAAAGAATGACCAACGAATGCATTCCCAACGCGTTCAAATATGAAATCAATCTTTTGGAATCCAGCTTTGTGTGATGGTTGTACAACTGGTCGTTGAGCTTGCCGACTTCTCGTCTTAGTCCCTGCAAGAGCAACCTGAACGTCTCTTTTTTATTGACGCAAAAATAAACATTCGTGTACTCTCTCATTAGAGAGGAAACAAAATTCAGCGACCTGATGTGGCAAACGGGAAGAAGACATTCAGCAATGGGTGCATATCAACTTCAAAATAAGCCATGAAGTCTCAAGCGTTTGAGCAACTGCTATTCGCATTAATAAGAAGAAACAAACCGGCAAGTAAATGACGTAGACCTATGAGACCAACATTTTAGTTGACGCAGAAGCAGAACAATACAAAACTATCGATTTTAGCTAAGAGCCATGAACTTATATTAGAAATTATTCGAAGAATTTAGATGAGAAAAAATTAACAAGAAAAATTCTAAGCTTGCGTGAACTTATCACCAACTTTCCTTTTTGCTAGAACGAATGGCGTTCAAGCTGTCGCGCTAAGTTCGAGCTGGTGTTGTTTTTTTAAATCAAAAAGACCATTACCCTCAACAAGTTATTCAAATAACACGGAAGAATCAGGCGTATGACCTGTAGAATGGTTAGCAAGTTAGGTGTTAGTTGCCCTGTTTTTTTCTCACATCAAGTCTACAAAGCTCAACGTCTACTTCGTGTTTTTGTTCTACCGCTTTTCTAAAATTGCAGACTACTTTTTTCCCAAACAATATTGCGATAACAAAAACATACAGGCCTGTTACAAGGTCTGCAATATTCAAACATTTGAAATTCGTATGACAGTAGGCGTGGTACCTGCAAATCAATTAGCTTTCCATTATTTATAATTTTTCATTACCCAAACGAACGCTTAGCAAGTACAGTTCGGATAACGAGGTTTCGCTAATTAATTACAACATTGTTGCCTTAATTGTTGACATTTTGATCAGCAAAATATTGAAAGTCCTTTTACGAAGTAGTTGCCTAATATGGCGTAATTATGAATAAGTTTACCTCTGCAGCAGACGTAGGGAATCTTTGCTTCTGCAATGCGATTTCTGTATGATATCTCGGGCATAATTCTGTTCCATATTCGTAGAGGCTTTCTAACAAGTTCAAATACTCTTCATGAAGAGATTCCTTTTTTTTAAAAAGAAGTTCAGGAAAGACTTTTAAAACATTGCTCGCTTACCCAATTCGGCCCATCGTAGACAACATGTAAAGGATAACTGTGTGCCGATGAATCCACCAACAACAGGGAGGCATATATGGAAGCGTCTGCGCGCTGCCAGAGAGATCTTTTCTGCCATTCTTTAAATGAGATAGGGTCGAAGTTCACAAGGTCAAAATTAAATTTTTAAACTTTTTATAACGCAGACAAAAGACAAGCATCGCTGAGCGACAGATATTGTACCTTATAATCAATATTCTGTAGAGAAATATTTACCGGGCAAGTTTTTAAGCGCTGCCAAGCCGCGAACGCCAAGCAAGCTCGTATGCAACTTGTTTGACTGGGCCAATGAGAGCAAGCAATTCGGATTTGTTGAACACTTCCAAGTATGGAAAGGTAGGCGAAGGGAGCGGGAAAGATCACTTGTCTTCCATTTGCCCTTCTTCTTATCGTACAAAGCGTACAAGCATAGCCTGCAACAAATAATTCTCTTTTAAAGTCTCTAAGCGAGAATGTCCTTTGAATGTGTACAGCTTACTGAAGATGATACATTCAAAATTTCAAAATTATTAATAGTTACGTAATGAACCTGCATGCTACCGTAGGAAGCTCCGCAGTAGATCAATTTTCGTACGCGCAAACTAGTTGGGTTTTTTAAAAAGCAATTAATGCAAAAACAGCAGACAAGGCACGCTCTATCTCATCGCAAGTAAACGACATTTTGAACAATTTTATCAGCAGCTATTTCCCGTTTCCTGCCTAATTTTCATTTTGTCAACTCCTCGCGGTGAATGGCATAGGCAAAAGTCAACTGCGATAGAAGAAGTGAATAAGTTGCAAATGTACAGCAAGCTTGACAACGCTGAAAGCCAAAGACTTCTTCAAGAAAATAAACACTGATTTATGCCGTGCAAATAGCACCCAAATAAACTGTGAACTAATAGACGGGTTGAACAACGAACGAATGGGCAATAATGTTCGAAAGGATTAACTAAAGAACAAACCTTCCATTACTGAGCGCAAGTTTCATTCGCATGCAAGAAGAGCTAACTTAAAGTTACTTGATGAGAAATGAAAAAATGGGAGCAGAAAAACGGAGACGTGCAAGCGGAAACGGAAAATTACAAAGATTCTTACACGCCAGTCGCGCCGATTGGAGCAGCAAGAACTTTTCGATACTTCATGCACAACTGGAAGAACTTTCGCTACATCGTTTCCATCTACGCACAACGCGCAACATAGCTACTGTTTTCAAAAGCGACGTACAGTAAGCAATACTCAGGTACGTCCAATGTGAGTGGATGTTATTCTTAAAGTTCGGCAAAGATTAATCATCAATCGCCTCTGCCAACATAGAAAGCCGCTCTGAACGGGAATACGTGCTGCTTTCTGTTCCATCAACGCCAAATATGAAATAGCTGTAATTTTTAACGCCGTTAGAGCAGTACGAAAATA
The DNA here is from genome assembly GCA_000797535.1 of Trichuris suis. Lineage (NCBI taxonomy): Eukaryota > Metazoa > Nematoda > Enoplea > Trichinellida > Trichuridae > Trichuris > Trichuris suis. The sequence continues at coordinate 445,438 of KN538401.1, read as the reverse complement.
AAAGCTAAACGATTAAGGACAAATTCTAATTCATTAACAATAATAAATGAATGAAACGTTCTGGCGTAGAGAAGCTTCAACAGCTAAGCAGCATTACCATCCGTTATGACATTTATTAATTCATAGACGATACATTTTCGATAACCGATTAAATGGATAATGAGAGCGCAGTGCAGCTTAACGTATTGCCATTTGCAGGATTATTTTCACGATGAATTTTTAAAGCTTTTGTGAATTAAAATTGTTGCGGACAACTTGCTTAAGCCGACATTCAGTACTTTTTGTGAAACCTGCAATCGATTACGGTAATTTCAAACGTTCAAACTTTAACCACTGATAAGACTAAGCGTCAATGATGTAAGAAACATAAGAAAAAAGCAAATTAGTTTTTCCTGTCCCAAAATTATTCTAAACAAAATGGGAGCAAGCAATAGATGCAAAAAAGTTTATTTAGAAGACGAAGACATGTTAAACTTTTCGGCAAACTTTTCATATTCCATCGCTTCCTACAAAGAAGGCAATTTAGTTTATGTTAGCATATGCAAAAATAATGCACGCAAACTTTTTGCGATATGGAAGATTTCACTTTGCCCAATGCGACGTCAAAATGCTTCCGAAGGACGACGGGAGTACATGACGCATTGTTCCCGTTCTGTTGGACGAAAAATTCTCGCAATGCTTCTACGGAGGCTTCACGAACAAGCGCTTGAAGGTCAGCGCCACTACAAAGATAAGCATTGCCAAAAACTTGCACAGATAGCTATGCATAACATAAAAATCGATAGGTACTTCGACTATCACTAGTAAACAGTATGAGTCAAAAAACACAAAGTAAATACCTGAAAGACGTGCATCGTTTATCGGCAGCAATCTGTGCAAAATCTACGTCCTCTCCCATCAGCGGAATTTGTTTATTCTATGATAAAACAAAGTAAACCGCGAAACATCACCCAAAACGAATACCTTCGTAATAGCGTTCAAAATGCTGATTCTGTCCCGCACATTCGGTAAGCCAACGTATAAAATTTTGTCCAACCTGCCGGGGCGTAGCATGGCCGGATCGACAATGTCTAAGGCGGGTATATACGAAAACCCAATTACGCGGCTGTAATATTTACCAGGACGATTGGTGGCGGCCATAACGAACACTTGGCGCCTACTTTCGACGCCATCCATTTCAGTTAACAATTGGTTCACTAGTCTGGCGCTTCCACCAGTCTAAACTCAATCCTACTATTCAACTTTAAAAAAAACTAAACTACGTTTAATTACATCGGCTTGCGACCTTCTAGGGCAGAGAGCATCAATTTCGTCGAAAAAAATGACGCAGGGCGACGAGTTTTTGGCACGCTGAAACACCTGTCGAACTGCGCGCTCGCTTTCTCCAACGTACTTCAAAATCAAAGCTTACATGAAAATCATATTGGCTACAGTATACTACCTACCATGTTCAACAATTCTGGTCCTTTGACGGATATAAAATTTATGCCAGACTCATTCGCAATAGCCTTGAACATTACAATGCAGCGTTACATGACATGTGAAGAAAAAAGCAGATACTTTCGCGATAAGGGTTTTGCCACAGCCAGGAGGACCGCAGAGCAGAAGACCCTGTGCCTTCGATCCAAGGCCCATACGGCAAAATTGTTCGCTCCACCTCACCGGGTACTATTCAAATTTGAAAATGAGCATGTTTTGAACAGTACATTGCATTATGCCTACCAAAATTGACCACTGCAGCTCTTCCCTAACGTGCTCCAGCGCTCCCACGTCGCTCCAAGTGACATCGGGCACCGTTGCGAAACCTTCACGTTTCGCTGAGGGTTGAACGTGTTTCAAGGCGATCTGGAAAATTGACAGTCAGCAATGGTCCGCCATTTTGCTTGCACATTCGACAGCTTACGTCAAAATCGGCCATTTCCACAAAGAGACAATTCAGCGCGTCCTGGTTGCAGACAAGGTCAGATTTCAACCAGTAAAGCACTGAAAAGGAAATAGTAAAACAAATTGACCGTCTAAGTGAGGGATTAAAAATATTTTCTTGCGCGGCAATTTAAACTTATACGCTTAAGAAACGAGTGGGGGAGATTTTGAGTAGTAAATACATTTGTCCAGCTCAGTTTCCAACTTTCGAACACCGCCATTGCAAGCTGGGACATCCTTGTCGGATAGGACGACGACGTCATCGTCTGCAGGCTCGGCTAATTCGAAAGGCGTGCTTGCGTTCATACTGCAGGTGAAGACCCTGAAAATCATTAAGTAAAATAAAAACAGGAAAACTGAGAATTACCTTTTTATGGCACAAATGCAAGCTTCCCTAATGAGAGCCTTTAAATCGGCGCCCACAAAGCCCGGACATTGCCGAGAGAGATGAGAAAAGTTGAAATTTTCTTCAAGCTTCAAACTGCGGCACAGAACTTGCAGAATTCTGCAAAGGCATTTTTTAAACCCAAAATGACGTCATACCGACACAGAAGGCTAAGAGCTAACTTGGAGCGACTGCTTTCATCCGGCATACCAAAGGCTATCTCACGATCGAAACGACCGGCCATTCGCAAAGCGGGATCCAACGACTCTGGCCGATTGGTGGCCCCAATGAAGAGCACGTGATTGTCGCTATTTTCCAATTCTGGAAAATGAATTTTAAATTACAAAAACTTAAAAACACAGCATGTAAGTAAAGAGTGCTTAAGTTTTCTTTTCCAAAGTTCATTTTAAGGAAATCCGGTTTGGGAACGAGAAAATAAAACATGCTTCCTCCAAGCTTTCGAAACGCGACTCGCCCCGTCGTCAGCAAAACAAATGGTAAAGGATGGAAGTTAAATTTTCATTTCCATCTTTTAGCATTTGTTTCGCTGACGGAGGGACCAGTCAAGTTCCGAATGCTCCAAAAAATAGATTTTATTCTTTTCGCTCCCAAACGGCATTCGCGAAATAAATAAACCTTTTGGAATTACAAAATTTAGTTCAAACTAATACCGTCAATGCAAGAAAGCAGCTGGGATACTATGCGCCTGTCCATCTCTCTCTGAACCGAGTCTCTTCTTTGAGTGACAGCGTCAATTTCATCGATGAAAAGAATGCACGGAGCATTTTCCTGAAAATTTGAACAGCGTAACTTAATTATCACAAATGATTCGTCTTACTGTAGCTTTGCTGAATATACGCCGAATTTTTTTCTCGGAATCGCCGCTAATACCGGATATAATTTCTGTTGCGGCAAGTTTGATAAAGGGCAATTTGAATTCCTACAAATAACAGCAAAATGAATTAATAATGACTATGCGGCCTCGGAATAATACCCCCGCAATAGCATGAGCTAACAGCGTTTTTCCGCAACCAGGTGGGCCATGAAGCAAGAATCCACGAGGAGGTTTCACTCCAAGGCTTGCATAAACTTCAGGATGTTTCATGTGGAACATAAGCTTGCAAATTTCCTTAAAAACCATACAATGCGGTTATTCCGATATAGTGAAACGATGATAAGTACTGAAGTTAGTGCCTCATGAAGAGGAGAGATAAAGTAACAATGGGAGACCTTTAAATAAGTTCAACTTGCTAATAACTTACTGTTAGCTGGGCTTCACAACCGCCGACATCATCAAAGGTTAATGAAGAAGTTGTCAACGGAATATCATCAACTATTGAAAGAGATACGCGTAGATAAGACACGTATTAAAACCATACTTTGAGACATCACGCCAGCATAAACGCTTTGGTCTGCTTCTCGGTACTCTGCCTTCGATAGCATCTTTGACTTTTTCTTCTTAGCATAAAACACCTTTTTAAAGATGGATTAAATTCCTTGAGACAACCTACTGAAGACGGCCTGGATGAAACGCTAGTCGCAGGGTCATGCTTTCCATTCGAGTTTACTTCTGGAGTGTTTTGGCCCGACTTGTAAAATGCTGACATGTAACAGTTCATTCCATTGCGATGCTAAATTATTAATAGCTCAAAGATGTGTTGAACAGGAAAGGAAAAAGATACCCGTTTGAACGTTGTATTCCTTTTTGAATTTTGGTTACCTGAATTTGAACGGTGGTCATCCCTTTGACCACTGCTCAATCGGTCCTTAACGGGAAGGAATAAAGGACCATTTTGAAAATAAGAAGACAATCAGAATACCTTGTTCTCTAGCTTGACAGACATGGCAACTCGCGTAAGATTCGTCACTTCTCAAAGGCAAGCAATATTACGCTGGAAAAGATGCATTCCATCAACGATAACACCGAAGGAAGAAACACACGATTAACTGAAAGAGTGATGCTTTGAAAGACCTCGAGAAACAGTGCGTACAAAGTTCTGTTATCAACAAACGCCCTTGGAACGTAATTTAACTATTGTTAAAACCACTTTTCACGTCGAAGTAACTTAAGTGGGTGGTTTCAAACACGCTACTGAACGCCTTTGAAACACGGATTCCTTTTTCCCTAACAATCCTCACATTTCTTTCTCTAAAGTGAGGAAACCTAAAAATGAATATGAAGACCATAAATGAAGTACTGTACGTACTTAGATTGAGCTCAGGTTACATTGCAACTTCCCCGAGCGTAACACTCGTACGCGCAGAGTTAGCGCCGCAGAATATTTGCTGCTTGCTGTGAAACCTTTAAAAGAAGTTAAATCAATTCAAACGAATGAGCGCCATTTTAATTTCGTACATTTCAATTAGTCTCGGCTTAGGTGGGGAGCCCGATTGCCTACAGATGATAGCCTCGTTCAGTAGCTTGCAGAGGAAGAGCGGAAAAGCTTGAGAAATAATTTTTTTGAGCCACTGTTTGTGAGCTTTGCATTACTTTCACTTTACCTTCAAGTACACCTGCTTAGAATGAAATCACATCACTTCGAAACGTCCGGGTCCCGAATCAATTACTTTTAACACGCTTCGCTTCGCTCTGCTTAGTGAAAAGCTGCCTATG
>KN538401.1:407782-440416 GCA_000797535.1 Trichuris suis | reverse complement strand
AGGTCAAGTTGAGCTCAGGTCAAGTCGGTTCAGGTCAAGTTGAGCTCAAGTCAAGTCGGTTCAGGTCAAGTTGAGCTCAGGTCAAGTCGGTCAGGTCAAGTCGGTCAGGTCAAGTCGGTTAGGTCAAGTTGAAGCGCACTCTTCTGGATGCGCTATATTATGCCATTTTAAGGACTTCCTGAGCAGCATCAACTAGTACAAAGCTATCTCGAAACATCAAAGTTATGCGGGTATGCACTTACCAGTTTGACGACGCATAAACTAAATTCCTGAAGCTCTCTTTTTTCCCAAACAAAGCGTTGTAATTCTGTGAGACTTGATTACTATTAAAACCGTTGCTTACTGTAGCTTGTCGTTTGGGAATGTAGTTTTGCGAATGAAATGTGAAAATTGTTTTCCCTTGCTCAAGGAGCATTTCCCTGCTTGCGTTCGCGATCAATTGACGTAGGTAAGATTCATCTCAACAAGTATCGTTTTTGTTTTGTTCCGTTTTGTTTACCGTAACTTGGTCTGAACGGCTAAAGCAAGCTCAATAGCCTGACAAGTGACTAACCATGAGTCCAACATTGTTAGAGCAATAATTTTTTCGAAATTAAAAATTGCGTAATTTGCTAGTTTGTGTATGGCTATTTTTGGTGTGCTTTTGACATTTCCTTGAGAAGTAGTACGCTTTTCATGTTGTACATTCACCAAACACGTCCAGTTTTTAAGATTTCACCAGTTCAATTTCATTGCAGTTCCTCAATAGTGCTCCATTTGTTTGCGACAAGATAGCGTCTAAAGGTGAGGATAAAATGTAGTGGATGATTTTCAGAAACTGATATTATCCTGAAAATCGTTGCTAAATAATGTAGACTTTATCTCAGCGGTTACAAGTTGCCTAATGTCAATTCCTTCACTGTACTCAGCATTGTTTGTAGAACATTCCTTGAATTGCTTTGCGCACTTGACAGTAAGTACCGGACTAATACCTTCATTGTTTTTGCATCTATGCTTGAAAATCCGCGGACAAGAACGGCTTTTGCTTTATATGACATGTCGTATCGCAGTTGGTGGAAAGCGGAAACCGCACTTTTGGTTGCTGCAGTCTTTTCTATCCTAATTTTCACTTAGGCGGAATTGGGGTACTGTACATTTCACGTGCTTAGCGATGGAACTTTAAACTGCGAGCCAATGGTCAGTTTTGCCGGCGGGAGGGAGGTTATTTGCTTTTTGTAACTTTATCGAGTTAACCGGCGGGACATTAGAGAACTTATTTTTCACATTTCAGGTTTTTCGGCGTTAAGTGTAATTGCCTCTATTAGTAGAAGTGAAGCGATTTTATATGCTTCTCAACGTGGCTTTGAGACGTTACGCTAAAGTAGTTATTATGTTTTTAGATATGGCATCGGCTTACCAGAACTTCTATTTTTAGTTAACTTAAAGCTGTATCGCCATCATGGTACATTGTAGAAGGAACCGCTTCCAGCAGTGAATGGTATTTTGGAAAGAATAAATTCCTTGAACGCATTAAAAACGAAATATTGTTATTGCTCAACTATACCTCTATGCATCCTTTGATGTTGGACTTGTTGGCAAGCTTCCTGGCGGTATTCGTGTGCATAGTTGTTGGCTTTTATCTGGTGACGTCTCTTTGCACTATGTACACGCATCAGCCAAATTCGGGTTTTGCTGGTGGGCCCCAAGGTTAGTCATTCGGCGTTTCTTTTCTTATCCGGTTGATTTAATGCTTTGCAGTTTATCCGATTTCTTAGAGCGCTAATTACTATAGAGTTCTATTGAAAAGAGCATTTTCTAAGACAGGCATTTCATCGTTGTTTTCAGCTGTATCAGTGTCAAAGAGGAGACGAGTAAATAAATAAATCTGCTGTCTGCTTTGTAAGACACATTAAAACATGGTGGCAATACTTCATGCACATTCCAAACAAGTTCAGTAGAATTCATCCCATTCTAGCAGTGTTACAAAGCTTCATAATTTTCCCTGATTCTCAAAGTATCTTTCTTCAGGGCACCATTGGACTGTTGTTGATTTTTTCAAACCGGGTGTTTACTGCAATATCTGTTCAACGAGCATGTTTTACGGTGTTGAGTGCGACTATTGCGGCGTTGTTGCCGACTTCGTCTGCGTAAAGAATGCCGATAAGAACTTGGTGTGCAAGCAAGTATCCATTAAAGGACAACTCGTACACCATTGGGTATGTTGCCTGCGCATCAATATACAAGCGCAAAATTGATTGTTTATGAATATTTTACTGCCTAACTGTAATATCAGAGTTAGCGTCACTTAGTCTGAGTGTTTAAGAAGAAAACTATATTTCAGATTCATGGAAACCTCCCGATCAACAGTATTTGCTCCTCTTGCGAAAAAGACTGTGGCAGCGGACCTGGTCTGGTGGACTATCGGTGTTGCTGGTGCCAGAGAACAATTCATGAAAGCTGCTTGAGAAATTTTGGCGCTTTATGCGACCTTGGCAAAGTAAGCTGCGAATTCTGTAGCCATTGTAACTGCCCATAAATGGTCAAACGAAGACAACCCGTAAGGCACTGAAACCTGTTACACAGTTCGTCGTCTATGTGCCCTTAAGTTTAAGCGATCTTTTAGCCTTGGTAGTCGCAATTTTTAATTTCATTCCTTTGCAGTTTGTTAAATTTATTGTGCCGCCAAACTGCGTGGAACTACACGACAACGACACGAACGTGGCCAGCCACCGTACCTTTAAGCATGTAAGTGCTCCGCCTATTGTACTGCAGAGTACCTTCGTATTCGTCCTTGTTCAAGTCAACAATCGCTTGTGTAGATATTAGATTTTACCAAAATGTTTGCTCTTATTTGATCAGAAGTAGCTATAATACAGTATTTATGTTTTATTCTTTTGTTTTCTGTCATAACTTTTCTGTTGCTTTGCAGCGGGAGGGTATCTGCCTGCGACAGCTCCCAGTTTGTACCTTCATTCTATTTAAGTTTTAAAAAATACTGTAAGCTGTACCTTTCAACTATAAGCTTACTGTATAATACCTCTGCGAAAGTATTAATAGCTTTCGCCGCGCATGTAATAAATCGTCTTAAGTGGACCCGCAAAGAAGTTGACGTCACTCTCTTCATGCTTTGTGCTTTGCAGATTCGAACCCCTGAAGGCCTGGACGGTTGGAAACCTTTAATTGTTTTCGCCAATCGCTCCAGCGGCAGTGGTGGAGGCTGTCGTGTACTGCGATCTATGCGTCGATTGCTCAATCCATTGCAGGTAGCCCGGCCAAGGTCCATGCTTTGCATTTGATCAGTGTGCAATTTAAGGTATTTGATCTGTGGTACGATCATCCTTCCGTGAATCTCCAAATGTTGCACGCGTTTGAACAAGGAACCGAATGCTACGTTCTGGTTGCCGGTGGCGATGGTTCCTTTGGATGGGTTTTGGACGCAGTTGAAGGAATCAAAAATTCCAATGGGGCGCTTGCTCGGTGCAAAATGGCTCCGCTGCCTTTGGGAACAGGAAATGATCTTTGTCGCGTGCTCGGTTGGAATGTCAGTTCCGCAGACTTTGCTCAGGCTGATTCCGTCTTTAATCTTTTGTCACATTCGGAAAGTACGCTCCTGGACCGATGGTTGGTCAGTGTTTCTTGTTCGGAAAAGCTTGGTAACTTGCCAGCACTTCCAATTGACCCTGCTTATTTTCTTTGCTTCAGATGTGCACAGATTTGAACAAGTAAGGAAGATGAACAACTACTTATCCATTGGCGTTGACGCGCAGGTTACGCTCAACTTTCATCGCAAGAGGAATTCCATTCCTCGACTGCTGTCCGGTCGATTCATAAACAAAACGCTCTTCTTTATCTACGGAAGCAAAGATGTGTTTGAGCATAAGTGTAGAAATTTGAATTCAAGCGTGGAACTCAGGCTGGATGGTCGGCTGATTGAATTGCCAAAACTGGAGGCAATTGTTCTTTTGAATATTGCCTGTTGGGGCGCTGGCGTTCGTCCCTGGCAGCTGGGCAAAGGCGGGCCGCAACAGTCTATGAACGACGGCATTCTTGAGGTCTTTGGTGTCTATTCATCTTTTCACATCGCGCAAATGCAGGTATTAGCAAAAGAAGAAAGCGGATAGAATTCTGCGTCAAATATACCCCCTTTTTAAAGGTCGGATTGTCGGAGCCTTATCGTATCGGCCAGGCAAAGGAGGTGACCGTGAAAATTAAGAATGGTTTATTTCCCGTACAAATTGACGGAGAACCATGGCAGCAAGGCCCCTCGACTATCAGAGTTACTCCGTTCGGGCAATGCAGCGTTCTCTGCGCAAAGCATAGGCAGCATGCCAGTCCCCAAAGCGCAACGGGGCAAGTGAGGTTTAGTCTATTCTAACTGGATCCTGTAAAAGGTGAGCTGTTGTCTTACTCTTTGCCCATTGCGTTTAGTTCATTCTAACACTGCATTTTAGGTAAAATTTCTCATTGATACAATCCCAAATCATTGCAAGAATCTTGCCAGCAGATATCTATTATTTCCGCTTAAAGAACTGGCGCAGTATTAATTTTGAAATGTTGAAGAAGAAGCAAATTTAATCGAGTATTGATTGGCGGGATGGCCACCTATTCGCAGAGATGGGAATGAGTGATCAGTTTTAATCCTTAAGGTCATTGTGTCCCTGCATTCATTCATGTTTATTATTTAATGGAATCTCAAGGTTGTGCTGTCGAACAGAACTGCAGTAGAAGTGGCTTTGCTTTACACGCAAAATTCTCTCAGGCATTGCGCCTGGTACGCAATGATAATTTCGTTCGAACAGTATTCTTTCATTTAGGTGTGCGTCTTGCTGATGCATAATGTCCCTTTCCTCATACCAAATTGTTCAGTGCTGCTATTGCGTCGCACACTTGTCGATTTTTGAATTTTAAATAAACTTGATTTTTACCCTCGATATTTTATCTCTCCGAACACCTTTGTTTTCAGGTTCTTATCTGTGAATGTATCTGTTACTTTTTCCTACTGTAATTCAGTTGCAGGCGTTGCCTAATCGAAGATGCGGGCCGTAAATCGGGTTTTCTTATCTTCCGATGTCCACTTGATCTGTCTGACGCACGCCTTTTCATCCGAGAAGGAGGAAGTGATGGGATTGCTGATCGGTTTCACCGACGAAGTCGCAGGTGCGTAAGTCGTCATGCAACTTCATTTCTCTGCCCTTCTGCTGTTGTGTTTATTACAGTTTTACAATTCGAACATTAAAGTGGGAATCTGATGATGCAATATAGCAAAGAAGGACACCATAAAGAACACGCACTATGGGCTGAGACAACTTTAAACTAACTTGTTCTATTATGCCCCCTTTCTTAACACAGATCATTTATTTTGCATACGACTGGGCAAAGTTAGCTGAAAAATCAGATAAGAGAAGTCTTTCCATTCTTTTAACAAACGGGTTATTATGCAAATAAGTTGTACGTGCTGTTCTTTCTCATTGCAAATATTTCTTCCATTGCAGGCATTTGCTCCATAACGAATTGCATCCAGCTGAAACGTTTGGTCAAGAAGAAAGACCGCGTGGAGCTAATGCCCGAAGTTTTGTCTGAGGCGATAACGTACGCGGATCAGTTGAACGCGGTTGCCTCGACAGCGTCCGAGAGGGCGAGGCATGAACGGCAGCGTAATCCGCTGCGAGTTATCGGCTGGTATCACAGCCACCCTCATATAACTGTATTTCCATCCGCCGTGGACAATCGTACGCAGGAAGAATACCAGAACGCATTTGACCCAATGTGGATCGGTCTAATTTTTGCTGTGTTTAACAATGAGGAAGATACCGGCCTCGGTCGTGTTCAGTACTTAGCATTTCAGGTAATCAAGTTCACTTTGTGGTTGCCGTACTTCGCCAATGCGACATGCGAGCACTCTTCGCACTGCTAATTTGTATTTTTGAAAGCTTGACGACATTGCTTTCTATTACAGGCACGTGGTGGTCATTACGATGCCGTTCCGGTGATAATAGTACCAAAGACCCAGCCGCGTTTTGACCCGCAACTTTTGGACCACTTTGCCGTGCTTATTAACGTGCTTTTCGACGAGGAATTGGATGGGTATACGAAGGCGGCCGAAGGGTTGTGTCAGCCGGGCGACTTGCCTCTTGACGCTTTGACTCTTGCCAACAACGCTTGCATCTACAGTAGTAGAGTGTGCAAAATAGTATACGACCTGGTTCATCCGCTGCTAAGCGTGTTGACAAATTTATGCGACAATAGTGTCGGACAGGTACTGCAATCTCAGTCTGCAGCGGCGGTGGTGGCACCTGTTGACGAAGAGGTCTCAAATTTATGAAATTTTGAAAATTTGATTTTCAGGTTAGCTCACTGATGCGCTTTTATTTACTAAGCGTCTGCCCTTCTGCTGTTGCCTTTATTAAATTTATGCTCTGCCGAAATGACTTCCGTTTATGCAAATGTAGCACTGGCAGTTTAGTCACGTTAACTTTATCATGGAATAAATTTTTACGTGCCCAATGTGATATCCCTTGAAGTGGCAGCCCTTAAAAGCTGTCCCAGAGTAGGAATTTTCTTATGCTCGCCTGCGTGATTTGAAATCTACAAAAGGATAATCAAGTAGTTTAGTGCATGACTGTTTCAGCTGAACTTGGAAACTGTAGAAACAACGTTACTCGACTTTCGAGGGAACATTTGAAGAGCTTGCAATCTCTCCAGTTAATATTTCATTGAAGTTAAGCAACTCATGAATCTGTTTGTCATCTTCTTGTTACATGTTTTGAACCCATTAGCTAGAGAGAAGTGGAAAAATTTTGATTAGTCTTTACCGCTTAGGACGGTACAAAGGCGGACCTGAAAGCTGCGGAGAACAAAACTGGTTAAAAATGGGTCCCACCACAAAATAAACTCTACCATGGGCCAGCAAAGGCTTTTGCGTGCTAACTTTTATGAGCTTATCAATTTTTTAACTTTCGTAACATTGCCAGTAGCTACAGTAAGCCAATGCCAATTGCTGTCGCCCGAAAAAGTACCGTGATTCGAAAGTATATTTTTTCTTTTATTCTAAATGTTAACGTGTTGAAGTGAATACATTAGTCGCAGTTACAAAGCAATAGCTGGTTTTCTGTCTCGAAAGCTTGCTTGTGCCGACTGCAAGATGTTTAGCTAAACTATTAATATTTCTACGCCAAAGCGAGCCTACTGCTTTTCTTTATTACCAATAAACCTACAACATTATTTTGAAATATTTAATGGTCAGACATACGCATACAGATGTAGATAAAATACTAAATAGCGATGCCAACGAGTTACCCAAACAGTTCGAGTTCCCACTATGGATCCGGCAGGGTGTCCCAGTCGTACGGGTCGTTGATTGCCAAATTCAACCTCGACATTGCTATATGCATTGAATCCAACAGAAAACCATAGTTCGGACGATCTTCAAACCTTAAAAGTGAACTTCGTAAATGGCGGGACGTTAAGTAAATTAAAACCGCCGTGCAGTTACGACCAAAATAGATTGCAAAATCCAATTAGCAGTAACAGCCGAGGGCCAATCAACTTAACATCATTCAACAGTCATCGTATTCAAAATGGTCAAAAGAAACATGCATTTCATGTCTAATTGTACCTGAGCGTTCTGAGGTGAGTGACGAACATACGATATTCATGAGGCAGCGCATCGCATAATTGTTCCGGTGAATGTTCTTCTTTCAATTTTTGAACCGCACGTTTATCACGAATGTTTCGCCAAGGCAGTTTGCCTGTGATCATTTCAGCACAGACGTAAAATAATGACCACAAGTCATCACGTCTGCTTAAATCCTGAAATTCGTTATTTTGAGCAAACTACGATAACTATAAATTTTCAGCCCGCTACGCCGCCTGTCGCTCCAAATGTTTACATAGCATTTATAAACCTGAAAATCAGAATACTGACAGTAAGTACAAACGAACCCAGTATCGCGGGAAAGTATACGCAAAACCGCGTTAAGAGACTATTCCTAACGCAGATGACTTAATCATGGAAGCTTATGTTTTGTTTTTTGTGATTTATGTTTTCTTTCGAAAATGCTATTCCTCGTATTTTTTGAAATTCTGACGCAGCATCTAAGTTTTTCCAAAGCTGTTTGGTAGCGATAAATTTTACCTGCATTTCGTGGGCAGCCAAAGACGCATACCGAACGGTACCACGAAACCCGATGTCATCTCTTTCCGGCCGCAAGTTGCCCTCGGCATCAACGTACTTTCTTGCCAAGCCGAAGTCGAACAAAAGTATCGTATTCTTTTGAGCCGGCGAGAGTCCTAAAGCCATGTTTGACTACAAAAAAGAGTGTTGAATTTTAAAATGCAACGAATTGAAAAAAAGTTAACCAGCTTTATGTCTCGATGTATGTATCCGGAATCGTGTAACTCCTGTATGGCTGAGATCATCTGCACCGTTGCACGAATGCTCGTACTTATAGTGAACATCTTGTGCGGCATTTGCCGTCGTCTTTGGCCGAGACTTGGGCCCAGCAACTGCATGACCATGTACAAAGCATCGCCCCATTGTCCGCATCCGTAGAATCGCGGACAATGGGAGCTGACTAAAAATAACAGAAAGTAGTACAGCAATAAGTATGAGCAATAGGAGGAAAGTATGAATCCTGATTAAGTAGTACAAATCCCAACTCTATTGTTTGGGTGGCTCAAACCTTCAAATGCTTGTATAACGACCACCTCCAACTTGAGGACCCCTCTTGGATTATCCTTCGATTCAACCTTTATAGCGACGTCTCGATTGTACTTTTTGTCGTGTGCACGAAAGACTTGGCCGAAGCCACCGGATCCGATTGTTTTCACCTGCGAACAAACAATCGCATAAGCCGAGCGCACTAAATTCCAAAGTTTCGGCTTCTCACGATTTCCCATCGTTCCTTAATTACGTCACCTGGTTTGATCAATTCCTTAGATTTGCTGAGCTTTCTTCTCAATGATTCCAAGGTCGCCCTACGGAAAACCGTTTCAGCCAGCATGGACTATTTGATTAGCCAATAGTCATCTGAGCTTTTAATCAAATGGATAGATACATGCTCGTTTGAAGCTTTTCGACTTTAATGCATAGGCAAATCATTTTAAACTGGTTTTGTTATATTATACAACGACTGCCAATTTCTAGTTGAGCTTTTTCGTCAAAAAGTTCGCGCTCTCGCCTTACTGATAAAGCCAATGACTGCAGTTAAGGTTATTGATCGAAATTATGAACTTATTGGAATGAAATGCCATCAACGCATTTTTGCTATTCAAAGAATCCAACCTGGGCATGTTAAAGCATGCAGGACATCCTCTGCGAAACGTTCGCTAACGTGGAAATAATGAAGGCACGTATCACCAGATATCCCCGTATCTCTTGATGCCATCAAACTGAAGTAGGATTCCGTCGACTATTCTGAAGCTGCTAGACAAGTGATAGGTTTAAAATTCTTTCAACTGAGCCGTTTCATTTTAAACTAATGAAAAATATGCACAGTCCAACTCAAGGCATCTGACGAGTTCAAGACGATACGGAAAACTTACTTTAATGGACGATAAACTAAGGGACGTTAATATATGCAACTTATTGAACTTTGCCGGATAATATTAACAATGAACTGGGTGGGAACCTGCGGATCACACAGTGTTCTACCTTCATTGGTACACTAAGGTGGTTTAGGGTGTAACGTCTCTTCAGAAAGACTTATAGCACGCAGTCTTGTAAAGAGACTGCTGAGAATCGCAATAAGCACATAAGCACAGTATCGCGTGCTTCCCTTGTTCGAATTCAATCTGCTTGAACTTCTTTAATATTGAACGTGATTTTGGGCAAAAGAACGAGCTTGCCAACCACTTTTTCTGTAAAGCTTGTAAAAAACAAAAGGCGTCAGAAGACTACAACAACAGGCATGAATAACTTCTTATACTGCTCAACTATGACAACGACACGAACAGCTTATGTACTTGATCACTAGTGATCACCCAATGGCCTTCTGAGCCGTTCGTCTTCGTCCGGACACGTTATCCACTATTTAATTCTTTTTGAATCATTAGGCAGTTAGGAAATGGGGACTGTAAGGTTGTTCTTCTATAGCGTTTAAAGTTAACACGGGAGCGCGAGATTTTATCTAGTTATTCAGAATGTCATATAAACGTGTATTAAATGTGGAATGTACATAAGTTGTCATAGCCAACTCACGTTGGACCCGTTTTGTTAAGTACAAAAATCATCAAAGAGTTTTCAGGATACACCTGAGTCCATAGCCTGCGTCTTCTGTTCCCAGTGAATATGCGTTAATGTCAATGAGATGCCTTTTTATGCTAGATTGCCTTCCATACTAAGGATATTAGCGCTGCTCATTATTCAAAGGGTGTAAAGTTCAAAAAGTCCAAATTCCTTTGCCCATAAGCCATCGATATAGCAACAAACTCATTAGCAGAAACAATGCAGGGGTGCCCTTCTCGGAATCAAATTAGGCATGTTTCCTATTTACGAACAGTGGTCATTCTTTTAAATCAGTTTGTAACCAGAGCTCTACATTTCTTCCTTTGATGCGCTGCATGTAAGATCAAAAGCTTTAGAGCAATGAACCTGAAAAGGCCGTGAGCGCAAAAATATTATTAATTCGCTTAGGCTGTCTTGGAATCTCCATACCAAATAATGAACTATTCTTATTGCAGAGCTTTTGGGGTTCACGTTGCCGCGTTATCAGCGTCAAATGGGAAAAGCAACGAAAGAATTCCTCTGGGACAGCTCGAAATCATCGTTTGAAGGTTAGCGTGCTACTTTAAGCAGAAAATTATCTTCTTCATGGAAGTGGCTTCTTTCAGTCGACAAGGAAAAAACAACAAAAGACTGAAAAATAAACAAAACAAATAAAGAAAAATTGACTTTTTATGTAATAAAATAATGCAAAGTATATTTAAATCAAAATTGGGGAAAAATAACATAAAGACACGAAAAGTGGAGCTCCAGTCATACTGTAATTCTTCAAAATCACCGAAAAACGCAGGTTCCAATAGTGCCACTTGAACAAAGTTTCTCAATGGCTGAGCGATTTTCGTGTCATTACGCAGCTTTGCGCCAAGCTGCCTCAAGGAGCTAATTAAGTGACGCCAGGCTGAAATTGTTCCCTTCTTAAGCCATTCGTATTATTCATACCTACGAGCTAATCCGCGTTAACCCTGCACAGCTAGGCGCAAGGTGGGGCGGTTGAGGCGCCAACTTGCGCTCGTCCACCGCCGTAGGATTCCCTTCACTATTACGCTTCCATAATGCCACTGCCGGGCGTACTTTGTAGAATTGTGAATCAGTCCTCTGCGCTGGCATTCCTGCAGGACAATGGCATTGTCCGCTATGTGAGGTTCTGGGAAAAGTCGCAGAACTTTTGCCGCCGCAGTAATGTGTTCTCGTTTTGTATGTCCATAGGTGACCACTGTGAATAAAAGCGCGCACTCGCTAACCTGTTCAGAATTCGCGTCAGCCACTCGCGCTGGAAAGGAAGCGGCAAGCGCGAAGCATAAATGGACAACATTTGGAAAGCGCATGTGCACGTAACTGTGCAAAGCTCACTATAGCCTGTATTAAGCTATTGATGGAAGCTGTTATCCACAACAGCGTACGCCGGCAACTGTGTATACTCGTTAGCTTATTCATAATTCACGACAGCATGTCGTGAATTATGAAGTAGTATGTGCGGAAGGTAAACGGACAACACTCAGCAAGCGCATGTGTATCTAACTGAGCAAAGCTTACTGTTGCATGCATTATGCTTTCCGTGCTAGTCGCTGAGCGAAAAGCAGACACCAGCAGTGAAAGCTGTTTAAGCGGATAAATCATCTTTGCTTCTAGCGCAGTGCACATCACAGCCACTCTCACTACTCCCCGCAGGTGATGCCCATATTGATGGAAAGTCCGTTAAGCACGTCATCTCTTCGCGCTGACTAGAATGTCACACAGCTATAAGTACGTAAGGGTTATTTATTACTGAAATGTTCTATTTATTATACTCAGATTGCGGCCATCTGAAACGGCTTATAAGGCGGAATAATAAGCTTAAAAGGCCTTATAAGAAGCGGGAAAAAATTCTTCCAGCTAACAACCAACGCATGAAAGCTTTCAAAAAACGGTCATTTCTTTGGACGTAACGACTTGTTGTACGACAAGTTCTATTTCACGAAAAGTAGCAAAATGCTTACTGACTTTTTCGAGCTTCTTCTAGCTGCCTGATAAAACGTTTTTCGTCAAATTATCATTTCGGATAAGAAACGCTGGCTGCATCTATTGTATTCTAGGGAGCCTGAGTTTCCAAATTTTGTAACTTTCAAGTTCGCCAGCCAATGCTCGCCATTTTGAAGCACACTGCCGAGTCACCGTGTTGCGGCATCGTTGCGTTTTCGCAGCTTCTACGTTGGACGCTTGTCGGCCAGCACTCCTTTTTAAGCGAACCGAACAAAATGCTTTAAGACGATATGAATGTACTGACACTGTCGGAGCAGACGCGCAATGCTCATTTGGAACAGAGTAGTGTCACGAGGCATTAGAACATACACCGGAATTGGGCTGGCACTGTTCGTTCTGTTTGTTCTGGTGGACTACTTGCAGCGTGGCTATTCTTTTGATCGAGCTACGAAAGTGAGTCAGTGTGCTTACCTTTGGCTGTTGAGTAGTTTGGTTGGCGACTCGGCTAATCCTTGCAGAGCTCGAATTGCGCCTCTTCGTTTTCGTTTAAACGTGAAAAAAACAATTCGAACCTTTATACTGCCATTATACCCACCTGCCAGTCCGTTAGCTTGCGTGTTCTTTCGAACGTTGGAAATGTCTTACCGTTTCTAAACGTATCAGGCATGACCGAATTGCACGTTTAGGAGTGGCATGCCAAGGTGACGGGTTGTTTTTGATTTTCTAACTGCTCCTTTCTTTTTGTATCCTTTTCGTAGTCCGCTCGGGGCAAAGCGAGTTTTTTCCATTCAAGATTATCTTAACTTTGTCATCTGCCGATAGTTGGTAAACGGCGACGGGCTGTCATCCCGATTGTAGATTTGCACAATCTATCTTTGTTTGTTTCGTCAGGTTTGCCTATTTTTATGGAAGTTTTTCGGCTGCACCGTTGTGTCCATTAAAAATGAGAACGCGCCAGCTTTTCCACGCCGTATCGCAGTCAACGTAACCGCGCTAACTTAGTTGACTGTAATTTCTTGAATGCCAACCGGGTCGTCTTTGTCTCGTTGGCGGTTGGTGGACTTTGCTCGCTTAATTGTCGTATGTTTTCCATCCGAGCACAATTTGTAATTTTGACATGCTGTTTCCCCGTCTGATTAACCCCTTATCGGCGAGCAAATATTTACCACAGGACAGACGGTGCCATTAGACATCTTCATTTGTTCTGCATAACAAAT
This sequence comes from Trichuris suis, assembly GCA_000797535.1. Taxonomy (NCBI): domain Eukaryota; kingdom Metazoa; phylum Nematoda; class Enoplea; order Trichinellida; family Trichuridae; genus Trichuris; species Trichuris suis. Next base: position 427,039 of record KN538401.1, on the reverse strand, counting down.
CAGCCTAATGACGGGTGGATTGAAACTGCCATCTGCTTTGCTGCCGTGATTTCGACCATTACTTTTTTCCGGTAACATTGCTTACGTTGTTAGAGCAATTCAAGTTGCGGCAATTGCTTATACTTCGGGGCAGCACATTTTTTTGGTCGCCTTCTTTTCAGTAATTCACTTGCGCTAATCAGAGCCATCAATGGCCAACATGAATTTTAATTTGCATAAGTTATTGTGCCCTCTTGTTTTCAGAAAGTCTTAGCTCATTCTCTTGCTGCCTTAGGTGTGCGGTATTCTTTTATTTGTTATCGAATTCTTTGATAAAGTTCGGCTAACTAATAGCGCAATCAAATGTATGTTGTGAGAATGGGAGGTATTTGCATATTCTTCCCCATGAACAGCGAATTGTTTATTCGACCTCATCAAGCTAATAGCTTGAAGACCGAAAGAGCAAATGGCGCCAAAGCCCCTCTCTTATGGACATTTTTAGGCTCTCTTTACGTAGGTTAGCCTAATTAAGGACTGCCGAGTGACGCAGGCTGAGGAGAGAAGTCTTAAAAGCAGTTGACCATAAAAGACGAAAGTAACCAATCAGGTGACGCTGTTTCTTTTGCAGACAATGAGCGCCAAAATAGCGGGGATGGACGAAAAGTTGGAGCACTTCCGCTATTTCGAGTTGGAAAGAAGAAAACTTCTTGATCGCATTGGAACGTTGCTTAACGTTAGCAGGAGCGCCTTTCGTGCCCCCGACGGTGACTCTATTGCGGAATCGACTTCGTTGAATATTGACCGCGCTTCGCAGACAAAGCTTGGCGCCGTCCTGGAGGCTATGGACTTCAGCTTGCCCAGCGTGTATGCCAACTTGCCTCACATCACCAGTCGAAACGCTATGATGCCGGCTGCCTTGGTAAGCGCCCATCGGCGAGGCGTCTATCTTGCAATTGGGATACCGACAGTACGCAGAGGTCGTCGTAACTACTTAGTGGAAACTATTCGTTCACTTATTCATTCCATGGAAGAGGAGGAAAGAAAATACGTACTCATTGTTGTGCTCATTGCCGAACAAGGCTTAACGAACTTTGCGTCGGAAACGATTGCGCAGCTGCAGAACACCTTTGGCCAATATCTGAGAGAAGGCTTACTTGAATTGTTGGTCCCTTCGAAGGAGTACTATCCACCCGACATAGACACAATGGAGGGGACGTACGGTGACCCGCCCGAACGAACAAGGTGGAGGACAAAGCAAAATCTTGACTACATGTACTTAATGTCCTATTGCCGAAGTCGCGGATTGTATTATATGCAATTGGAAGACGACTTGGTGACGAAGCTGAACTTTTTCTCGAACATAAAATTTTTCGTACAGAAGCACAGCGTGGACAAATGGTTCATGCTTGAATTTTCGTCGCTTGGTTTCATTGCAAAGTTGTTTCGCTGCAGGACGCTGCCCCAGTTGATTCAATTCATTGCCATATTCTACAGAGACAAACCGGTCGATTGGCTTTTGTCCCGCCTGTTGCAGGTTCGTTTTTGCGGTTTGGACAAGAAGCCGAAAGATTGCGAAAAGGCAATCAGGGAGCACGTGTTCACTTTTAAGCCGAGCTTGTTCCAGCATGTCGGCCTGGAAAGTTCCCTAAAAGGCAAATTGCAAACATTAAAGGAAAAAGACTTTGCCGCCGCTGCCGCCTCCATTCAATCGCTTTTCAAGCCTCACCTGAATCCGCCTTGTCGCTTGAATTCAACACTTAAGCATTACAAGACGTTTACGCTGGAAAATGCTTACAAGGGCATTGGTCATTTTTGGGCGTTCGCCCCGGTGGCTGGCGATCGTTTGACCTTAGAATTCACACCGTCTGTCAATTTGTCCGGTTTCACGTTCACCAGCGGTTCCAAGGATCATCCCAATGACGTGTTCAACGGAACCATTTTTGAAATTCAACCTTCAAAAGCAGATCATGCGCTTAGTGCCTATAGTCAATCGTCGTCGTTGGACGGCTATTATATTGTAGCCGTTGCTGGCAACGGCACCGACCGAGTGAACGTCTCCTTTGAGGATATTGTGCCCACCAGATGTCTAAGGCTTTCGTTCCCGGTTTCCTGCGTCAATTGGCTTCTCATTAGCGAACTGTGGATACGCGTCCAAAGCGCTGCGCAGTAAAGTAATCATACGGGCAAACGGACCAAACGATTTTCAAAGTGACACTTAGCTCCGGCCGCCTTCAAATCGTTTGGTTTGTATCTTATTTGCTTGTCAGTACTACGTTTATGCAAATTCGCTCGTTTTGAGCATCAGTGCATTAAAAGTAAATTAATTATAAGGAGGAATGCTTAATCGATAGACGAAGTTCAAATTGGCAAAGATGCCACGCCTATTGCCTGTCAAGATTGAGAGCGTTTTCCCTTAGTGGGAATTAACTTTGGCAGTAGGTCGTCTGCTCTTCGCATTGGCCGACGGCACACATCTATTCGTGCTTATTAAGGTAATCCCTTTGTTGCACAAGAAATTTCGGACCATAGTGGTTTAGCGGAACGGCCGTAGGCCGTTCCGCTAAACCACTATGGTCCGAAATTTTCCTACCTTTACGTAAGCTCAGCGTCAATGAATGCAAATGCTTCATCGCCACAGAGTAACTATACAATTTTGATTTTTTACTATTTCGTATTGGGTAGTAAATTGACCCGATCAGAATGTGCGTAGAAATGTTCATACTTTTCCTAATGCACAACACTGCGAGAATATCAGAAAAGTAAGATGAGCTGAAGAATAGGAGAAAAGCTAACTTTACTCTTTTCAGCAGCATTTTAACGAACCTGTGACCATTTGCTTTTGTGCACTCCGCTGACGTTGACCCATTTTTCACTTAGCAGTCGCCGAAGCAGCAGCAGCAGCAGCAGCGTCTTTTGTACTTACACCGTTTGATGGCAACTTTTTCTTTCAAGCGTCAAACTATTGCCTTCGAGGTATGTTCTCTTCTCTGCGTTCCAAAATCGACAAAGTGGCACGTCTAATGACGTTTTGAAGTCTTGACGACGATTGGCAAAGAGGACAGAATTAACTTTGAAATTATAAAATGCATTATGACGCTGAAGGCAACGCTCCGTCTGGAGCGCCACCTATGCGCGGAAAGTGTACCAGTACGCTCGTGCGAAGTTAGAAAACGATGAGCGTCGTCACAAAGGATGAGTTGGGCGAAAAACGTTCCAGCCGCGCCTGGACGCGATCGACAAGTGCGCGCTCCAGAAATTCTTTTTCACCAAAGTGCATCAAAGATAATTGACTAGCATAGGACGCATTTTCCGATGGGCGACGAGGCAACGCCTTCGCACACTAATGCTAATACTCGCCAAAAGTTGATACGAGAAGGCCCTGAAAGCAAAGAAGCAAAATTCGTAATTCAAATAAAATTTGCCGGATTCTTCATGTCAAAAAATGGCCTATAGGTTTAGTGGGTACTTTACTCGCTGTATGTCTTTTGTCGAATTTCAAAATCGCCGAAAATAAATAGTACGCCTGTTGGCAACCACAGATAGCTGATGCAAAACACGTATTGGCAATTTGCCAACACGAAAATTAGCAGAGCAGACAAGGTAAAGCATGCAACAGTTTGAACCGATGTTGATAGTAAATAACAAAAATTGGTACATTCGTATCTTTCATGGTTACCGTACTACCATCCGCCATTCACATAGCCGTAACCAGAACAGAACGTGCTTCAGATGCACTGAAATAGACAAGACGCGTTTATACGCGAAAGAGAAATATTTGGACTGGCCAATTAAGGTAAAAACACAAATATTTGCTTTTTAGACAAGCTGAAAACGCGCAACACGTTTTGCTCGTCAAGCAATACTTATGCCTTTCCTGTAACGCGCCCTAAAGCTTCAGGTAGTCAAGCAGGATGGATAAAGAAACGAAGTTAGCTCCTTCCTATCAATCTATAAGATTACATACGCCAATAAACATGGTTTATCGAGGAAACCACACGTTGGCCGCAAATGTCGCACAAACCAATGTACATGATCCAAAAAAACTCGTCTGAAAAATAGAAGAACACAACATTTGAAAGTAAACCTGCAACATAAAGCTAACGGGGCTGAGTAGTTTGTAATATTGAAAACCTGCCTAAGAATTCAGACAAAGGGGCAATTACTACTACAACTAAGCGAAGCACTGTTACAACAGTTTAAGCGAACTGCGATAGGTTGAAGAGATACATCCGTCTAGCCGTGAACAGTAAACAACGATCTCATAGATTTTATTTCACAGATAAAAAAAATCGCTTTTTATCAAAATTTACATATTATGCTTCCGCTTCCGGATCATTCGCTATTCCGTCATCGAGTCAATTGTTCTCTACAATGAGTCATAGAAGGGACTAACTGTCAGTCTCCTTAGAAAATAATGGCAGGGATTGGTCGTCTGTTGAATGGGTAATCTGAGGGACTAACTATTAGCCCTACAAGAGAACATACCAAACAGTGTATTATCAAGACAGCGTCAAAAGTTACGTGTATTTGAAAAGGTCTGTTATAGAAGCTTAATTTGAGGGTACTCCACGCCTTATATGGATGTCTGCCACATTTGCAACTGGAGTACGTGAGGCAATCGCATTCATCTGCTACATGACGCAGCGTGTGCCATAGCTTCCCAAAGGCATAGCGTACATACGCTTCCCAATTCAACCAGAAGCAAAGCTATTCATTTAAGTTTTCAGCTGTTACAATGAATTTCGTAATTACGCATACAAGCAAAACATAGCTACGGAAATGCTCAGTAAGGCGAATCCTAAGCTACTACGACGTACAAAATATTCCTAAAGTATCAAAAAGCAGACCAACTTTACCTATTTTTTCACTTGACATTTTTTACAATTGAAGGCAAAGTTGGAAATTAGGCAGCGCAACAAGGAATGGTTGAAACGAAACTGCATCAACCAAAGATACAGTATGAAACTTACTGAAAATTAGGTTCTTTACAAAAATTTCAAATTTCAACGACTCTCAAACGTATATGTCAAAGTCGATTCTTTCCGAGGAATAAAATGGGCCGTCGGATTGGTTGGATCGACGTACAAAAATGCCTTTGCTAAAGTAGCCGCTGTCCGACCAGCTTTTCATTTGCAGCGACGAGAAGGGACCATATACGGGTGCGTCGCCTGTATTTTCCCATTTGAAGTGCCAGGCAATTTCGTCGTCCTTTTCTGCTTGCTCAGCTTAAACAAATAACAATATTACCATAAATAGACAACTCAACTTGTCGACATGAGCAGCTTTAGAATAAATACAGACATTTGTGTGCCACAGATGAAATGCGTCTGGGCAAATGTCATTAAAATGAGTTCTGCCTCTTACTTAAAGTGCCTTCTTTGCAAAGGCGTATTCAAGCAAAAAAAAATTATTAATAGTTTTGGCAAAGCTATACTTGACGAAGTTGCGGTGTTGCCTTCCTTCGAAGACGCCTTCAAGTCGGCTTCGTCTATTTCGTCGGCAAACATGTCCAATTTGGCGTCGTCATCTTGACGCGAGGAAACATCGGCTGTCGGGTTGTTACTTCTTATTCGATTGACTTCAAAGGCAAGTTTTTCAAAAGTGTACGAATAAACGTCAAGTTCGCCATGAGCCAATAGCTCGTCCACCATTTCGGTAAACTTCATCACGTTTTCTGCGCATCGCTCACTTTCCTCTTCTTGCGACTCAGCCTGAGCGACTTTGCCTTTCCATCGGTGTCGTCTTGATTCAATGCTTTGCTTGCTTCCACCAAGTCGTCGAATCGTCGTTGTAACGGTCTCTTTGGGAAGCATAAGCTTCCATATTGACTCGTAGAGGAACAATCGCTTTGAAGGAGTCAACAATTCGGGCAAATCATCGCCTTCTTCGGCGGTTTGCTTTTCCCACAATGAACCGGCATCTCGCTTTACCTAACAACAAACTGAATAAACTCGTCGCATTCAATGGTTCTCATACGGTAAACGTTGACCAAAAGAATGGCTGCGTGAAAAGCTGATCAGCATAAAGGTGAAAAATTTGAAGAAAAGCTCAAGACGAAGAATGCCGCAAATCGAAAGCTATGCAAAATAGAGAAAACATTCGAACACATGGTTACACAGGTCAATAATAGAGCGAAGAGGAAATGAAAGAAAAGCCCACCAATGGTAAACGTTTAAAGCACGACATATCAATGAAAAATGCGCTAGAAGAATGAAAAGAGTGGAAAAGAAATCCTTACTTTTGCCCAATCAATATTCTCCAGCCATGCATCCTTTATTTCATCTTTACTCGAGCGAAATATGAATGTTCCTTCCGAATCGAAGTGACCCTCGTCAAGTTCTTCCGCCATATTAAATGGCGTAATTTTTGTCTCTTCATCGAAATCAATCGTTTTTTCCTCCTGTCCTGCAGTGAGGAAGTAATATACGGATAACAATAGTTTATGATAGAAGCAATAACATAATCTTTAGGCAATTGTTCAGTTGCACAAAGGAAACGATCTAGCTGACTTGTTTAACACTAGCAAACAATCATGTATAGCTAATTTGATTACCAACAACGGTGTTCACGTCGAGGACGCGGTATTTCTGCTCTTCTTCCTCATCGCTATCAAGCGTGTGTTGTTTAAGTGGAACTTCGTCCTCCTCGCCATTTGCAGCATTATTCGCTCCAGAACTGGAACCGGGAAAAGACTGATCTTCAGAATCAAGATTTCTGCTTCCATATTGCCTCTGACGACTAATATCTAACAAGGTTTGGTCATTTGGGGCATCGTCGTCCAATTCTATTTCACCGCCAGCCTTCCTTTTAGCCAACAAACTATCCTTCATTTTCAAGAAAAGAACAATTCTGCAATGTTTACATAAACTTAAGACAATGCTTTCCGGGAAAAAATTAAAAATACACAAGATTATACTCGACCGCCTAAGGCGAGTACTTAAAACTGCATTTATACATTGTATCAACCGGTCTACGAAAGAAATGCAGCAAAGAAAGCTAAATAATGTAAGTAACAAGAAACAAGGCTAAGCAACAAGTCCAGAACCATGGAAATGGCAAGAAAATATCATTGAAGTACTGTAGCTATTATTAATGTAAAAGCACGTACAAACACCTTCATGCTCGGGACAAATGATCATGCCTTGGCGCTTGCCGGCCTTGCCTAGATTTTATAAAACAAAAAATAGGCCACAAAAAATAAATCACTTTTGTAGCATTTATTTCCACTTGCTGCCATGGGATTTGCGAATAAAGAAACCACTGCATTTGCTGACCTGTATCTTTACATCGGAGCATTAATTCGCGCTTGTTTGATGAATTTGCCGTTTTTAATCGAATCAGTAGACGTACGTGACATATTTTGAACTTATGTTTGCCTTTCGAGCGAAGTTGTTTTGCAAACTTTTCACAATTAATTTGCAAAGTACACCTTAGGGATGGTGAAAATTGCTCCAGTAATTGGTCGCGTTTCGTAATGTTCGGCCTAATTGCAGAATAAGCAGTAGCTTTGCAAGGCGAAATAAATAGTTGTTGCAGATATTACTGTGCTAGAGTGGCACGAACCTAAGCGTCAAAATGGGTTACGGTGTGTTGCTCCTTTTGGCTTTTGTTCGCTTGTTTTCTGGGCATTGCAGTTGCGCAGTTTGACTCCGCAAATCGTCTGCTGCTTTTATTTTTGCCTTGCTTCGCTGCTACGTGTAATTTTGTTTGAAATGGATGCGTTTACGCGTGAAAACTTGTGCTTTTGCAAGAGAGACTTGCAATTCATTGCTTGGTCAAGCTATGGTGAGTAGATTGTGAAACTATTTGATGAGGCGCTTTCACTTGTGCGAGTAAGCAACTACGCAATTTTATTACAGCCTGATGCATGTTATTATTGTCTCTTGGATGCGGGGGACAGGAGTTTACGTGTGAGTTTTGGAATGCGTGAATGCAAGAAGGTGGGACGACTTTTGAGGTTAATTTGTTGTAAAGATGACTTGGTTGATCGACGAGAGCTTTAATTCTCCGTCGTGAAATAACTTCAAAGTTCAAAAACAGCGAGTCTGAAAACGTTGGGAGATAAGGCAGGATAGCAAGGGCTAATGACTTGCAGCTTTTATGGATTTGCTTTGGTTAATGGTCGTCCAGAGTGATTGTTTGAGGCTGACGTAGAATTACGTACAAACTGCCGCATTTTGCCCACAGATTTTTAAAACTACCTTTTCTCGAAAGTATTGGGTTAATTGGTTAGAACTTTTTCGTGCCCTTAATGCATTCGCTTGTTTCCAAGGCGCATGTTTACGATCTGTGCTCGTATACAGGTTATCCCAAAAGATTGTGTCAGAACAAGTGGTTCAGTTTTAAAAAGACAGTTCGTTGATCTTTTCCTTCTACTTTTGTTATCTTAGGCGTTGGCTTACCTCCAACCACGTGACCAGCATTGAAACCTGCTATCTACTGTTTTTCTACACGATGAAGCTGGTTTCGAGATGACCCTACTCAAGGAAGGTGCCATTGAAGGAAAAGTCGTGGCCTTATTTTTCATTCAGTATGGAGTCGTACCCGTTTATCAGTTCCAGGATGGCACATGCTTTGCAGACTTCCTGAAGGTCCTGTCGCTTCTTGCTCAGTATGTGACTTTCATTGGTTTCTTAACCGCGTCGGAAGCGTGACCGCCTATGTTCATGAAAGCTGATCTATACACTCTACCTGCTTTCCTCTATACTTACAAAATCGGCCACTTTTGTCGATCAGTGAATTGGCACTATGTGTGATGGTTATCTTATTGCAATTTCCAGCTCAGATGCCTTTGTGGAATGAAGAGAATTTGCTTAAGCACGCTTGGAAGCGTTTGGAATTCTTGAAAAAAGCTTTAAGACACTGTTGGCCATGGAAAATCACTCAGTTTGTGCTGCTACAGAGAGAGACTGGCTAAAGGACGATCGTAAACTGAAAGTGAGTTTGCTGCCACTTCTTTTGCAACGAAAAGCCCATGGAAGCGAGTTGTTAAGACTTACAGGATTGAATATTCAAACATACGTACACGCGCTGGCTGTTACTTGTAGAGTTTAAGAAAGAGCAGAATGCTTCAGGAATTCATGAGTTAACGACTTTCGTGAAGCTGTCCGCTTGGTAATGCACTTTTGTTGGCTCGCCGCAAAAAATAAAAGAAAAAGTAACCTGCATACGAGACGGTAGATTTGTGTACTGTCAAAATGGATTCCATTGATTCGATCAAATTCCTAATCTGTACCGGCTAAGATTTTTTGTACAACAATATTTGATTGAAATTCAGAAATTTCGGCTTACGGAACTGACAGTCTCTTCACTAAGATAATGTTCTTCCCTTCGAGGCGTTGTCCACTTTTTGAGTATACAACATATGGCAATGTTTAGGCAATCGTCCAAGGCAGCCAACTCATTTACGCTTAGAGGGTATCTCATCAACTGTGTGGGCGATAGCTTCGCATCCCGAATAACTCTTTTTCCTGATTTTTTAAAAGTATTTCCCAGGAAATGCTTTCGGAAGGCGTCTCGTCGAAGATTTCTTCCGATTTTTTCCATTTCGTCCCAAAGTATTCGGGATTGCCATACTTGGGGCTTTTTGAAGCAAATTAGGAATAGATTGTCGGCAGTTGCGCAAGTTGGAGACGTAACTCATTTAGGAGCAAATCTCGTAATTTGCCACTGATGCAATGAAGAGCTTAGGGATAGCGTGATTGCCGGAGATTAGGATATTCTCTTGTTATTTCGTTTCGGCTCGTGAATGCGCCGAGTTTTGAAAATTTCACCTCCAATTGAGTCACAAGTTCGCTTGCCATACTGTCGTGTGTAAAAGCCGAACTCGGCTACATTTTCCTCGTGCTTGGCGCTCGTCTCCAATTCTACGCTTAGTGTTTATAAGCTTTTGTAAGCAGGAATGTTTCCTCTCCTAAAAAAGGTCAAAGCTTCAACAATTCGATGACTTTTTCTTTTGACGTGTGTGCATCTTTGTTATGGAAGTTTTCGCTTAAAAATGGATGTTTTGTATCTGCCGAATGAAGTCTTACAGTTTTACTTTACACGTAAACCTTTTTTTCGTAATATGCCGAGATTTCGCCTCGTTTCTCATCCAGACTTCAGCCATAGGCAGACGCTTAGAAGAGGCGTACAGCTTCATGCATTACGAGCGTCATCACTTCGTTTTAGAATATTCGACCTTGGCTTGTCCTGAGCTACCTTATCGCAGAAGCCTTTTCTCATTCTTTGAGGTCGCATTATCGATTTGTCAGCTTGGCTCGATGATGAGGCACTTAACTTCTTATAATTTCAAGCAACGGTTCGTATGTTTAAGCCTTTTCAACTGTCTGCTGCTGTGAACGAGAGGAGAGCGTTGCGCAGCTGTTGCCATTAGTCCCTTGATTTTTCGAAGCTTCGCAAGCAGCCGCGTTGAAGCGATTTTATTTCGATTGTTCTCCATCTTAAAATTTTGCCAAGCCAACTCCAAGCAATTGAACGCGGCGACGCCAAGCCATAGGCGAGCGAAACTTCCGTCCGACCAATTCCAACCGGGATGTACCTTCGACTGTTGTAGACTTGATTGGCCGCTAAACGCCCGAGGGCACGCCCACTTTACTTTCTTAACCGTTCGGTCGACCTTGTTGAAACGATCTTTCCTTGCGCTCTTCGCTTCGGCAGCATCGCGGCCTTTATCGAAGCTAACAACACAACCAACGTCTAAGTAAGAGCTTCAAGTAGGTAGATTGGAAAAGGTTCACAATTCTGAAAATGACGGAAAATCAATGACCGCAAACAAGCCCTCGTCGAATGACGTTTTTTGGTTTTCAGGTTGTGACGATAGGACGTACCGTACTTGACGAAGCGCTGGTTTGATTAATTGGCATTGCGACGGTCATTGCGGAGGCTGTGCCGTTTGTCCGGTCGAGATGTCTCTGCAGTTAGATTAGCAAAAATCATACACTGCCGTAGTGGTCGCGGGAGAGAATTAGTAAGCTGTTGGTGAGCCGGCAAAGCGATGGAAAGAGATCTGACGAAGTTGTGCCGTACCGAGCAATGGGTCAGTTCGCTACCTTGCCAACGCACCGATCATGGTACCGCTCAGGCGGAAGGTCAACTTCAATCGGACCTTTCGCCCGTAAAAGGACTTGCCAAGTACTTCGCTGGTCAAAAGTGAGTTTCTCTTTTCACGACGACTTCGTTGTTTCAATTTTTGCCACCGACAGCTTGGACTCGTCGCCCAGAAGGCGTCTGTCTCTGCATGGTGATTCAAGCGCAGATTCGAGCACTTTGCTGCCGGAATTAAGTATGTAAATTTTTTTTGTTTTCCGAGTCACCCAACCCCGTTTCGTTGAAGCGATAAATGACGATAAGACGTCGTCGGTGGGTTCGAATGTGAAGAAAAAGGAAAATGCGGACGAGTAAGCAAACATTTACTTTACGTAGGCGTAAACGTTTCGCAATAACTGTTAGCGCTTCCCTTCGTCCGTTAATCTGCGTTTTTGTTTCTGTCGACTTCTGCACCCTATGCCGTATTCGCTTAGTATGCGTGTGACTTTGCCGCAAGGTCAAAACAGCTGTTGCTTGCAACTGGAGATGGCTAAGTTGATCGCTGTTCTTCCGTGGTGATAAGGGAAAGGTAGCCGACTGACCTGGACGACGAGTGAAACAATGTTCAGACTCAGCGGGTCGGTGCACAGGAATTCTGATGGTCCAGCTGCCATGGCACATTCACGCCACTTCGGCTCTGTCCAGGCGACCTTACAATGGCAATGACCCGTCAGTTTTACTTTTTTTCATTCTGCCTCTCCCTCATGTTCGACACAGTTGACTCGACTAGTGCCCTCGATAGGTGGACGTGGTTCGCTTGAACGGCCACGTCCCATGTTCAGCTCTATAAATTATACGAAGCTCTGGAACGACGGATCGTAATCCTCTCGGTCGCGTCTCAGCGGGTAATCAAATGTGCAAACGTTTGGTCGCTGGTTAAACTAGGATTCATCGTCCTGCACATCTCGATAGGTGACCTGTAACTTTTCCTCCACGTCACGTTGCTGTCAGCAGCAGCAGCAGCAGCAGCTGCGTTGGGTCAAGAAAAGTATCACGAAATTGTCTTTTGACAGTTTTTATTCTTGGCGCCTGTAGGCATAGCCTCCTAAGGGCGGCTGTAGAATAAGATAGGTTTAGTGGGTGCGGACACCTTTTTTTTCTAACAGGGTCCTTGACCCATGTGAAACGTTCTCAAAGTTGACGCCAATCAATCATTGGCTGGAAAAGCATTTCCAGAAAGAGAGTGACGAATATATTCAGCAGTTCTCGTTCGGCGTTCAAGGTCCTCGGAAGCCGCTAGCGTGACCTTGTAGGGCATATGGGCCCTTTAAGTAAATCAAATGGAATGAATTCCAAACGGCCTGACGTAACCATCCTTTGTCGTCGACTTCAGATGAAAAATACCAGCAGTGTATTCAATTTGACGACGACATGTGCCAACCGGTTCCAGTCTCCGATCAGCGGTTGTTTCATTCGTTCCTGGCAGTTCCAGTTTTGCTGGCAAACGACTGAACAAAAAGAGAGATTGAAATTGGATAGCGGTCGCGGTTTCGAATTTTGGCGCTCTTTTTGAAACGCCAATGTCACCCCCCGGCTTGGGCATATTGATTTCAATTGGCGAAGGTTTTGTTTGCCGTTAGATGAGACGGCGTCTCGCGGCCATTGTCCCCTACGCGCACGCTATGGACAAAGCTTGGCGTCGCTTGGCGACTTTGCCAAAGCAAACGAAAGAGCCAAATAGGGTTGAATCCAAAGCGGGGGCGAGTATAACCTCGAAAAATCGTTGGTCAGGCAAAAGTTCGTCCAGCTGCTCCTTAGTAACGTGACGCTAAAAGGAGCCGTGCTAATAAATATCGTGTGCGGTCTGGTCACGATGGGCATATGGCGCGCTCGATTGCGCAGAAGAGCGTCACGCCAGGGTGGTAACGAACCTTTGAATCTCTCGCCAGGGCGTTCGTCATCTGGTCTCTCTCGCATAAGAACCTCGTGACCTTCTTGTTGGGTAACCGATTACACTCGCGAGGCCAAGCCAAGGTAGATACCAAATGGCATCAAATGGTCATTGGCCCCTGATCGTCCCTTCTTCTGGGTCACCCCAAAACTGCCCGTCCTGGGACCCGCTGCCATTGTTGTCCGCTCAATGTCACATTTTGGTTCACTGCATTGGAAGCTATAAAAATCGTTTCACTTCAGCGTGGCCGTTGAAAGAAATCGGGCCGGCTCTGGCTTGGAGCCGAAGCGTCCGCTGAAACTACTGATCGGAGGCCAAATGGCTCATTTTCTGAAGGCTGACAACAGGCGCTCCACCGAATCGTTCTATCCGTCAACCTACGACGGCGACGAGTTGCGTAGCCCATGTAAGTCTTTCTCTTTGCATGCGAAAGGTCGCCTTACGACATCATCCTTATACGGTCACCTTTAAGTGCAGACGTGTGACACAATTCGACCTTTTAACCCAACCTATCTTACGATACGTCCTTTGTTTGGACTTTCGTTAAGTGGTTCCGCGTCTGTACCATCCAGACGGGAAGTAATTTTATCGTCTGCTAAGTTGATCGTGCTGGCGAAAAGACGCGCGCAGTTTTTGAGCGTCGTGATAACACCCAACATTTGCATAAAGTACTGTTAAGAATTTGCATAGTTAACAGCAGCCGCTTGACTATGGGAACAACTTAAGGCACAGCATTGAGTCAGATGTCCTTAATTAAGAGATTTTAAAGAGGTCAGCTTTGTTAGGACGATAGAAAAGCGTCTGATAAAGGTTGTAATGCTGACCATGCGCTTTATGCACTTTTATGAGCCGTTAGAGCAGTCTCTTGTGAGTTGTTGTAGCGCCAGAAGAATAATGAGAATCTAACCAAATAAAGCTTTGCTGAAAATTCGGCGACGCTGATTATAAGCTACGCGCAGTGTCAATAAATGCGAAGGCTTTGATTGAGCGGTAAATTTTCAAATACGTATTCCAAAAGCAGTTGGATTTTTTTGGCTAATTTCTGGAAAACGCACTGTTGATCAATCGCGTGGTTTTCCGAATGGCTTCCAGTTGGAAAAGTGGACTACAAAGTTGAACATGAACATCCTTATCTCTTTGCTGTACGAGAGGAACGAGCCGTTGTTTAAATTTCTTTCGTCGTCTTTCGCAGCGCCACAAGTTGCCAGAGAAAGAAGTCAACTGCTCTTTGGGAGTCACTGTTGGGAAAGCTTGTCAACGCTCAAGTCAAGATTGTACCTTGAACAAGTGAAATGTTTTTCAAGTGTTTAGTGAGCTTCGAAATATTTGAAGGTATTGCGCGATGTGTGCAGAGGGCCTTGTTTGGTCAAAGTATAATGAAAATACGAAATTCGAGCATACAACGAATTCTGTCAACAGTCGCTTCTTAAACCTTTAACCGAACATCGCGCGGCAGCTTCAGCGCGACAAGTGATCATGATGACGATTCCATGGAACAATAGAATACCAGAAATATTTACATAATTCTCGTCGATGTACCTATCAGAAAACTAAATGAGGACGCAGAGTTCCAAAATGGTGAATAATATTGCGTAATGACGATGTATGCCACCTTCGTACGGAAATGCTTACATGTAATTAGATGATTTTTGAAAAGCTTCTCAACGGTAGCTTTTCCGAAAGCATTCAACTATTATTAATAATATTTATAGTTAATATCCGAAGCGAACAAGTATCTTTTCTATAACAGCAATAGACTGACCATTTTCATTCAAAGTTTGAGCGATGGCAGCATTCGTTTTGAAAATTGTTTTCTCGTGCCATTGTATTAGTAGTTTTAGATCACGTCGAAACTTTTAGTTGCTTCTTAATAGGACAAAATAGTTTTGCGTCGAAGAAACATACTTCTTGTTTATCTCCGATGGGGGAAAAAGATTTTTCCAATATCACCATCACATAAAGCATCTTCAAGTATATGAATCGTATTATTATGTGATTTAGTTTCTGTTTTAGCATTTGATTTCCTTAAAAGGAATGCGCGCGCGAGAAATTGTCATTATTTTAACTTGCGATAGCAACGCTTCGGTAGGCTGCAGCAGTAACTACTAAACCATTTGTATTGCGCGGATCTGTTTCGTTTAAAATGGTATATAACTTCGAACTCTTTCCGTAATTTAGGTTTGTTTAAAACAAAGTCCTCAACGCGTCACTGTCGCACTGTCTATACCAAATAATGCATTGTGTGGCATTCGTTGTGTGTTGTTTCGTAGTTTTTTTAATAAAAACGTTGTTTGCAGTTTTGCTGAGCCCATCGCCGTCATCGGTGTTCTTTGACGAAGACACGCAGGACAGCGGCTTTTCCGGAAGCAATACCGCCAAGGTGCTGATTGAATAAGTGTTTGCTTTCCTGTTGACAGTTTGCGTACGTAGAGCTCAGCGGATACTCTGACAACGGCCAGTTCAGGCTCGCATGGCCGATCAACATCGCAGACATCGGTTGGAAAGGGCGTAAGATTGGCTTTGCCAATTTAAATTTAAGCCAAGTTGTCTAAAAGCATTTCGTCCAGGTATATTTCACCTGTGACGACGGCTTTGGAACGGAGGAATTTGAGGCGAAGGAAACTGTGGCTAACAAAGTTGCCGAACCGTATGCCAGTTTGTTCAGCGGTCCATTGAAAAACTTTCGAACAGTACGGAGCAAAAGTTACGCCAACGAGGAGACCCCGAAAGTGCGTAGGACGTCTTTTTAGCCAAATTGAATATTATGCGTTTTTTTAGCGAGATCTGTCCGATATAGTGGAAGAATACGATAGTCCCTTCTTACTGTTCAGAGGCAAAAGGGTAACAACAGATGAATCGGAGAAAAAGGAGCCGTTCCATTCCGGCTCTTCCTTCAAACGATATCGAAGTGTTCTGGGCAATAGTCAGACGTGCAACAACGAGGTGCAGTGTAGAGCAACCATTTGAATTTTCTTAATTATTCGAATTTAGGCCGTCCAGCCTGGAATGCCGAGATGCTTCTCCGAAGCTGATGCCATTAACGCTTTGCAGAAAGGTCGGCTTCGCGTCTCCTATTTTATGAATCGTTTACGGTTCCATTCTAGGAGCTCACCGAAGAGATCTGATAGGCGATTTTTCGACCGTAATTTTCGTTTACAGTTTTCGTTGACTTCACCTAATTGTGCATAGGTTTACGCGCTGCCAATCCTGACAATGCCGAAAGTTCCCGACCTTATCAGCATAGAGGCTGCCGTTGTATGTTGCTATAAAAAATGTTTTTTTCCTCCTTTAAAAGAATGACCTTAAGTTGGCTCAGCTAATTGATGGTACCTACAGCACAGTTTCGAAGTACAGCATCATCGACTGCAGATATCCGTATGAATACGACGGAGGGCACATTGTGGTGAGTACCCTTCATTTATTGAATTCCGTAATTCTTTTTTCCAATGTTGCGTCCCATTGTAGGGTGCAGTTAACATCTATACAAAAGAGAAACTTCACGAAGTTATGTTGGATCGAAAGGAGCTGCGTTTATCCGAATCCCGTGAAATCGTCATTTTTTACTGCGAATATTCTCAGGAACGTGGGCCAAGAATGTAAGCTACGAAAAGCTGCAGCCTGTAATAGGGGCGAATGTACTCAGATTTGCTACAGGTCCAGATATTTACGGGCGATGGATCGGCGGATGAACGTGGCCAATTATCCGAAGCTCCATTATCCAGAGATTTATTTGCTGGACGGTGGATACAAGAACTTTTATCCGCAGCATATGGTAAAAGCAGCCAAGTTTCATTGAAGTGGTGAACTGATAGGGGTTTTGTTGAAAATTCACTTTGCAGAACTATTGCGAACCAAAAGACTACGTGCCGATGCTGCATAAAGATCATGTGGCTGAATTGCGAAAGTTTCGAACAAAAAGTAAATCGTGGACATCCGGGCTTTCCGACGCGGCTTTAGCTGGTGCGACCACTAGGCGACGACCAAGCCGGCGGACTGAACTTCAGTTTTAACCTTCTACGGCTGTTTTAGGCATCAATTTTATTTTACTACTGCCCTGCAGATACCAATGTTTTTTCTACCTTCCTTTTATTCTCATTTCAACAACGAAAGATATTACTTTATGATCCCGTAGGTTCTGGTGCTCAATGTGCCATGGTGCTTTTCACGCGTTGGGTGCACATTTTTATCCGCAGCCTACTGCTAGTATTTTCACTGCCTCTTTTTACTTGACGTTCTACCTGCGGACAACGATTTTACCGTCATTCCACAAGCTACGCGATTTTTGCAGTCAGCAAAGTGTGACCAAATGTTGTACCGCAACGGTGAACCTTCCAGTGTTCTTCCGTAGCGTTTTAATTCTCAATAAAATTTTTGAAACCTTTTGCAGCTATATCTCATCACTGCTGCTGCTGCTGCTGCTGCCGACTGAAGTAGAATAACGTAGAGTAATCGTATCCTGACGCAATGAACGCTGATCCGTCGAAATTGGCGAAACAGCCGCCTACAATTGGTACATTGGCTATGCTTGTTGAAAAAGAACAACTGGTCTGCAATTAAGCCGTACGGAAATGTAAACGCGCTACGCAACATCTCCAGCTAACCTGTCCTTCGCGAACGTTGCCAATACGCCATATATGGATAAATGAGTCTTCGCTTGCAGAAAGGATTTGGTCCGTAGATTCATTTACGTCCAGGTCTGTCACTGGACGACTGTGCGCGTTGATCTCCAACACTACGTCTGCACTGTTGCTATCGTATGCCACGATTTGACCCGCCATAGTGCCGCAAAAAAGTAAATCCTTGTAGATCACCATTCTGTTGATTGACAGACTAAAGAAGAATTATGGAAATTAGAAATTTACAAAACGTATAGCAAATTGATTTGCTTTTAAATGGGCAAATCCCCCTGTAAGCTCGATTAATAACGCTGTCTAAATCGCTATGCTCCAAATTTAGGAAGTTCAGGAACGTGAAATAAAGAAACTTGCTAACTTCAGTAAACTTGAGAACTGCATACCAAACATAAGTAGAATTTCCGATCTCTCATTATCCAAACTTTCGATTATCGGAATTCTTCAAGGAGAAGAACAGCGATACATTATGAACAAACAATGTTCAAGCTGTGACGCCATCATTCCCTGAACAGAATTGCTTTCCTTTTTGGCTATGCTAATTTCGAGTATTTGTTTTCTTAAGTTTAAAAAGCACTGCCCCCAAGAAGTTACTCCAACGGCATGGAAACGTCTGGGACGTATGAACGGTACAATGGTTAGTTCATTACGTCATACAGTTGTGGTTTCGTGCTTGGATTGCGGTCACACGTTTGATCATTGTTAGGTTATTTTTTCAAATCAAGTCTACAAACCTCAAGCTTCATTTGGTGTATTTGCTCTGTTAGTTTTCTAAAATTGCATATTACTATTTTTGTTAAGTAAAATTGTGATAGTTAAAGCTACGGACCCGTTACACAGACCCCAATATTCAAAAATTCGAATATCCATGACAGTAAGCTTGGTACCTGCGAATCAAGTGGCCTCCATTTTCGAATTCTTTGTTATCTGAACAACCCGAATAAAATAACGCATGACTAATTATTAATATCGCATTTGAAAAGAGGATGATAGGTAACAGGAAATGTACGATGCGGTATTCCCGTTTTTTCTAAAAAAGCAGAGAAAAAGCGGGGAAGAAAGAAACGGAACTTTCGGGATGTTCGAGTGCCGTCGTCAGTGTGAGAGGAGAAGAATCCATCCCCTCTCGCGCCGAGGACCTCTTACTTCCGGTCGCTAAGAGGTCATCGTGGACTGGAGGATATTAGGAGCTTCTGGTACGCTCAGTCAAAACTTCATTACGTAAGGTATTAAGACATGCCCTGTTTAGAGACACAGAACTAGTTACAGTGCTGTCTGAAATAGAAGCCATGGTCAAAGCACGACCATTGACATTCCTCGGTGATTACCTTACAGGCTTGAATTCTCACTCGCCATTCCACTTCCTGATAAGAACAGAATTGAAAGGATTCCGGATCCAGCCTTGAAGTATGATCAAAGAGGCGATGGTGCATCGACTGGCGCTCAGTTGCGCCAAGGCTGGAAGTTCCGACAGCAACTACGTGCCCATTTTTGGAAACGATGACGTACGGAATATGTCAACACACTGGTGCAGAGTGAAGTGATCGCCAAGGACGTGCCTTAGGTTCGTTGGGCATTAAGCAGGATCCTAGAGGTACTTGCAGGGTATAATGCACGGGGGCGTTTCACTTTGCCGTGGATCACTTTGCCGTGTATCACCTTGCCGTG
>KN538401.1:384681-407682 GCA_000797535.1 Trichuris suis | reverse complement strand
CCGAGCCAAGTTCTGCGCGAGTCGAGGAAACCCTAAGTACGCGTACGGCCTAGTGGTTGCACGGCAAGGTGATACACGGCAAATGAAACGCACCCTATGATGCACTAGTCCGCTCTGCTCGTTTGCGGACCGCAAAAGGAATCATCACAAGACCTACTGCTCCACACTACTTTTGGCAAGCAATAGCCTTATAAAGCGTCCTGTCTGTCAGAGCGGCAAGGTGATACAGCTGAATGCGGCCGCTTAGAACCTGACCATCACTAAGCTTCTTTTGACTAATTTGACTGAAGTTTTATTGTGCGAATAAACGGTGACGGATTGGTACCTATTTCTCGACAGCTCTACGTTGAGATAGTCACTACTACCTTCCGCCGGGACAACAACTATGCTTAGTTCACAAGAGGAACAAAATTTTAGCGGATAGCGGATCTTTGCAGTTAATTGCATATTCTTTTAAAAAGCGAAGCAGAAAGGTTAACGTGCTTTAAAATTGAAATCAAGCCTTAAACCAGTCTGACGCTAACTCTAAACTCTAACTTGTACCTGAAAATCAAAAATGATTTGAAAATGTTACCCGGTATTGATGACTTTATGTACAACCAAAGTATCACTGTCGGCATTCTTAGCATCAACTTTATACACGGCCACTTTTCCAAGCATACTGACAGTGCTTAAGTGATTATCGTGAGCAGCAATATCCATCACGGGGTCCTTCAGCTCTTTAAGGCTTGCTACGGAATCTACGATGTCGCCACGAACAAGCAACTGGTAGACTTGCCCAGTATGGCTGCCTTACGTAGAAAAGTTCAGCTCAGCCAAGTCTCGGTAAAGGACAACGATAATTTACCAATGTACAACTTGTCGCGTCGACAGGCCACCCCTTTCATGTATCGCCACAAAGCTAAAATCAATAATCAGAAAAAAAGGCAGCACCTATCATTGCCGGTATTACTGCAGTTCTCTTCAGGCGCAGGAAGCCAGTATATAATAGATGCAGACACGATGTCACAGACCTGCAATAACGTTAAGGTATTTACCCTTAGCGAGCAACGTTATCCGTATGAGGTGGAGTAAAGGTATAAAAATAGACTAAACGTATGATTGATTGCATTCTGCTTACTGCTGCACCGGCAACCGAGCATATGACCAACAATGGAGCAGAACGATTACGAAGAGTACAGAATTTCGCCTAAGGAGTATAAGCGCTTGATTTGAAAAGTTTATGCGACCTTATTAATAATATTAACTTGCGTGACGTTAACCTTCTTGTTGTTGCGACCGGGGCTGATGTCCCGCGCAGGCAGCGCATTATGAATCATCCATTCAAATTTATTATCCCAACTGATCGTATGTACCTATAAGTATTGCTGTTCAACTTATCAATATATCATCACAATAAAATAGGATTTTACTTGATCATTGTTTACTACTGCCGCATACGTCAGGTTCTTGTGTGATGCTATTGAGAGACTCAAGTTATTGCTGAAGGCACCTGCGCTACCACCAACGATAGGCACTTCTCGTTCAAGTACGTAAGGTTCCACTTGGTCCGACATTTTGGACTTTGTGCCACCCTCGCGCTACTGAACTTACGCGTTGTCATAGCCACGTATCAACATAAGCAAAACTTCGTTCCTGCTTTCTAGCTTCTGCACCCCTCCGTTGTCCAGGCACAAATGCATCTTGCGCGCTAACAACTTTCAATAACCATCCTAACGTTGCTAGTAGTCACTTTTCCCTTAACTGCAAAACCATCGCAACAATTTTCTATTAACTCTACGACAGTTAACAACTATAGAGTACCGTGAGGCGCTCGAAAATCTATAGAACCGCAGAGAATCGATAACAGAATTACGGATTTGCAGGTTAGAAAGACTGTAAAAAACTTGTGAAGAAAACTTTTTGCAATTGGTTTTTAAGATGTGAAGATATGGCTCATAGAGCTTGCTTAAGGCAGTTGCGATTGCAATATGGAACGCCAAACAAGGCTGATCATACAGACTGTTGTAAATGAATAATTCGTACATTTTCGCAGTGTCACTACCGTTGATACTGCAATGCCTTTTTATCATTGAGCAGAATGCTCCAAACTTTGTTTTGACCGGCAGTGACAACAAAATGTTGACACAGAACTGAGTCAACGGCTGACCTGTTTCTCTACTCCGAAGAGCTCTCCTCATCCTTTACAGTAGCGTCTGCCGTCGTAAAGATGACGGGATAGTAAGTAGCGACTACTTTGCCTTACAGCAAGCGCAACGAAGTAAGTCGCCTCAAGCGATTGTACGTTGGGAAAAGCGCTTGCATTAATTTGCGGTATGTTTGCAGGTTGGTTAATATGACGCAGTCATGCATTCCATGCGTATTACTTTCTTGCGGTTCCTTCAATCCTCCAACAATACTGCATCTTCGCATCTTCGAGATAGCCAGGGATTATTTGAACGAGAACACTGACTTTGAAGTGATCGGTGGCGTCGTCTCGCCCGTGCACGACTCATACGGAAAGAAGGATCTGTGTACAAGTGAACATCGGGTCGAGATGGCAAAACTGGCAACAACCTCCTCCGATTGGATTGGCGTTGACCAGTGGGAGTGCACGCAGACTTCGTGGTCTCGAACGGTTCTTGTATTACGTCACATAAGTCGAGTGCTTGAGGCCTATTTGCATAGAAGGGAAAAGACTTCATTCAAAGAATTTTTGTCCATTTACGACTTGGAGCGCGTGCAATATGAAAAGGCAGTTGACGACCAGTCGCGAGTGATGTTAGTTTGCGGTGCTGACTTGCTTGAGAGCTTTTCCGTAGAAGATCTGTGGTCACCTGACGACATGACAGAAATTTTAAGCACTTTCGGTATGGTGGTAATTACGCGTAGTGGTTCTGATCCATTGCGCTTCGTCTACGAAAATGATCTCGTTTACCGGCACCGAAAAAATGTTCACGTAGTGACCGAATGGATTCCCAATGAAATAAGCTCGACAGCCATCAGAAGAGCTCTCCAGAGAAAAGCAAGTGTGCGGTATCTCGTCCCAGACGCTGTGTTAGAATACATAAAAGCTAATGAGCTATATACAGCTTCTTAGTTGTCGAATAACGCCTAAAGAATGTACAAAATCATTTTCATGCGATTAACGTTAGACTCTTAATGCTATCAACTGTCCGATTGACATTATCGGGATAAAAGACAATGCTTTTCAAACCGTCTTAACTTCATCTACAGTAGAGCAGCTTGTCCAGAATGATAAATTTGTATTTGCATGCGCATGTTAACTTTGCCGTTTGTTTGCGAATCGACGTAGTCATGCGCTGGCAGCTGTGTAAGGGAGCATGTTGATATGGACAAAAGTGAGCATGTCGCCAAGGCTGTCAACGATTGGCCGGACGAATCGGATGATTTTCAAAGGATCTCCCGAAAGCCGGGATTTCGAGCATTGCCATCGGCTTTCGGCCTTTCGTCACGCATTTTGATATTCATGGCTATACTTATTCCAGCGCTGGCCATTTCCGTGGCGTCGTTAATGTTTTTCTTCGACGTCATGGCAGCACCTAAGGTGCGCAACGAAGTAAGAGCACTTATTTATTAATCTCTCCTTTTCCAAGGCACGCCCTTTTCGTTTGAAATGTGTCCAACGCGAAGTTGTTATCACGACTGTGTCAATATAATTTTTGCGAACTGATAAGGCATCCGCTGTAGAGAATTTGAAATCTTCATGAATTCCCGAACCTAACCTAACGAAATGAGTGCTGTTCCTTTGCGGGCAGTGCTTTTCGTTTCGCCATTTGTTCCTTTCGCCCTTAAGAGAAGTTTGCCTTAAAATTTGTCGCAAAAGAAAAAGTTTGAATTAATGACTACTGGTTTTCAATCCGATCGAGAAAAAAAGGAATAACTTGAAGAGAGCTGCAACTAATGAGTAGTACTTTTCATTTGTTTATTCTATTTCTATTCATTATCAACTTCGATGAAGCTAATATTTTAAATTATTCTGATATCCGATTCGTACTCTTTGTTTACTGACCTTGTTTACCTTTCCAACCACTTTCGGTATTTTCCGGCCGCAGGCTGGCTTCCTTCGTTCCTATTCAGTGTATTGCTTCGTATTTTCTTCTTTTCTATCTGTGTTTTAGATTTGGGCAATCGGTTCCCTTTCATTACATTGCTAACGATTGTACATTATGTTCATTATTTCATTATGTGGCTGATACGAAGCCGTACGAAGTTGCGTCTTTCAGTCTTATCATACTATTTGTAGTACCGGCCGGGACCACAGCCTCAACCGTTCTTCGGCTCAAACTCTTCGGTTGTTGACTTCTATCGCGGACAGCTTAATGAACTAGAAGACCTTATGCATCAGAACGAAGTGAACTTCGTCATGTTCTACGCACCATGGAGCTTCGAGTGCTTGGAGTCGAGAAGTCAGTTTGAAATGCTAGCCACGTTCTATAGTTCGCAAGTGTCCTTCTACGCGATCAATTGTTGGGAACCGTCGGGTCTCTGTCGTCAGGAGCGCCAACCGCGCGAGTTTCCCATATTCCAAGCGTTCATTCAAAACGTGCCCATTGGTTTAGTATATGCAAGCGCAGTAACTGCCGATTACATGCTCAAGTAGGTTTCGCCTTGTTCAGCAAAGAATAATGAGGTTGCTTTGTTAACAAGGTTTCTTGACCATCTAATTAACCCGATGGTTCGCTTGTCAAGCGATGCTCAGTTGGCAAGCTTTCTTGCTTTGCCAGCCGACCGTGTCATCGGCTATGTCGGTTCCTACAGTCGACATCCAGATCACTTATACTACCTGACATTCTACTATGCCGCCTTGAAGATATTGCAAAGTGATCCGCTTAGGAAAGTGGTTAATTTTGGTATTATTACCGACAAGTCTTTGGCTAGCAGGGTGAACTTGACGGCCAGTGGGCAACTATGCATTTTCGTTGGCTTTGGAAAGACAAGCAAGGCTAGTAGCGTATTGTTTCATTTAAATGCCTCGATGAACGAAGCCGCTATTTCTAACTGTAGCTTTACCCTACGAACAAACCATTCAAGTCGGATGCCATCGTCGATTGGTTGTTTGACAAAATTGGATCGGTAAACGTATGGGGCAATCCGAGTCACAAAAGGAGCTTTGCCCTTAAGGAGACGTTCGAAAAGCCAACTTTGCTTCTTTTGGCTCCCTGGCAATTGTTGCTCGAGCGTTCGTCGCTAGTGTCCCTGGTAGGTAAGGACAATTGAACGTTTAGGAAAAGTTCTTACCCCTATTATTGATTTTCAGGTTCCTCAACTTTCTCGCCTCTACCACGATTGCGATAGGGATCCGGAATTTTTCAACTGGTACGTTAAATCTTGCTTGTCGCTTGGCTATAGCGACAAAGAACTGCTGGAGCATAGAGCTCGATGCATTGGCGAGAGGAGTGAGCGTAAAACGTTGGTTGAAGCTACAGTAGGAAGGCGGACAGATTTGCTTATTCACGAATACAATGGTCGTAAGCCGGATATATCAACTTGCGCGACTGTTAGCCCTTTTGGCACCGAGTCCACCGGTTGTCCAAGGCAGAGCATAGTAGAAAGCCGTACTGACACCGAGATTTCGATCGAACCTGACCCTTTCGTAAATGACGATGATTGCCGTCGTTGGGGTATGGCATTTGGCCTAAACTATTCCTTCGTTGCACCCTTTGCCGACGAGTGCACCGCCGTAAATATATCGAATTTTCGCCAGCGTGGCTGCTCTTCCGGTGGTCAGTTGAACTTTGCGACGATGGACAGCGACCACTACAACTGGTACGCTTATAAGTTGGGCTTTCCGGACCGGTATAGGTCGAGAAAAGTTCCAAAAGCTATGATAATCGACAGTAAGGTAACTTGGCGTCTGTTGTCATGTTTGCACTTAAACCTATATGGTGTTTGAAGAGAGAAGCTTTCCATGTACTTCTTGAGCCGTTAACTTTGACCAGCTTGATTATGTTTGTGGTCAACTTTACCGAGCGAATTTTGCCAAAGTTCTACAGATCGGAAGAACGTTTCATGATGAGTACAGGAGCAAAGCCCAGTGAAGCTATTATTAATTCGTCTTGGTCGCCTGACGGGTCGACGACCTTCTCGATAGCTCAAGTTACTGCAGACACGTTTGAGCACTTCGTTCGCGGCGATGGCAAAGTGATTTTATTTATTTTCTATATTATTGTTTTAAATTTTTTTTTCCAGAATGCTGTTGTTTTACATTACGCAAAGTGGTGCATATTTTGCCATACGGTGTCGCACATTGTAAGCACAGCAGCCTATCTTCTCCGGTCATTTGCAAACGTTAAATTTGGCCAGTAAGAATTTAAATAAGCCTGTTGGCAAAAGTTGTCTTTTCTACGTGAGCAACACTTTTGCAGAATCGATGGTAGCAAGAATGATTTGCCTCCCGAACACGCCGTTGACAAGTATCCGCGTTTGGTCCTTTATCCGCCTGACAGGCATATTGCTAAATGGAAAAATAAATTAAATCGTCTAATTCACCGATCACTTTTCAGAGTGCAGCGAGTGTTGTATCCAATAGAGATTCCAATGACCGTGCCGAATTTGGTAACCTTTATCTTGTATCACTGCGATTTGGAAACTCGTTTGAAAATTGGCATAGCATTTTGCTCAAGTCAGTGCCGCAGAAGGAGCGCTTTAAGCGCCGTCAATGAAGGCGCCACTAATCGCGGACGACAACTACGCACACAAGGGCGTCTGCACACCCTACCAATTCTTCAACGTTTCGGCTGCTCCATCAACACGGTAAAGCTGCGCTCATTCCTGTGGCAACAGACGAGCAATCTTAAGCGGAGGCAAAAAGAAACGGATCGGCTGCATGCATTGTTGTTATCTGCCAGCAGAGTACCTATTGTTCAATTTGATGATGAATGACGCGTTGCGTTGAATTTCGTTGTCGCTTCAGCGAAGCGTTTGAAAAGTATTTTTTAAAATTGTTTGCCTCCTTGGCAAAAATAAAAAATTTTTTAAAAAACTCTCCTGACTTTGCGTGAACAAAACCGCCCTGACGAGAGAGCGTACCTTCCAAGCACTGAACGGCGGTTACGCACGAAAGCTGCGTTGTTCACTATGTACTTACGTGCGCTTTACGTATTTGTCGTTTGGTTAAGCGACAGTATGGCTGTAATAAAACGATGAAAATGCGGTTAGTCGCGTGACTAAGTAAAGACGAAATACGTTGATGGAACACATCGAATTTGTAGAGTGCCTTATTATAGTTTGTATGTTCCTACTGTTGATCGGGGCGTCAACGTGACGTGTCGATAGTATCTTTTCGAGATTTCACGTTGTTGTAAGTTGAATTATTTGCAGCCGTTTTCACTGTAAAGCTGACCTGCTTCTTTGCCGTCCTTAGCGGTTCGCGCCACCTCGCCGCCTGTCGCGCATCGGTCGCTGGAAATTGACTGTCGAGCGTGCGGGTTCGTTATTATTGTCATTTTTGTTTTCAAATTCTTCAGGCGAAGGTCAACCGTCTTTGCGTTTCGTTTGGTTCAGTTGGCTATCAGTTTATTGGTTCCTTGTTACCATATTTTGCGTTGTACATCGTCGAACAGTCGCTTGTTCGGGTCAGTTCCGACGAAAAGTACTCGTCGCGCTTTCGTCGGCTCTTTGCGTCTTCGTTGGTCCTTTCTTCCCTGTACTTTAAGCAGAACTCTTTTCCGCGTTGCGCGTAAACTAGCTGACGCGAAACACTTGTGATCAGTGTGCGCTGTTTTTACTTGTCTCATTAAGGTTTGCTTTGTTTCTGTTCACTTGTCTTTCTTTTTTGGATCCTCCGCTTTGTCCGGCGCGTTCAGTTGTAGAAATGTTACGCTAAGCGAGTTGGGATTTCCTCACTTTGGCGAATAGCCTTTTTTGAATCACTTTGCAATTAATGCTGCTCATTTCAAATTCTTTATAATTGCTAGATTGTCATTTTCGTCTCGCTAGTGTGTGTTCGAACATATTTTCCAGCGACCCTTTAGTCCACAGTTGAAAACTGAGCCTTTTAGACTTGTACAAATTGTCCTTTCGATATTTTTAGTATTGTCAGCTCTTCGTCATGGGAAATCTTTTCGCTACACTTTTCAAAGGCCTATTCGGCAAGAAGGAAGTACGCATACTAATGGTCGGTTTGGACGCCGCCGGCAAGACTACGATCCTGTATAAACTGAAATTGGGCGAAATCGTGACCACCATACCAACTATAGGTCAGCTGAGAGCAGCGCTGATGGCCTCGTGATCCACGCCATCTTTCAGGGTTCAATGTGGAAACGGTTGAGTACAAGAACATCAGCTTCACCGTTTGGGATGTCGGAGGTCAAGACAAGATCCGACCACTTTGGCGGCATTATTTTCAAAATACGCAAGGTAAAAGCGTACATTCTTTCTGGCTTAGTCATTGGCGAGATGGCTGTCGCATTTTTTGCAGGTTTGATTTTTGTGGTCGATAGCAATGATCGAGAACGTGTAGGCGAAGCTAGGGACGAGTTGGTACGAATGCTCGGCGAGGACGAGTTGCGCGACGCCGTTCTACTTGTCTTTGCCAACAAGCAGGTACGAACCTTTTTTTAAAAAATATATTTGCATGCTCCTCAGGTTGGCCTAATGGTCTGCCGATTTTTTAAAAACTTTACAGGATTTACCGAATGCCATGAACGCGGCCGAAGTGACGGATAAGTTGGGCTTGCATACGCTACGCAATCGTAGCTGGTACATTCAAGCGACCTGCGCTACATCTGGAGATGGGCTCTACGAGGGTCTCGACTGGTTGTCCAACCAGTTGAAGAATCGCAACTGACAAAAATGCTAATGCGTTGCGCGATGGTTCAAATCATCGTGTCACGTGAGCTCCTCTAAGCTTTGCCTACTTTTTCATTCGTTTGAATTGAATATTGATTTCAGCTTTCCAAATTCGTCCCAAGATTGCTCGTTTTTCGTCCTTCTGCCTAATGACCGAAACGCCTCCACAAAATACAGTCATTGATGATATGCAAATTTGGTGTTACACGCGTTGCGCAAGATGCCATTCGTCCTTTAATCGCCGATACTTCTTTAGTGTACGACCACCAACCATTCATTCTTCCGCCGCGCATTCTTCTCTCATTGTTCCTTTGTCGTCGTGCCAAGCTCGCGAAGAAAGAACAGCGGCATATCGTCGTAACGTTGCTACGTGAAGTTGGCCGTTTGAATTTACGATGCGTACGCAGGATGGCGATCACTTTTCACCAAGTTTCAAGCTGTAATGGTGATTATTTTTTGGTTGTCCTTTCGCCGCAGTGATTGGTGAGCGCACACATTATATTGGTTTTCTCTTGTTGAAACATTATTAAAACTCGGAGGCGTTCCTGTTGGACCAATTGCCGAAAAGATGGCATCATTTAAGCGAACTTGAAAAATCGACTTTTGAAAAGAATGGCGCCAAATGGAGAAACAGCTAAACGGTACCAGTAACTATCGTGTCGTTCAGCGTCCCCTCGGTCGTCTGACACGTCGGGCCATCGCCGGCATGCGACGAAGCTGACGTCACGCCGACGTCAAAGTTGGGGATTATTAAATGTTCCAACTGCATCAAGTTGAAGCGAACAACGAAGTTGGTAAAGCGTTTGCACAAATGGGTGCTCGCTTCGAATTGGTCGAAGACCGCTTTATGATTGAAGTAGGCGTGCGAAAAGATGCGATAAACGCGGCGACATATGGACGCCAGTTTAGCCACGGCATTTTCTTTGATACTAATTCTGAAAAGGGCGAAATGGATCATCGTCCACTGATTGGCAAAGGCTTGATGCACACTGACCTGCTGGGAAAATATTTGCTGTTGTTCAACAAGGAGACAGCACCGTCCAATGTGTGTCTTATGTAGTCGATTGCGGTGCACTGAAATGGAAGCGCGTAAAATTCAATTGAGGCTCTAAAGTCACGCTGCTCAACATCGACCTATGACCTACGAACGGCGCTGGCAAATTAAATTTTCAAATAATCAGCTCGAGAAAATCAATAGATAAAGCCTCACGTTAAGAACAAGCTTAGAGCAAAGATGGAAGATCAACTTGCGTCACTCCGCTCTTCCGCTGGAATAGAGGTTTGCAGGTAGTAACGCAAAGAGCGAAATTTTCGAAAACAGGTTCTCGCAAAGTGCAGACTTTCAAAGCATAAATCACGGCTAATAGCGCCGCACATGGCGCTTCGTCGTTGAAACAGAATTCTTTTCAAAAATTCAAACCTTGTTACCGTAACCCCTTACAGTACACGTGACCTCAATACATTGTAACACGATCAAGCTTCCATTGTTGGCGGTTGAAGCGAAGTAGCGGTTTTAAGAATGGCTTTCAAAATGAATAGGATGACGTTACAAGCGAAGACTTGTTTTCTTGAAGAATCGTTACGCAAAAAGGGCAAAACAATTGCTACTTTTTGGAACGAAATAGTTTGCTCAAATAAAAAAACTTTAACAGTGTAAAATGTTGGAAGTCTTCCCTATTTCGTTGGCAGTTCGAATTTCCGTGTTAGGGATATGCAAGTTTGTAGCTACAGTACACCGCTGAGGGTGCAAAATTCTTTTCCTTTTTCCTTTGGTACGCTTTTTGTTTCGTTTTTGATTTTTTAAATCAAAAATTTAAACCAACTAATTTACATTTTCGCCTTCAAAGCAAGTCTGCTGCTTTACCTGCACTTGAGTAGCACGTAGAGCAATGCTATTGACATAGGCCAAAAATTAACATAAACAAGCAAAGCCAATTGAGGCAATAGGATTCCGTCCACATTTAGCCTGCGAAATATATGTACCGCGCGAGCTAATAGAACTGTTTTCCAAAAGCGACGGCTTTTGCGGTTACAATAAATTCAGACGAACATTGCTCCCCCTGCACTTAGCTTTCACTCTTTACGTAGCCATAGCATATAAGCGGGACAAATAACTCAGCTCAACAATTTTGCAAGTAGAACAACGAAATTTAAAGCAGTGCTCCATTTTTGAAAATATAATGCAAAACTACCTTCCAGCGAGCTCTGCGTGACATGCATAACGTCAATAACGTCAGCTTAGTACTCATCATGTTAAAAATAGGCGCTACTACTACTACTTGCTAGACAATGGGCTCCTTCCGTTCTGAAAATGATTGATAAGGTACAGTTTCTGTGAATGATCGTTTATCCTTGAAAATGTCCAATCACGATTATGAACACAGACGTGAAATCACCGTAAGCTACTAAAACATTGCCCTTATCAATACATTTCAAATCGCTTTAAATTTTAAAATACCATTCAGACTTCTCTGCTTTAGAAATGAAATGTGGTGACGTCATCCCGCTAACCATTTTATAAGGAAAT
Organism: Trichuris suis; assembly: GCA_000797535.1. Lineage (NCBI taxonomy): Eukaryota > Metazoa > Nematoda > Enoplea > Trichinellida > Trichuridae > Trichuris > Trichuris suis. The sequence continues at coordinate 396,362 of KN538401.1, read as the reverse complement.
GATTACAATATTAAACTAAGCGTTAATTCTAGATCATCTGACAAGTAAGGGAACAAACCTCTCGAGGCGACTTGTGAGCAGCACATAGATATATCCACTGCTCAGTTGCTGCCATTTGAGTACAAACCGTCGGGTCACATTCGTTCAGTAGCATAACAGCCAAGCCGTTTAGTTCCATGCAAAACTGGCGGAGATGTTCACATTTCCAAACTGCTTCGTCTTGGCCTTTAGGTGGGGTTAGAATGGCATCAATGTCGGCAGGATCCTTCCGTATTGTTTGTTGAATGTACTGCTGGACGCTTAGCGTACTGTCCATCTCCTCAAATTTCATTTCAGGCCATTTACACCAATCCTATAAGCGACCATAACCATATAGAGAAACCACGAGAAAGTCTGTCACAATACTCAAACTGTTCACTAATCGACAAAACGGGACCACAATGCTATTCACGCCTTAGTTCAACTTATCAAACAATGGTGTATTGGAAGTATTATATAACCACTGCACAGTGACGCTATAACAAACTACATCGACCCCCTGACAAGCTATTGATGCTTAGAATACATTGAAAGTATTAGGAAAACAAATGCCAGGCGTACAGAACCATTCTCAAGTTTAGTAAAAGAAAAAATAGATATGCTTTCATAGAAAGTAACGTATATACCGCAGCTTTAGTTCCTGGCCTGTTGCGGCGCAGTATCCGCTCAGTTGGAACGGGATCTGCCACTTCCGACATGGCGACCTCTAAAAAAGCAATACAAAGAAGATAAATGACAGACAAAACTACAAGTCAAGCAATGCCAACAAAATGAGTTTGAAAAACATAGGCTTGGAAAGCCAAACGCCCGACAATGCACATAACAAGAGCTTAACAACCTTAACTGTTAAAAAAATTAAACTTGGAAAGATCTGTCATCCGTACTTTTAAACTCGAAGGGAAACAGCAAGACAAACAATGAACGTCAATTCTTCGTGCAAGATGAACCCCAAAATCGTGTTAAAATAGGTTGAAAATTTCAGCCAACGAAAGCAGAACAAAGTGCTATACGTTTGTTTCAGGAAACTACTGTTTCAGTTGAAATAGTACTGATACAGAAATAAACGAGTATGAATGATCCGCAGGTCAAAGCTGACCTGCGCTGACTGCATCTCCTATTGAAAATCGACTGTTAGTATAACAACCTCAGTTGGGTTATCCAGAAATCAGTAATAATTTCGTGGAAAGGAATTTTGATCCCATAAGCTTTTTCAGCTTTTCTGTAAGCTCATTTTCAGTTCCAGTTTTATGAGGCGCATAATATTGTAATGATAAAGGATGTGCATGTTCGACGGAATGCAGGTATAAGGGTACTGTATAGGATACGGTGAAGGGACACAGACAGAGAAGAGTAGGGGCAGATAGCTGAAGGTTGGGTTTAGTAACGTGTGCGTGGTATCGATTTACATAGCTGTGGTTTGGAACAATAAAGCTGTAACCGAAGGTGTGTTGGCTTGTTATGGTATAACAGCACATTACACATCTGGGACCGTTACAGTATTTTTCTTCTTGCTCTTCGATTAGCTGTTGCCACAAAATAAAAATTAAATTCTGCAGTGCGTGAAGCTTGTACCGATATAAAAAGCGGCAAGCTGTTCAGGATTCATCGTCAGATTGTGACAACAAGTTGCGACTTTCTTCAGGTGTTTTCTCACGGAATTATCGCCAGATCGTCAAGCGGGCACTCAAAGGACACAAAAGATACCAGTCTGCATGCATTAAACATTCCCACAAACCTTCTTTTACAGTATGCCTCGTACTTGCAGATCATATTATTTCTAGCGCCACAATATAGATCTGCGAAGTTGTCGCTTTGCCAAGCAAACGAAGGGAAAAGGCAGTTAACTCTGCGCCATCAGTATTTTGACAAAAGGACTAGTTTTAGAAGGCTTCCTTAAATTAAATGCATTCCAAGGGAAGAAAACAGTCTGCTTTAAATGATTTCTATGCTCCATAATACAGCGGAACCTCGATTATAACAACCTCGAACTTAACAACTCTGGATTATAACAATTTGCTAAGGAGAACAATAGGTTACAGTACGACAGAATGATGTGGAAGTTACGACCGCTCGCGGCATAGAAACGTGAGATTACTCAGAAACAAACGCGAATCACAGAACTTTCCAAAAAAGATTAAATTTTTGTTGGTGCTGTTACAGTTAATTTGAACTCAGCAGTCATGCAGCCAGGTTCCGTTAAAAAATGAAGCGAAGTACATGAAGACAGGGTAAACTGGTAGGGTAAGCAGACTCTCGATTATAACAGGAATTCGGACATAACAACTACCCTCTGGCAAGTATTGTTGTTATAGTCGAGGTTCCACTGTATAAATAAATAAATTAGAACGAAAGGCACTTAAAATAATTGGACTGCCCAGTCAACTTTTTTGCGCCATGCAATACCTGCCAGGCCGTGTCAATATCAGCTTATGCCCCTGGCAAAACAAGATATTATTTGCGTTACGCGGAAAAGATGTTGCCTTCGAAGCGGTCTGATTACAGCATAAAATGTCCCTAAAGAAACCTATTGACTTTTCCATTAGATGCAACATTTTCACTTCCTCTAACAGAGCCAATGTGCTCTGGGAAGAAACTTTTCCAGCCGTCCGCCTCTGTTGTTAACAAAATTTGAACATTCAAGGAACGGGTTGGGTTAGGAAAAATAAATCGAGACATACGCACCTATTAGAAAATCCCGTCTTTAAGGTGCTCGAAATGTTTCAATTTTATTAAAGGCCCAACGAAATGTCTCTTCAATGTAGGCTGCTGACAAGAATTTACGCACTTGAGCAAGACTAAGTTCATAAAAAGAAACACGCAAACTCGATTTTAGACATTTTCTCCAATAAGTTCAATCGGCTACAGTACTACCTGTTTTATGGAATATGTTGGCGTATACTGCAACAAGTCGCGTACACTGCCTTGAATAGAAATGATTCTTTTCCTGTCTGAACAGAAGTGAACAGAAATTGTCAGCACTTCAACATGGAAACCTATTTGGACTAAACACAAGTAGGCTACGTGTAGGCTAATTGATATTCATGCAAAACCACCTACACGGTCAGCGAAACGAAATAAAATGACACTGGGACATTATTTCGATTTCGCTGCTCTGGAATGTGAAAATACGTCCTTTCGTGACTTGTTTAGCAAGCGATTTGTGAATGAAGCTTCTGTTCGCAACTGGCTTATTTTTTTAGAAATTTTATTATACTGAAGCAAGACTTTTCTCTTCATCGATCACGTGCCTTCTTCCTACGACACGACTTCTCAAATAGCTTAATAGCAGACTCTTAAGCGCGCAAAACTATCGATCGCGGATGTCCTGAATCAAACGAGAATTATTAACCACCCGAAGAAGCTGTCAAATCAGTAATGTGCACAGTTTGCTTTCCACCATTGCAATGTTCGTTGCATAGTGTCTTCCGGTTCATATTTTGGCTTGTAGTTTAGCAGCAGTCGAGCTTTTGTCGAATTAACGTACAAATAACGACGGCAAAAGTAGTGAAGCGTAGAGACGTTCGGAAGGTCAAAATTACTGGTTGATCCAAATATCAACCACATAAGCTCCAAAAACAACTGGATCAAGTACAGCATCGCCAAGATGGGCAGAAAGGGTAAAGGTAACTCTTTAAGGCGATAACCACTTGCCTCCACAAACGGTTTGACAAAGGTATAAAAATTACATGGAGCTGTACACTCGTTACAGTTCAGTACTTCTCCATTGCACTCATTCGGGTGGAGTCTCAGCATGTCCGCAGCCAGTAAATGCATGTACGCCACGTTTCCCGCGTACGTAGTTTGCAAAAATCCTCCAGCAGCAATATGAGGCATAAAGCCATACTTGCGACAAAGGCGCATTACTTCCGGCAAGAAAAAGTTCTCCCCTTCTCCGTACATCAAAGTTGGGCGAATTGCAATCACCTTTACGCTGCTACCTAAAAGAAAACAAGCCATCTTCGCTTTCGGATTGAAAATACAGCGTTCTTAGCTTAAGCTGAGGATTTCCTGAGCTATAAACAAAGCAGTGCAAACAAGTTGGCAAAAATGAGGAAACTGAATTAGCAATTAACACGTGGATACGCAGGTGGCTAATTAAATTGAGCATATGAAGACGACAACTTTTGGACCTACTGAACAATTAAAACAAAGCTATACGCATTGAAATCTGAAATCATGACAGACAAAAGAAAAATAAATGCAAACTCTTCAGTGAAGCATTGTTCTCGTCTTGAAACAGAAAAGCAAGAGAGGATTTAAATTTAAAAATGAACCTGAACATAATTCATTCGTACAGTAGCACTCTCAGGTCAGTAGAATTTCTGCGTATTGCATTAGCGGGCATACCGTCCACAAATTTGGGTCCATTCTTGGAGCATAGCCAGTTTTCACTTCGGTACTTTGATTCCCCATATTCTCTGAGAAGCCAGCAACGTTTGTCAATAGGTTTGGTCATGCTTATCTCAGTAAGCCCAGCGCAGTCGTCGTAACTCAAAGGTGCAAACGCATCGCTAGTGTAAATCAAATAGGGGATGCGATGTCTGACCATAGAAAAGACAAGTTGCTTTGTGGCTGAAAAGAAAGTCTAAAACAAGTTGCCAGCGGAAGAAGCGTCGTTACCTTGAAAGTTGTCCTCCATGTACTTTTGCCTGTTCGCGTACATGCCAAATTCGAACTGCCGGGCGGCAGTGTGAAAAACAATAGTGGCTCCAGTAAGAGGTTCGTCGATTTCGTCTTCTTCCACTATGTCGGCAATGAACTCCTTGACTGGAATGCTTTCATTATAATCTGAAAGAGCAACTGCTTAACGTTATGCGGCAATGCAAGCTCATCCAACTGAGAATTTTCCGAAACGGCTTTTTGTCGATTACTCGGATCTCGTCGACTTTGTCAGCCCATAGTTCCTGTATCTCTCGTATGAGATGTTGGCTTAGGAATCCGCTGCCACCTGTTATTACCACAATATCCTTGGCCATGATCAAATTGTCCTGACCAGACCGCTGTCACGTATTATACAACTGTCGAGATTCTTAAATACGTCACCTAAAACCAATTTCCTCAGCACCTGAACAAAAACCACAATTCATACTTGATTTCTTCTGCCCACCGAATGTACGTGCTCTGTCGCCGTGATGTTGACAATGCAACGTTGACATGTTACCATGAATTGAAAACGGAGAAGCTGAACGCAAGTGACCTATGGTTGGAAACTAGTTTGGAAGATGACACTCTCCTATGGCGGAAACAAAACTATAGAGGTCATCGTGCGATAGTCAAATACGATTACATATGCTGAGACTTCATGTTGTGACGTATTCCCACCTTAACATTTGAACCTGTACAAAAGCTGACTTTATTCTCTTTTCCCATAGCAGACAGCCTTAAGAGAAACATACGGATTCTATTGGATATTCTTCACTTCCTGGAAACGATTCACAATGGAGCAAGAAAAGTATTCGTTACCCGCATGCTAACAGGAACAGATTCTTTGCCTGAAGCGATTTCAGACAGCGACGTGAGTAGTTCTCAGTTCAAACAGGTCTTAGACAGTTTCAAGTGCGAACCAGAATCTTTTCGTCAATTTCTTCAAGGCACCGTGAACGAAAAAAAAATGCTGTTCTCATTCGTCTCGTCAAAAGGAGCAACGGTGGCCATGTTAGTGAATCCACTACTTCATAAGTGCTGTCATTGTTCTATGGGAACTTCATCCATTCATGATTGCTATTCAACGTCATAGAATCACACTAACGCTGTGCAGTATATCTGAAAAGATCTCCAAAAAACCTTTCCATTGCGAAAATATAGTTCACGCTTCCTTTGTCAAACGACGAATTATGAATAGATAGCTCATCCCACGTTTTCCATCAGTTGCCCGCAGCAACATTAAGTCGTTAAGTCAACCATGAGAAAATTTTTTTTCTTGCCCCATTTTCTCGATACTTAGTCGTTACATCAATCCATTGGTGGGGCATTTGTTTGGTTGATTTTAAGTAACCCAAAAACCGGCAGTAAACAAGCTGTACTGAAGTTCATAAATAAAACTTTTTGGACCCGTTAAGAAGCGCCCAATTTTCAAGATCATCCTTAATGAAAAGTGACACGCAGTTGTCGACTACGGTTTAAAAAATTATGTCAGCAACGGAATGTCATCGTTTCGGCAACGTCCTTAGATCAATTATCGGGCGCAAGCAATAATACGGGAAAAGCACTTGCTGGATAGCAACGATAAACTATCCGCGCACGAAAAATGTTTATTGCAAACACAAACGCGAAGCATATGAAGCGCAATTACTGTAACGGGTTTCTTTTTCTATGTGCCCGCAAACAATACAGAAACCCTAATAATAATCAGGTTAGCTCTACTCGTAAAGATACTGTAGGATAAATAACACGGATTTTTGATTTTTCGCGCGTAATGTCAGAGAAACTCACGGTTCCTTTCTGTTAAGCATGTCACCGTCCTGTTCTGCCTTTACTGGCAAGCGTGTCGGCTGTCCTATTCTGCCCTGACCTAAGCCTAAGCCAAAATATAAGCCTTATGTTTAGGTTTAGGTAAGGGCAGAATAGGACAGCCGGAGAGTCACAATATAATGGGAGGACGCACAACCGCACAGTCGATGTTGTTTATCATACTGTATGTTTACGAGTAGAGCAAACCTGATTATTGCCAGTTTACTGTATTACTTGGGGGCAATTAGAGGAAGAGAAAGCTGTAAGAGCTGTCGCATTTCGCCATCTCAATTCATCCGTCGAAAAGATACTGAACCCTGGAAAAGTGAACGGTGGCTGGCTTGCAGCAAACATAGAAAGCACAAGCAAGTAAAAAACCCTTGGCAGTTTCGAAATTCAGTCGACAACTATGACCGTAATTAGGCTTCCTTTAACGATGCTCAGGTTCATGAAAAGTAGAGTCATGATGCAGTGCGAGTCACTCGCTCTTCAGCGATGCACTCGCTTGCAAACAATAAATGCACGATATCAGCGCGCCTATGAACCTCTAGTTCACAACATGAAACAGCAAGCGCATTTTCAGCGAAAGCCTATGCGCTACCGAGTCGTTTCAAAGAACAAGAATTTCAGCCCCAAACGGGGCACAAAAATTTGCGCTTTCAGAAAGGCCTGAGTAGACCCTCCAGTTGCCTGAAGAGAAACTCAACCTTTCAAAGCGCCGCATAATCTTGATTTCCTTTTTTGATTTGAAAACCTCGTTCATTCATCCCTACTAGTGCAGCAGCGGCAACGAACATACGTGAGGTTTACCGCTCTTTACTTCAATGCATTTCAATTTTCACCGCTGCGCATTGTGCGCTTCATAATTCTTCTGAACAAAACTATCGCGCAGAACTATCCGACGGTATGCAATCAATTGTAACAGACTACAGGCGTGGAGCACGATTGAAAATTCGACTTCCCAACATAGATTGAAATTTAATGTTGCTCCGATGATGACAAAGCACCTGGTCGCCTGAGAGGAAAAAGAAAGCCCTCAAAACGCTTTGGTTCGCTCTTCAACGGAAACGTTCTTAGGTACTGTTTGGGCACCCTACTGATAATCAGGTGAAGTTGTAGAAACATTGTGATTCGTCGTTCTACACACGTCCGATATTCTCCTCAGTCCTGTCAGCGTACGGGGCAAGCTAACGCAGAAGAATTGAAGCCACTGCAGGCGTTTTGTTCATAGCATCAGTCACCACCTTTCCCCTAACGCGCTTGGCGTAGTCTCTGTCGGTGAACTGATTGGTTTCGAGAGCCTTTTAAGATATAGCTATCGGACACTGTCATGGCTATACAGATTCCAAGTTCAGTAAATTCACCTTCTCACACCTAAGCCCATCTGAAATACCATCCTGAAAGTGCACAAAGTGCAGCAGCGAAAACTGGAATCCTTCTTTTGCAGTCTCCATGTACAGAATGGACGGGAAAGGTTTATGATACTTTCGAAGGCGTGAGAACAGGAAGTCTTTCCAGGCAACTGGTGGATTATCTTCCGAGTCTTTTTGAAAGCGCAAATTTTTTAGTGACCCAGTCAGGGGTAAGAAGTTGACGTTATTGTTGTTCTGAATTACAATATCGCGCAAGTGCAAGGTAGACGTAGTAGTTTGATTTCAGAAATCGTTTCGGCTTAGCAGTGCGTTCTAGAGCGTTAATGCCTACGCTTGTTAACGCTTTCTGCTTTACTGGAACAGCGCGAACACAGATTTGAAAACAAGTGATTAAGCGCGCAGTACCGAACAACTATTCAGCCACTAATTCTGCAAACAAATGAGGACCACCGTACTTGGGTTGTTTGTAAAGGGTGTTCAGGTTCGTTGAGGAATGGGGCTAAAAGCGTCACAGCAGAGTGTTGACGGCAATCACGTTTGTGTCCCAAAAATTGATTTGCACCACGTCGCTCTAATGCTAAATTTTTAGCATTTGTTGAACTAAACCATTAGGCCTTCTAAACAAGCAATGTTTCGTCTTCGACGCTGGCAGCTTAAGCAGTATGTTCTGCGTGAAACGTGCTAAGTTATAAATCTTTCGTGCGTCAGTTATCGCGCTCAAAACATAGACAGGAATGTAGGGACACCACTAGGATACACGTTTCGCAACTGAACCTGAGCGCACAATTACCGTATACCACTATTTAACTGGGAGTCATACATTAATCGTTCATAATTCACTTTGCGTTCATTCAGTAAACGGTTTTTGCTCTTGTGTCCTACAAGGAATATAAAAACTGGCAGCTGAAGCTGCGGAAAACCAAACGCAGACGAAAGCCCACTCTGCGAAGAAAAACTAAACGCATCTAAAGGCTCGCTTTCTATGAAGCATGAATTCGATCAAGCAGAGCTTTTGCTTATGATGTGCAGTCTACTTCCCAATACTAACTCATCTTTAATCCAAAGTCATAATATTTCTGGCTAAGTCAGCGATGCTCAAGAGAAGTGGGGAGATTTTAGCAGGCGGTGGAAGATGAAGCGTTTTGCAATGAACTGTAGATGTTTGACGTTGGTAAGTTCAGCGCCAGTCGACGCCAAAAAGCCAATTGGCTTTGAACTGAGCAGTCGTCGTAGTCAGACCTTTGAGCCCCAATCGACCTTGTGGAATCGATATTAAAAGTCCCGCAACGAAACGGCGCTTGCGACATCTACGAGGCGCTGGAGAGAAAAAGGCTAAGAAACTATGGACTGACTGAAAGAGACGCAAGGAACACTGCGGTCCTTAAAGTCATTTCATCTATTGCGAATATTTTCAACTATGTTCAGTCACTAGTAAACCCAGATGGTCATTCATTTAGGGTAGAGTAGTGAATAGGATAAGCTTTTATCTCGAATTCGCGCTCCTTCGGAGTCTGCCGGCAGATACTGTAAATGATGCTCAGGTTTAGTAAATGCATTGTTGCTAATTGCAGCCAATAAATTAATGGTCTTGAAGTGACGCTGCAGGTAGCAACTGTCTTCGCTTTGTTCGCTCGTAGTGAATAAATGAAGCAGCTTAAGCAAGCCAGAAAGATAATGAAAGTAAAGCGCGCATATTCATGGCTGCGTGATGAACTGAGCGAGTAATAGAACAGTTTAACGTAGGACAGCGATTCCTAGAAATTTCTTCCTGGTTTGTCGAAGACGTTGCATTTATTCATTGAAGCCGTAAGTTAATCAAAAAAATCTTGTTCCCTCTCGCAGTTGCGATGTAATAAACGTTGGGTGTATATGCCGCAGACAAATACTCCCATTTGGAAGTTGCTTTGCTTTGCGCGCTTCATTTTTTGTGGCATTAAGCTTTTTCAAGTGCGCACCAAGAATAAGGTAGTTTTTTGGGTGAATATAGCACAGCCGAACGTGCTCAGCATTCCACACCACTTCACCGTCCATCCATGAGCAAAATACAACAGGAATAATGCATCAGCAATTTATTCCCTGCTGGCAGAAAATAAGGGACTACATTGGTAATCCTCACTTCACAAGTTCAACGATTTTACCCCCGAAGGGGCCCAAAAATTTGCACTTAGCACAAACAGCAAGAACTGCTCCCCAACTCAGTGGGTCTGCGTCCTGCGTTCGGCTAAATCCGCTATTGCTTAGACGCAATACGACATAAAGTATACGGCACGACAACAGCGGATATTAGAGTAGTGCAAAATGGTTTAGAGTTATAGATTTATTTCCTTTTTGCTGCTTAGACTGTACTAAGTGCTAACGAAACGAACCTTTCAAGTTAATTTTAGTTCTTCGAGCAGCACGTGCAGGTAGGGTTTACCAGATCTTTCTTCCTAAGAAGTCAGTCTGGTTACTGTAGTTCGAGACTCCGGCAGTTTTCCTTTTACATTGAAAATATACGGTTAAGTAATGAGTGCGCTGGTTTCCATCTTTCCTTTTACGAAGACAACTCGCTGCTTTCCTGTTTAGTGCTTTTAAGTATGGAAAAAGTGTTCAGCCAGAAGGAAAGATAAAGCCGCGTTCTGCCCCTCTTCTGTCGCACTTTTTCTATGATTACACCTATTGTAACGCGAAAAGGCGGAAATATGGTTTAGGTTGATCACTGCCTAAAATGTAGTTCCTTAAGGCTCTTGCGTTTCTGCTTCACTTATGCTAATTTTTCACATCCCTATCCTTCATCAGATATGGTTGACTTCCTTTTGCAACAGTTACTGCGTAGTAGGATAGCACATGGTGGACTAATGCTTCCTGCGTTTCATGTTCCATTGCAGAATGCTTTCTACGCTTACTTGACATTCTAATTCAAAAGAAATTGCGTACCCCATCTGTTGGAAGAAGTAACTTCTTCGGGGAACACTTCCTGGCGACTTGCCTGCACACGGTTCTTTTCATGCACAGTACGGCCCGCCGAGGATGTCCTCTGTCATCTCGCCGCGTGTGCGTTGCTGGTCAGCTAGTTATTCACCTCTCTGTATTTACTATGCTATTAAACCGTTTGTCTACCGCGTGAGTTACACGCTGTCCAAGCACATACTCCAACACCATCAACCGAAGCAGCTAGAATCGAATGGCAGACAGCCAAACGCAGTGAAATATTTACAGCCTTATGTTCTTTAGTGCAGATTCAACAGAAAAAAAGAATACAGGGCTTTTTGCAAACGGTTACGTAGGTTTTCATCGTCGTAACCACGGTGTATCCGTTTAATAATGTAACAGAGTTAATAACGAGAAAAAGGAAACTCGGTTCCTTCTCAACCCGCCGTCAACGTGTAAAACGGGGAAGATCATGGTTCTTCACGCTGACGACGTGTCGAGAGAGACCCAGAAGTTTACATCTTTGTTACAGTGTCTAACGAGTACACCAAAATGACAAGGAGGAAAACCAAGAAAAAGAAGGACATAATAAGCAAGTTGCTTCCTCGAAAGATGCAGTATAGTTTTTACAGTTACCTAGTACTGATTTTTTATTTGTCTAAGTAAAAAGCGCAGTTTCCTGTGCCATTTTCCGGTTTATTACTTGCTGCCTTAAGAATGTACTTGCTTATTCGAACTTCATGCGACAGTAAGCTAGCTTCAATGGAAATGATAAGCTCCCCGAGTAACGCGAAATTTTAATATTTTTAAAACATGTTTCAATTTCTGAAAAACGCGACACGAAAATTGGAGGAGCGGCTGACGTTAACGCAGATCAAGTTGCCGCATCGTTCACGTTGACGCATCGTT
>KN538401.1:355331-374760 GCA_000797535.1 Trichuris suis | reverse complement strand
CAACTATAAAATGTCGCTTGGAACCACATTCTGGCGAAACAAAGCAGCATTCGGTCTGCTTCTGTGGTTTAGACAATAATTCTAAGAAAAAATAGCACACTATTTTCCGTCCTCATACCAGAGAAATCCTAATAATTTTTTCTAGTACTTTGGGAAATGGGTTTTCATCGTTGTTCGACCGCGTAGGCAAAGCACAAGGAAACATTAGTAAGTAACATAATTTGTTTTTGCCTTCGCTTTGGGAAGCATGTTGCCAGTTTTGTCTCGTATTGTCGTAATACCACAACGACAGCCTCCTCCGGTGAGTTGCTTTACGTAAGCTGATGCAGTCTGCAACGTTAATAATACTTTCTTTACTTGCGCGTTTCTCAGTTGTTAAACTTCAACATCTTGTAATTCCTAACCGAAAATCTCTGCTTTATTCAAATTAATTTTGAGGATACAGATAAACGAGCCTAAACAATCGAAACTTAAGCTTCAAAACTAAGTGAACCTAACTATATTTTAAGACCACCGCAGTGCTTCAAGCACGGAGGCTAAAAATGTGGGAAACTGGAGCAAGTCTAAGCAGCGCGGTTCTGCTGAACGCTTTGAAAAGAATGATTGTGATCTAAAAAGCAAAAAGGCGACATTTATATGGGCAACTTAAAGCAAACAGTACATTTACCGCCAAAAGATTATTTTAAAACGCTGAAATGCTGCCATCCTGATTGCTTCGTCTGTAATAAACTTTTTCTTGTAACAGCGAGCAGCTTTTCTGTAAAATTGGCGCTTAGAGAAAGAAAGTTGCTAAAGTTATAAATAAAGGTTTCCTGATTCAATTGAAATATAGAGTACTATTAGAAGCACTCGTAGCAACAATATTTCACAGCATCTTGCACATGTAATGGACCGTAATGTCGCAAGTCCTTTCTTGGATTCTCTATTTAGCAGATTTAATACGCTTCGCTGGTCTAACATGTACCTGTTTTGAATTTTTACGGCATAACGGCAGCGTGTCTGTTTGCAACGCAAACTATTGACTGGAAATGTTCTCGTTTAAATGTCTGGACTTCGTTTTTTGCTTGTCATTTAAGAATAATTCCTTCGTGTCAAAATCAGGCAAAAACCGCAGCTGCAGCGTTGCTTCATGGCACAGTGGGTTTTAATTCTTGCTTATTCCATGGGTTCCGAGACGATCACATTAATCTGTGCGTCTTTATGCGTTTGGATTGAAACAATTTAGGGTCTGCATCTCTAACACGCGTTTACCTTCTCTGTATCTTTCGCGTAAGAGCGAAAATGCCTTCAGATGTCGAGAATAGTCATATATTATCTCTTTACCGCTCTTTGCAAAAGTTCGGTTGTACTCTGTGCTAGTAGTTATTTTTTCCGCCATCATTTCTATTTTTAAAAGTGGGAAAGTATGGGTGTAATCGTCGTTTAGGCATAATGGCCAATAAACCCATTTTCCAGGAGAAACTACTCGTTTAATTACGCTTTAGAAGTTTAGAAATAGCACTTGCTTTTGCGCTCCCGTTCCGATTAACCTGGAAAAATTGTTTCGACGTTACCTTTTTCTTTGGTAGAGTTTGCAAACCACTTTTGTTAAACTCGAGCGGCAGTTATTGTTTGGGGGTCCTTCCTAATGGCGCGTTTTTGAGTTAGGTGGATTGCTTGACAGCGCGATCACTTGTTTAGTGCCTGTCAGTTGGTTCACTTTCGTTTCAGCGTTTGCACGCCATTTTCACGCGTTTTTGTTTCCCTTGCGGAACAGTAAATATTTTCCCATTTTCCTCGTAACAGAAGCCATCATGCCACCTTAATGCCGTTTTAATGGTCGTTTTGTCTAATTTTGTATTCCTCTTGTTTTCAAGCACTCCTTAGTTAGTCCTTAGTTTTCAAGCATTCCTTAGTTCAAGCACTCTATAATCCCATACAATATTTCCTTGCTCGTGTCAACGCATAAATCATAATCGCAAAGCAACTGCTTGACTGGCGGTTGAGCATACAAACAATTTAAACTGCCATTACCGCCTGTTGCGCAATAAATTTTTATGATATAGCGTGCCTTTAGTTAAGAGATTTCAAAATTCCAACGATGCAACTTCGAACGAATGACTGGAATAAATTGTCGACATGCGTACTTTTCTCGTTCTGAGTTAGCTGTTTAAATGAATTTCCAAAAATGAGCATCTTTCCGTCTGTTTGCATACGACCGTAACTTTACTTCAACGTTCTGAACAATAACCATAACGTTGCCAACTAGCTCGGTGTGATAATCTGAAAGTTTGAAGTCTGCGCATGTCCTTTGCGAATGCGCCAGTAGTGGAATAAGCATCAACCATGATTGATAATTCAACAGAACTAATTGCCCACGTCTCTTCGTTTTGAATCATTCTAGAGCAATTTGTTAACTGTTACTGCTTTCGGGAGTTCACCTACTCAACTTAGCGGCCAACAGCTAATACCTTCGGCTGCCAAGACAAAAATACTGGCGTCACTTTTATTTAAATTTATCACACTTCGGTGTTCGAAAGGACCACCGTGTTGCCCAGACAATGAAATAATAATTCATTCACCAGCTTTACGCAGGCGGAAGACTTGGAGCTCAAGTTGAAACATCAGTATCCTGCTTATCTTTAAGAGAATGAACGACTACAGAAGCAGATAGCCTTTCCCGCAATGTATATCTTTGGACATCCACTATGGCTTAAATATACTCCGTGCCGCATTTATTTGCGTTAAAATTTTGTGAAAAGAAGCCAGGAAAAATTTTGAAGCTACAAGCGTGAGCGAATTGTTGCTTCGTTTTCTTTACAAGCGCTGAGCTTGCGTGAAGCGCCGATTTTATTAATACCTGCGGATCCACAATACTGTATTTTACTTTCAAAAATTTTCCTGCCCGTTTCGGAAGCCATAATTTGCGGCGCGGAAATTTTCTGCCCTAAAATCGAAAGCGTTTCAACTTTCGCCAACAGCGGATCGGCTTAAGTTGCGCCCGGAAAGGCGCGCGTACGGCACTAGCTTGCTTGCTCGCTTGCGTTGCGTCGGTGAGTGCTTTTTCCTTTTTAAACGTCGCGGCTTGTTGTTTCGCGATGGCGGCAACTTTCGGTATTCGAATGGTCGTCGTTTGAGTATTTTTGTTTTCGCCAAAAGCTTAGGCCGCGCCACTTTTCCATTTAGGGTTCAGTTGAAGCAGCAACCACTTTATTGTTTATTTAGTTTGCTTGGCGGGGCGTTGAAGCAACACTTCAAGGGTTTTGTACCCTTGGATCGGTGGGAGTAAACTGCTGCGATCTAATGGGCGATAAATTGTTATTAATGGCTTCTAATGTTTCTTGTCATTATCTAGCTGCGTGTCTCCGCTATGACGAATAGCTTTTGTTTAGCTATGGTGTCTTCTAACGCACATGCTTCTTTTTTGCCAAGAAAAATAGAGCAGAAAGTCGACAATAACGCATCGATCGTTTCTATTGATTAGCTTATGGCCATTAGCCGATGTTCTCCTGAACTTTCTCCTCAAATAGGCATATGTTCGCGTCGTTGCCGAAGTGTGAGAGTATCGGTGGAACATGGCGTGATGTCCTTCTCAGCGGAACGTATTTCCCTTGAGATCAGTGCACTTTTACAAAGCATTCTCATAAGATTGTAGCGACCGCAGTTCGATACAATTAGCAGAAAGGCGAAACTAGTATTTGTCTGGACGTCTTACTCTGTGTCAGGGTAGGCATATATCTAGAAAAAATTGGCACCTAAATATTCCTTATTATCCTAGAATGTGTTTCGGTATGTGCCCAAGGTGCGCGACTGCCATTGTTAGTGCGAAGTCGTCGCTCTTCCTTCCCTTTGGTTGGCGATGATCGAAGAAAGCCTTCGTTCTCGCAATTGAGGCCGATTGAAGTTTGTCAGGATTCGTTTACAACCTTGGAGTGCTTAATGTTGCACGTCAGGAACCTTGAAAAGTCGTTTCAAGAGGACTGGCGTTTCTCCTATTGAAAAACCGGGTCAGTTTTTCATTGGTCCCAATAGATTCCTTCCGCTTGTGCTTAGTTTGAACTTCCGGCAGTCGGTCGATTCACCATTTCCCAATTCGACGCTCTTCTCGGGCCCCCTGTTTTCGTTGACAGTTCATTCTCGTGTGGGGATCAGCTTGCCTTCCGATCGTAGATTTAATTTGCTAGACTGGCGACAAGACGCCACTGTTAATGTAATTTACGGTACGAACTTTTGCATGCGTAAATTCGGCCAATTGACATCGTTTGCCCAACGGGCGGAAGTAAGCAAATGCTTTGCAATAGTTGTCCACTCTCCTTTGGTCCTTTAATATATTCGACTTTTCCCTCTGTGGTTATTTTTCTTTCAACTGCGCTGCTTCCAAACACTCTCCTTCTTGTGTGGCTCAGAAGATGTCGTCTCGTATTCGCATTATGCTTTCCCTTTCAATTCAAAAAATTCCTCTTCCTCCCGCCAGGTTGGTCACGTGTTTTGATTTGGCAGGCGGGAAAAGCCAATGGTTTAGTAATAGCGGCGATCGGCAAGCTATAACGGATGACGAGGAAACGAGGCGACTTGAATTTTCACTGATAGCAGATTAAGTTTGATCTCTGCGTCTCTCTGATCCGGCAATTTTTGCCTCGTCTGCCGCAACGTGCTTCTTGGAGCAGCGTCAAATCAAGTATGTCATTTATTATTAATCAGCGATCGTTCGTTGTCGCCATCGATACTGTAAGTTAAGTTTATTCTCAATTACCATTATTGGAAGGGATAATTTGGTAGCTTGCCATTTAAAGGTACCTCTTTGTAATCACTGGTGGAAGAATTGAATGCTAGATGTCAGCGTTACAACATTGAATCGATATTTTCATCACCTATATCGACCGTTTAAGGAATTCGGTTTTTCAATCTTTCCCTGCAAGTAGTGTTTTGCTTAGTTCCTTTATTTACTGCTGCTTGGAAAAATTTTAGCTACCCCTAAACTATCAATTGATTAATTTAATTTTATTTATACCTTCCGCTTTTGTTTTTTTCCCCGCTTTCTCATGCTGGATGAATGAGAAAGTCGCCAGCGTACCTTTGTGGTAATTGCTTGCCATCACAGTGCATTATTCCATTGCAAAGCAGACTTAATAATGAGATTAGTTCTGTGCGCGCCGTTTGGCATTCCTAGAATTTATTAGCATTTGCGTAGAGCCGCAAGCCGCTAGCTTCCGTTTCCGCTTCTTCGAGCAAGCTCGATTTGTTCGCTTTTACGCAAAATGATCCGCGTTGCCAAAGTCGAAAGATTAAGATCGAACGATGGGCACCCCAAATTGACGTTTATTTTAAGTACTTTAATAGGCCGTGGAATTTTTGCGCTCTAAATTCTGGCTTGTTGCCAAAGTAGGGCTCTTTTCAAAAGTGCTAATTTTGAAATAACGCATTTGCGCACGTTTTGCCTGGTCGACTGTTTTCAAAACGTGCTTTTCAATCGCGCGTCTTTACTTAATTTTCGAATGAGTATGAAGTCGGCGTGGAAAAAAACTTGTTAAAGATAACACCTGCGCGCGTAAGTTCCATCCGTGCGCGAAAGAGAGACGCTTTGGCGTAGAATAGGCTTTTCGTTTTTCTCACAGCTATAATGGCTTGTTTTGTTTCAACTGAAGTGAGCAGGAAAGGCGCCATTGCCGTCGAGTTTTCGCGAACTGGTATTCAAATTTGAGTGAGACTGGCTGCTTAACGCAAAACTTGTTTTCAATAAGGTTAAATGGCATTGGTAAAGTAGCGTGTCATTCACTACTTGTTTGCGGTAAGGGAAGCATGTAACCCCATTTTGTCGGGATGTAGTGCCAATGTCTCGTGACCAGTTTATTTTCGTGTTCTCTCTTTCCGTCTTTTTTGATAAAATAAAAATGTTGACATAAATGCGCCGGCCGATAAACATTTCGCCCACGCAATTTCCCTTACCTATTTTTGCCGGCGTAGAGGCAGCACTTTCGTTTCGCTCTTAACGGCCAGCCATTGCTAACCCGATGTGTTATATTATTTGCTTGCCTTTATTGCGTCTGCAATGGCGTCATTGAGCGGAAAATTGATCATTGAACAGTATAAGAACTATTGGGGTTTCGTCCTGCTCTCAGTGGACTCTGATAAGAGAAAATGCTCTCTGCTCGTTTGCTTAATTTAAAAGAGGTCGTTACTTCTTTTTTATGGCCATTCTAACACGCGTTCTCAAAATTTTTGACGATTCTGCAAATTCCGATAATAGCATGCCATTATTCGACGCTTTATTAGCTGTTTACTATTCTCAGCCGCTCATCCTCGGCTTCAAGGAAGCCGCTTGCAAGCGCATGCCAATGAAATCTTCGACGCAATCTTTCACTTAGCATAACGCGTATTAGTTATCAGTATATTACAGTTTCTTGAGTTGCCAAGTAGAGCTTAGCGGTTTATCTATGTTTGATCAATGAGCCCTTCTTTGGTTTGACATTAATAATTCATCACATAACTTGCGTAGTTTATGTTTTTATGATAATTACGGTTAATCAGGCTACGAATGTAGAACTGAGGCGAAGCCAGTTGTGAGAATGTAGAATTTGGATAGCTTATTACTAATATGCGCGTTGTCAGCAGTAGGTCATTTGTTAATTTTGTGTTATTCTATAAAGTCAGGCAACTGCGGGAATAATTGGTTGAGAGGAAAGTTTGGTTAATAACTTCGACATTCCATTGCAAGAAAGATTTAGTATCGAAAAGGTATCTGCGCGATATTGTAGCGTTATGAAATCTCGCGTTTCCAATTGCGTATGCTTTGCGGAGAGTCGATGATTCCCTAATGGGGCGCACAGAAATAGCTTTTCAAAAATGCATTGCTGCTCACGCCTGACCTTATTCTTTCATGCCTCGGCTAGACGGTCGTAGGAAGGATTTAGCGTAAATGTAGCTTGATTGATAGCGCGTAGTATTGGTAATTAAATAACAAAAGCCCGAACAGCAAAATGATGTGAAGTTCCGGAATGAATATCTTCCGGCGTCAGCGTAGGAGTAATGCAGAGGCCATGTGCCATCAACGAAACTGAAACGACGTCATTTCAGTGCAGAGGGCTGTCAATATTCAAAACTGTCTCTAAATGCCCGAAGCAGACGAACAACGGACATTCTCGGCGCGATATCAAAAAATGAGCTTATTTTTTTATTCTATTAATACCTTTGTGAAAGTAGTGAACTCGACACCGTTTGACGACCCTCTTTCTTATTCCGGCTTTATAGTCTGCTGACGGCGAATCCTCTTTCGTGGGGAACATTGTTAAATTGCGCAACGTAAGCAGCCAAGATGTCAGCACGTTTTTTTCGCGTGGGTCGGAGCAGTTTGAAATCGATTTTCAGGTTTAACATTCATATTCCAACTGGATAACCCGCGAAGTAATAGCAAGAGTCGGCGCAGTGCGCTTTTCATTTTGCTGTTCGTTTGATCGTTCTTTTCTCTTTGCAACTGCCGCACCGGGTGCCATTGGAATCCAAAGTATGCATCGGTTGAGCAGGGACAGCGTGTTCGCATGTTGAGACCTTTTCTTTTCGTCCGAAGACGTTTTGTGTATTGCTTTTGAGGGATAACGGAGTGCCGAAGGTAGCCGCAGCTGCGCGCCTTCGAGCGAGTGCGTTTAGAGCAGCACACCGTCTACATCATTTGACGCTAACATGATTCCAACGATTAGCAATGGAAAAGCGCGTAACGCAATCTAATTCCGGAAGTTGTCTCCTTCCTCGCATGATTGAATTGGCAAAAAGACGCAATTCGAGAAAAGCGGTTGCTTTTAGGAGTCGGCTTCCCTGTGCGCTACTGTTGTTCGAAACTTGGAAAATCGCTTTGCCCGAACACATCTGTTGGCGTACAAAACCTTCGCGGCGACGACAATGGCGCGAAGGCTATTCGGCCATCCATTGCCGAGCGCAAATGTTTAGATTGGTTCCTGCTCTTTCGTTTTTTTCAATTCGAAGCGACATCAAGTAGGGCAACTCAAGAGCATGCAATTATTTCTTTTTTTTCTATTTTACATTTCTTGGCGGAGCTTTGCCAAGGCTGTTAAAGTAGCAAACGTTTCCAGAATTACCGCCGAGTGGGTTTGCTCATCAAAAGACCTCTCCGTCAAGGCCATTGCTTAACAAGCTATTGAGCATATTAGCGCGATTCCATCGTATTGCCTTTTTTTCAAAAATTGTAGTTAGCGTGACGCGCAGGTGGCGCTTGGTTGGTAGAATTCAAAAATTCAAACTGCTGCGTTGTCTCGTCTCGCGCCGTTCGATTGGTCGTAGCGTGCGCGTATGCAAATTTTCTACGCGTGCTTTTGGAAAAACAAGCTTGACGGCGTGGCGTCCTGTCTGGGGCGAGCGGCAATTTTGAATTTGAAATTCTCCATAGATTGCCAGATCTTTCTCAACTGCTGAACCGAACGAATAGCAGCAGCAAGCTTGCCACAATTATAAGCATACGATTTTGATAATTTGCCCCAAAAGAGCTAGTATAGCCAAGCGTTTCGCTCCGTTTTCCTTTGAGTCTTTCAAAGTAGCCACTTTATCGTAAATGGAAAATGTCAAGATGCTTCGATTCACGCAGCTTCGCGGAGCAGGCGTTTCCCCAGTTCAGTGAGCAAAACGAAGGGTCACATAAAGGAGGTGCTTAAAAAGTTTTATTGTCAAAGTTTCAAGTTTTTCCATTAAGTATGCGTTTAGTTATAAATGTCCGATTCGTCCTCTATACGGGCTGACAAGAATAGAAGCGGTGACGTATCCTCCAAGAGGTGATCCCTTTTGTTTCCAAAAAAAAGAAATTGGTAATTGTACCATGAGCGGAAATGTGAGCTACTTAATCCTTTTTGACGTTGCGCTGAGTTGTAAATGTTTTAATGCAGGTGGTTGTTATTTTCTTTCTCTCAGACTTAGCCATACTTAGGGGACCAGTTTTGAAGTATCACTTGGGATAGCAATTGGTTGTTTTTTACTCAGTTGCCCCAGGATAACGGGCGTCATTTTCACTATGTAGGCGTAGAAAAAGAACGACTTGATAGGTGTAAATCTTCAAGTCTTTTTTACTCTTCGTGCGGCGCTGTTTTTAATTTACTGACTGGTTAATATCGCGCACGCGCGCGCCAAGGTCAAGCAGATGTGCTATAATAGAAAGTCGTCGACATAGCGTCTTCGCCTTATCTGTAAGCGTTCATAATTTGCTATGTCGTTTTTTCTTTCAAAGAAGCGGAAGAGAAACGGTACGTCTACTTTTTCGACTATTCGAAAGGATCATCCCGTCAATAAGTTATTTCTTCCCTGCTGCGCTCTGTTCGTAATGAAGAAGCAAAATGTTTCTTTTTTGACTCTTTGTATAATCGATTACCGCTATCTCACAGTATTTAAATTGATTGAGTTCATTTTTGAGTAGGACGTCACTTGTTAAATATGTGCATAGTCGAAAGTCCTCTAATGCATGCCGAGCTTTAAATTCCTTTAATTTCAGCAGTCGCGGCAATAAATTTTTGATATTAACCGTATTTGCATTTTTTGTATTGCAAATAATCATCGCACAGAATAATTTGTGGTTCGTTCTTATTTCGCCATCCCAGTCGTATAGTTATTGCCATTTTCCTTCTCTGAGTCTGTGTACGGGTAGAGATAGGCAAAGACAAGTATGTGTTCACCTGCGCGCCGTGAACGATCTTGGCCTCTCTGTCCCACTGTTCGTTGCATCATCTGTTTCTACGCTTCTGGCTTTCATTTCGGTTTACGTAATAATTTATAAATAGTGAACTTCCCTGCCTTCGCAAGCGTTCTTGCAGCTTGCTACGGTTTCGATATGCCCCGCCAATTCTAGGCAAATTGGGAACTCATTAATATAAGAATAATGCAACGCGCATTCCTTTATTGATTTAGTGATGACGAGATTTTTCCTATAGCGCACGTTACTGCTTGAACGAGTAACACCCTCTGATTTGATAACGTGCGCATACATGTCCATGGTTTGCGCTGGAAGGCGGTTTTACTGGTAAACACTTGAACCGCGGTCTATCCGGTTATCATGCGTAGCTCAGTTGCGACGCTCAGTAGTGAAAATTAGCTTATTAAAACAAATGACCAAGAACTCTTCCTCTAACTTCCTTTCATTGGCACTTGTCCTTCGTGGCATACTTTCATGCACATACTTGACTGTCGCGCAGCATTCCGTGACTTGTCCTAACGTGACGCCGATCCCGCTCTACGTTGTAATGCGCATCTGCAATGATACGCCTTTACCATGACGCTAACGGCCTCAAGTTGACCGTTTTCACAAAGCCAAAGCGTGTGAGTTTAGGCGCCTTCATTGTGTCTTGCTTTTGTTTCATATCGAAGAGGCAGACAGGTGGACAAGCGCACAGTAACTTTTGAAGGTGCAATAAGGAACGGGTATTTTCGTTGCTGTTCGCTTTGTGCCTTCTCTCGGTTCTGAAAGGCATTTTTTCTCACAATTCTTTGTTAGCACTACTGTCGTAATTAATTATCGAATATACGATAAGGCAATTCTTGAAGACCAACAATTCCCCGGGGCAGCGCTGAAAAAGTTGCGGTTAAGTTCCAGTTGCGCGAATGCGGGATGGCGAATCCGTGTCACCACCTCTAACCGGCTTTAGTCTTGTTGTCGTAGGTGGCGCCCTCTTTTCTTCCTGTCCATCGTAGTCTCGTCGCCAAAGCTGTTGGAGTGACTTGCGGCCGGCGGCTTTGGCGTTTTCGCGCGGCCTAACGCGTCTTAAAATTTGACTCGCATAGTTATACTTCGGTGGTGAAATATCCCTTGGACAAAGTGCCCAACATATGTAACACATGCATTGCTTGAAAGTATTGACGAGTCTTTTTAAATAAGCAGGCAGCTTTGTCAAGTCCGAGGTAAATAGATAGAAACGGGAAGCGCCGTCGTCCAACAACCGGTTTCCAGGCGACCAGAAGTCCCGACGTTCTTCTTATCTTTCCATAGCATGTGTGTGTGTGTGTGTTTACCTTTTCATAAATTGCATATTCAACAGACAGTCACGAATCGGCGTCATATTGTTGGCCGAGTATTTCCAATTCTTCAATCTTTGAAGTGCTTGAATTCCTATGCTAATTAAGCTTGACGAGCTTGCACGCTTACTCTCTACTAGACAATCGAGCAAGAGCAGAAGTTGTGCTCCAACTTTTTGACTTTGAAGTTGCCGGAAGGCAAGTTTTTCAAGCTCGGTCTCGACACTGCTTCTGCAACAATTGGTCAGCAATGTGCCGAGAGAGCTGCGGTCATTTGCATATCTTGATTGAGGGGCAGATGAACAGACGTTGTCACGTCAAGGCATTTGCCAATTGGCCGTCCATTTGGAAGGCAATTCGCTGCAGACTTTTGCCGCCGCTTTGCGACGAAGGGCGCACCGTCTCGGTTTGCCTCTTCATCGTCTGCTCACCTGCCGTTCCTATAGTTGTACCTTAGCAATCGATTGTCCCGTCAACGTGGCGGTCTCACTTATTTCTCCAAAGGTTTTTACCCCGTTTTGGTGTTACAGTGATGTCGCGCAACGTGAATGGATCGATACCATGTCGTCCCTTGGTTGCCCTGTTGGACGGGCGCGATTGTGCCGTCGAAATGCCAATACTGAAGGACGTGGCCACGGTGGCCTTCTGCGATGCCCAGTCAACGCAAGAAATTCACGATCGCGTAAGTTGGAACGAAATTTTTCAAATTTCTCTTCTCCTTTTAATTCACCCGCGTTAAAGGTACTTGGCGAAGCGGTTGCTGCCCTTTTATGGGATGGTATAACGCTGAGCAGAGAAGACTTGATGAAGTTCAAGGCGCTCAAGTTGATCGTACGGATTGGAAACGACACGGATAATGTCGACGTTCGTGCGGCCAGCGAGTTTGGTCAGTTCTGTTGACCTTTCCATGTACGATGCTCTAACGTATGTTTAATGTACAGGGATCGCGGTATGCAACGCACCAGGATACGATGTGGACGAAGTGGCTGACAGTACGCTGAGTTTAATTTTGAACATGTACAGACGAACTCTGTGGTTGGCTAAAGCGTTTGCCGAAGAAAGACAGATTATTGGGCCAGAGGCAACTCGGGAGGTAGCCCAAGGTTGCTCGCGGATACGTGGTGACACTCTTGGCATTGTTGGTTTAGGTAGGCACTAAATGCGCTTCGATAGAAGCTTGATCATCAAAGGCGCCAATCTTTGCAGGTCGAATCGGCATGGCGGTTGCACTGAGGGCAAAGGCGTTCGGCTTCAACGTCATGTTTTATGATCCCTATCTGCCGGACGGAGTGGACAAAGCTTTGAATATTAGTCGAGCCGTTACCTTGCAAGACCTATTGTTCCATGCCGACTGCGTCACTTTACATTGTCCCCTTACGCATCATAATCAGCACATGATAAACGACTATACAATCAAGCAGATGCGACCAGGTAGGGGGAATGGACTTTTGGTTGCTTCAAGTTCTTCAGCAGAAGTGTTGTAAGGCGCCTTTGTAATCAACGTTTCGAGAGGTGGATTGATCGACGAGAATGCACTGGCAACGGCATTGAAGGAGGGACGAATTCGAGGAGCCGCTTTGGACGTGTTCGAAATTGAGCCGCACAATCCGTTGACCGGACCGCTGAAGGACGCGCCCAACTTAATTTGCACGCCCCATTGCAGTTGGTATTCGGAGTCGTCGTGTCGAGAGCTTCGAGAAATGGCGGCGCAGGAAATTCGAAGAGGCATAACGGGACGAATACCGGACGATTTGAAAAATTGCGTCAACAAGGATTGTCTGCCGGCCAGAATGCCTCTGTTCCCTTCAGCTCCAATTGGTTCGCTGGGTGCAGCAAGCTTGGCTGGATTTCACACCCTCGCTGACAGTTAGTGGAGCGAATATCGCGCATAGGTTGATTGAGGTGAAATGGTGTTTTTTTCTTAAGGTATTAATGGGGTGAATATGGGTAATCCTGCCTTCATGCCGTACGCTCCCGGGTTTTTGAGTGCCATGGTTGCCCAAAGTCCGGTGTCCATTCCCGCACCGCTGCCAACGATGCTTGAAAGTCCAATAGTGGCCAATCGACCAGCCAGCGTTGCTACATCCATGGGCATGAAGCAGATGCAGCATATGGCAGCTCAGCCCAACGTTCCTCAGCACCCTAGAAACAGTTCGACGCCCAAGTCCAATTGTTCCACCGTACAGGATGCTGTTTTGTCCGCTGAAACTTGATCACCGCTTCTCAATTTTGACTTACGGACAGCAATTCGCCGCTGCATTATCCAACTTATTTATCGCTTTTGTAATTTTATGCGAATTCTAGCCTTAATGATCCAGATCTCTTTCTGTCTCTGTCTCTCTCTCTTTTCTGCAAGTATATCCCCTGCAGACAGTGCGGGCTCACGTCCCTTTATAACTTCGCAGCTTCATGCTGTTAGCCTTATGCTCGGGTTTTAATATCACTTGCAAACGTGAGCCCACAGTTTGTCGTCATTGACTTGGATGAGACGTCTCCCACCTTACCAGCAGTATTGTTTTTAGATTCAGATTTAAACACTTGCTTATCTGGCACTTGCTTGAGTGTAAGGATTCACTATTGCGCAATAATACCTGGCTGGTGCGCAATGGCTTGCTGACCAAGCGGAACTGTTACTATTACTATTTTAACATTATTTATTATTATTAAATCTTTTGACGAATCCTTTCTGCACGTATAAGTAGTAGATAGATATGCAAATGTTGTCCTCTTCTCGATCTGAAAACTGAGCAATCGATAGATGCAAATTTTTTGAATTTCAATTCATCCGCAACTAAGCGTCGTCAGGCGCGTCTGTTTTGTTCTCTGTTCGCTGAAATACGAATGCCGGCTTTGGACCAATGTNACGTGATCAGCACTGAACTTTTCCTCTTATTCAAATGGGATAAAGTTGGCACGGTACGACTGGACAGACTGGTATGATCAAGAAATATGTTGCATGGATGAGAAGCCATTGAAATTTCAAATGTTACGCGCGTCTAGTGCTGAGAAGGTGATTTTGCGGCCTAACAGGAAAGTCCAGGCCTTTAGTGCTAACGAATGAATTGACGTTGCTTGAAAATTTTGAATTCTGCCGTAGAAGTTCATAGGAAGAAGAGCGGACGATATTCAGTGTCATTACTTCACTCGTTAACGGCAAGTATTCCTTTTTTAGGATGATGCTTACATATTGAGTTCAGGGCAGTTACAGCTAATTATTGTACTCTGTAAACGACGTCTGCTTGATTGATGCTCTCTCTAAAATTGACAAACTGACACGCAATGAAATCTTGATTATCGAGCTATGCTTGCACGGGAAGTGGTTCGGGTAAAGGAAAGTTCAGGTAATCGAGGTTTTTCTGTTGTTTTCGTCTCTCGTCTTAATTTTCGACTATTGATTATTATTTAGGCAATAAGATCACATCTTAGAAAACCAAACCTGCTTTTTAAAAATTTGTTGTGGAAGTCTGTCCGAAAGCGTTTCTGCGGCTAAAAAAACGCTGGCACTTTCTAAGGTTGACAAACTATCCGACTTTAGTAGAATGGATTGGTGGGTAGCGATTTTTAAGCTTGTCAAAACAACTTAATAGCCAGCCGTGTAGTCGCGGGATTGGGAAAATTATTTGTCCAGTAATAGTAGCAATAGAAGAGGGATAATAGGGTTAATAGAACAAAAGGTCAAACAAGGCTCTCATTAACTGAGTTATCAGCGACGCTGAAGACCAAGGTAAGCTTGCGACTGCTTGAAAGCAGTAAGCGCAATGTTTTTCAAATATTCAAAAATTTAAATTTCTTCTTTTGTCGATTCTGATAATCAAGGTTGTACTGTAGTTTGCAACATGGATTGCCCCTTTTGGGAAATATAAAAGGGCTATAGCACTATTAAAAGTAGAAGTTCTTATAAGACAGTGAAGTGCTTGGTTTATTGTCTTCTTTTCTAAACGGTTGCATTAAGCCGTCGTAAAGAATAGGAAAAGAGGGTTGCAATAATGAACAAATAAGAAGTCTTCACAGTCAGTCAGTGAGCGTTGAATTTCTCAGCATTGTATGTTTATTACAGAGTGAATGTGCGGCTCGTTTTGCCGTTGATCTCACATTGATCAAATTACTCATTCCGAAAGTAGCTGGATTTGAATTTTTGAATTACACGAACAGTTCTTTTTGTTTTTTACCATTTTTCTCATTACGCGAAAGGCTACCTGCTCTTCCGTCAAAGTGATCTTACTGACGTGTCCTATCGTAACTCAGAGTGACGTTAGCAGCAGTTTCTTTATTTTGACGCGCTTTGACCTTAAATCCATATTGACGGTTTATCAAGTGGGACTGCCTCAGTCTTCAGCCAGCCGCGTGTTGAGGGATACGAATAAAAGAGGGGAGAAAGGTTTGCAGCTGTGGGGATACGTTTCCTCGGTTGTCTCAAAATAGGAATGCCTCTATGCTCTCTATAGGGCCTGCAAGTTCGCTTTGGTCGGTTGCCTCTTTGCACACGTTACAGATTTCGTTTTCGTAAGAGCAAAAGTATTGATCAGAACGTTTCTGCTTGTTTAAAAAGTGATCCATTTGATTTTTACAAGTTTCACCACATGGTGGATTTGTCTTATAGTCATTAGCTGCTTTTAGGTACGCAAGTATTGCTGCTAAAGTATCCCGCTTGATCGAGCGATCATAGAAAGCTGGAAAAGCGCGGACATTGCCTATTGATTGAACAGCTGAAGATGTTTTTGTAAAACTTTTCAACGTCACTTTGCATGATTGCAGTTTTTCCGAGTGACATAAATTGGCGTAATTTTTTAACGGCCACTTATTAACAGGAGCTGTCATACTCTATATCTCCATCGGTGGGTTAGACAAGTCTGTAACTTTGTACATGTCTCTCGTTGTCGTAGAAATATAGCTATTTAAAATTTATTTTCGCTTCGGCTACCGCTTTAATTTCCGGGTCAACTGCAACATGATTTATGACCCCTCCTTTTGTGATAATACTTCCTTGTGCATCTATTGTTTTAAGTCCGCGAAGAACCTGTGGTGCTTTGAACAGTTGCATTTTTCCTTTGCGCTATGTTCAGTCGTTTAGCTACGTTTCGCTTATCTCCTTTGATTATAATCTACGCTTGCTATTGTAGCTGCCTCAGGCAATTCGTCCGCTGATTTGCGGATAGTAGAACAGATAAGGTTGGTCTATGAGCTGACATGGCGTTTTGGCGAAATGCAAATTTTTTGAGCAGCCAACACTTACTTCCCTTAAGCTATTGTGAGCTGTAGCCAAGTTTACGGAAGAAGAAGATTGAGCGGCTGCTTTGCGAGTTCCTCAGCCGTAAGTTATCCCTTATCGCTGTTACGGTTTGGGGTATTGATTTATTAATAACCTTTTTAAGGGCGAGTACGGGTAAAGTTTTGCAGCATCGACAACGGAAACATTTATCATAGCTTAAAACCTCTTGTCAAAACCGACTACAATTCCGCAAGGTGCTTTGACGTTAAACATTAAGCTGTGCGGTAGTTGTCCGCTGCGCAGTTGCCATAAACCTCGCTAGTGTAGAAGGAAAAAAATTATTACAACGCTAACCAACGTAAACATCATAAAAAAGTTTTAGCAAATGCCATCCTTATCATCGATGCATCATTACGAAAAGGAGCTGGAGAATTATTTATTCTTTCCACGCTTAGCAATCTCTTTAGCTAATATAGGTTGGGCAGCAAGGCTTCCCATTATGAGTGACTAAACCGAAAATATGCAAATACTTTGCAATGCTTCACATCGCAACGTTTGAAATAATTACGTAATTGTTACATGATACTGATCCATTTAAGGTAAAGTCGCATTTTCCCTTTATTAACGGCGTGAGGTTTTTCGTTTCAGCGAAGAAAAATTGAATTAATCTATGTTATTCCAAGGAAAGGCAAACAACGATTCTCGTACACATTTTCCTCATCCAGAGGACGCGCCAACTGTTTTTTATAGTTCTTGAAGCTATTCGCAACATCGTAGACTTTGTCTTCTTTGAAAAGGTCTTTTTCTTTCGTCAGCCGTTCGTGTGCATGGGATGTTGTCAGCTTTTAGATCAACTTCAAAAAAGCAACTTAAAGGAGTGCTGTTGACTTGTTCCGCCAGCCTATGGGTGAGGAAAGTGGGTGAACATGGTGAAACGCGTGATGGCCTCCCATTTGGAGAAAGCTGGTTTCAATATGCAGAAGAGTCATATTTCAAAAGTCGAGGGGAACAGCAAGGTATTTGTCAATCGTTGACCATCTTCACAAAGAGGCTGGGCAAACCATTCGATCTCTGTCAAACGTGTTGAAAAGATGTATCTTTTCAAAAATCAGGCCAATCGTATGCCCTCGTACATGGTCGTTCATGTAAATGCTTGAAAGCCAGTATCAGTCGAGCTGTTTACCGCGTGCCAGCCATGTACTCCAGCGGACGGCTGCAAAGGAGCGTCTGAAGATGCTACGTTAAATCTCGCAGCCCATCACTGTTCATTTCCTGCATAAACGTCCAAATCTAAAGAAGATCGCTTTGTGAAATCTCATATGACGTCGTATTGAAGGTTAGGTGCTTCTTCCTTTATCTTTGGCATATTCCTTTCTGTTAAATCATTTGTCGGAAGTGAACATTCAAAAGCTGTGTTCAATATGCAGTATTTCATCAAGCACAATTATTTCAACCTACTGCCTTCATTATGTTGTGCACTCGTTTGCTACGCACTGCATTGAAGCATCGTTGAGTTCATCTTGACGTCGTTACTTCTAATAGTGAAAAATAGGCGGACCTTTTTCTGCATTGTTTACATTTCATAAATTTTAACAAGCCGAATTGACTGGCCATATTTCCGGCAGTTCAATCGTTGGCTAGAACAAAGGGGAGCAGCAATGTTGCAATTGCCAACCGGTTTCGTATATTACGTTTTCGTTGCGGAAGGTGACTTTCGCAACGGGTCGAAGTTCGGACGTGACGTACCCTGGCGATCGTAGCGCCCCTTTGGGCAGTGACGATTTTTTGCTTTAACAATTTAATGTCCCCTCCTCAGTACTCGGTCAGCTGAGTACTCAAAAGTTCGATAGTGGCAGTGCGTTAGAAACGATGCTAAGTAATCTTACGCGCTGAATGGCCGCTCGAATTTTTTTCGAAGAAAGTTACGACGAGCGCGTGCAAACATTTCGTCGGTTTTATTTCATTCTCTTTTGCGCGCTTTGAGGCAAGGCGAAGTGTTTTACAACTTTGTTTCGTTTTGCGTTTGCACAAGCTAACCGGCCAAGGTTTGCTAGCACGGATCGTCAAGTGACTATCCCAACCGCTGGATGTTGCTTGCTTGTCGCGACGTGAAGCGGCGGGCATTCCTTTTGAAACGCAGCCTTAAGGCCTAATCGGTCCGACGTTGTTTCGTCAATTGGAGACGTCGAGACGGAAAAAAAGACATTTTTAAACACCGCTCTCCTTTCGCGAACGTTGACTATTCCGCCAAAATTAGCTTCTCACAAATGAGGCACTAACATAAGCCGTAAACAAGTTTTCAAACTTTGTTCCCCTATTTTTGAATATTAATAATATGCGCTTCGATTTTGCAGCGTCAGCACGTCATGGTTTGATTGCACTTAATTAATTTATGCTTTCAACAGTTCACGCATGATCACATGATGAGTATTTTAGCTCTTGCGAATCAATCAGTCGTAGTACGTGGGTCATCGATCTTTAAATTTCAATGATACAATTGCTAGTTATTGAAATATTAAAGACTCGATTTCATAACAGTCGCATGTGTTCATTTCTTTGCCACTCCGTCGTTGTCTTCTTTCTGCGTCACAAGCGCTGAAGACACGGCGCGCTAAGTGCTAGAAGCTAAGCCAGTAAAATTTGAAAGTCACCTAAGTACGGTAGTTCATTTTTGATGGCGTCGAGTACCATTGCAAAATATTTACACGCGTTTCGCTCTCACGGGAAGCCAATTGATATGACGTTTTTTCGTGAAGCGACTGTGGCCTGCTGAACGTCCCAAATTTGGCCCAATCAATGTATGTACAATTTTATCTTCACCTATTCACCCTCAGCTCAGGAAGCACAAGGGTACTGTATTAATATTTTTGTCGATCAAAGGCCTACCCCATCCAGCACTGAAAAATGTCTGTTGCTCCTTATTTCGAGAAAGTAATAGTTCTCTTATGAATTTTATTAAAGTATCATTGTTGCTCTAAAAAATAAGAAGGATAGGTTTGTCACGAACCGAGCCGAAATAGTGACAAGAGACGAAATACGCACGAGAATACGACGTTTACTAGAGCACACGAAAGCGACCGTTCTCTGCGACGTCGACAGACAAAACTAAAACTTAAGCCTCGCGAGCAAGAGAACGCGATGTCAAAATTAGGTAGGCGTTCCGCATGGGTGACCATGTCACGAATCTTCCGCCTCATGCTGACAGCCTCGACTCTAAGCGTCTTCGTTCACGACACACCT
>KN538401.1:328305-354382 GCA_000797535.1 Trichuris suis | reverse complement strand
CTTGTTTATGCGCCTTAAGCTTGAATTGGATGTTGCAGTTGCTAGGAAATGGTCCTATAAATTATGTTCCATTAACTGCTACAGTTAATGCTGAGCATTTTAAACCAGTTAAACGAGTCGTTCCGTTAGCAACAGAGTTGTAGTCGTCAAGACGCTTCGTTACACAGTTCAAGCTCCATTCAGATCTCAAATCTTCATTGCTGGCGAAAAGTATTATAATTCTGCACTATACCGTATGTGATTATTTGTTAAAGTGTAAAAATTATTGTTTTCTTTGATTATCTAAGCCGAAAGTTCCGCTTCATGCTTCCCGCGCTTTGCCTGTCCTTTTGGAGGTTCATCAACTTTTCGAGCAGCAAGTAATGGAAATGATTGACAAATTTGCTCTGCGTTCCGTGCAGATGGTTCTTTGGTGCCTCTGTTTTAACGGAACTTCTATAAGCAGCATAAGTTGAGTGCTTTTCCCAAATGTCAGAGGTGCGCTTTGAGGACGCAAATACGAACGGCAATACTAAAGATTACAACAGCTGAGCGCGTGTTTCCTGCCGTAGTTGCAATGGACGAGTGCTGATGATGTTTAGCTTTCTTTCTTGATAATGCTCTCGCCTACAAGTGTTCGCTGTGGATCTTATTGTAGACTTAAGAAAGTTCTCCAGAGTCTGTGCGTTAGGCAAGCTTAGTCGATTACTGTTACGTATTGGCCTAGTAAGGTTCAAAGCATCGTTAGCAGCGTAACAGCTTCTTGGTAACACGTTAGCCGGCTTTGGATTGTTCATTGTACCTGCACACCCGTTACTGTACGGCAAACACTTGCGCTACCGCCATTTAATTTATCTCCTTTTGATATGGGCATTTCCTAGCATTTCGCATACTCAAGAAGCAATCTTCTAAATAACAATCTAACTGTTAGCGCTTGACGGTAACGTAAGAGTTCATAAGCAAAAAGATCAATATTCTTCGACAATTGAAATTGAATGTAAGCTTTTTAAAAGGTTTGACCAAATTGCCGCAATGGGTTGTCAGTCATTGTTTTGTTTCCCGACATCAGATCAGTTTTTTGCTCATTTGGAAGTAAGCGCCGCCTTTCAGTCGTTTCTGCTGTTGCTGTTGAAATGGTTTTTTTCTGGGTGCAACGCTTCGCAAACTTTTTATCAGCCTTTGTCGCTGATGTTGATTAGGGGTCAATTGCCGCCTTTGCGGGAACAAGCATAGCTCCTTTGCAGTTATTCTGGCGGAAGGAGAGGAACACAAGGGTGATGCAGTACATTTGATTCAACAATTCCTTATACGTAGCATTTGAATGTCTACTACGTTCACGCACTCCTTTTTCATTCAAACTTGTTAGTCAACGTTGCCCATCAGCAACTAGCCTTGTTTTATTAAGCGAAGCAGCGACTTTAGAAACGCCACCCTCTTTCCTGTGGGTTCTCTACCTTGAGCTTCAAAGTAACTCATCAAGACAGACGGAGGTATAGTAGAAGCTATGATCTTCTCCTAAGTCTGCCTTATGCCTTCATATTCGATATATTTTTAGATCTTCTGCTACTGAGCCTTATTCTGTTTAGGCATTTTACCGTGACGGCAGTCCGCCCTTCATTCCGGAATAGAACATGTCCTGCACATTAAGATTTCAACTGTATGATTCGGGAACCCTAATCGGAAAGGTTAATAAAATGTCAGCTGCGTCGAACTCATATGCTCAAGTTGTTAATAAACGTCTTAACGACTCGTCTTGGCCAAAGCAGAACTTGTTTTCCAATTGCAGCTAAATGCGGCACTAAACTAGCTTATGAAATGGTCGCTTTCCTTTACGGTCTGTTTGCTCGAGAAATGTTCCTTCAACAGAGAAAGGTGTAGCGTACGTCTGCTCAACACGAAGCACAGTCGTCGAATGCGTCTTTACTCCGCTCTTGCTGCAGTTCTAGGTGCTCGTCTATTTACCTAAGCTAGTCAGGTTTCGCTGATAAGATCTACCGTTAAGCAAATAGCTCTAGGCGCTGACGTGGTACAACATGGTACAAAAGGCAGCCGATGTTCCTTTTTGTATCAATGTTTGGGTGTCCGCAATTGTACAAAAGCGTTTTTGTGATTCATTATGTTCAAGTTTTTATGATGTTTAACGTTGCTAGTGCATAGACTGTTGTATTCGTGGGACATTTCACTGCCCTACGGTAGATGTTTTACGCTTCCTTTCCAATTTCCGTTGAGTAGAAGTTCTCTGCAACATTCAATAAAGGCGCTGGAGGTTGTTAAGCATAGGTGAATTAACAACATAAAGAATGTTTGTCCTTTTGCGTTACCCAGAAACAGTTAGGTTCACTTGTTTGTTTTTCAAAGGATACAGCAAATAGTGAGCAGTCGCTCGTAAGACATCTCGTGCGTTATTTTAGTCAGGCAACAGCTGAACAGGTGCGAGATTCTGAACGCGAAGAGCTGCAGTCCATAAAACTGCTAATATTAATAGAATTGTAAACTTTATTATGCAAGTCGTGCAGGCTGATTGACCTTCCGGTCGCTACTTACTTTTTTTGCTCATACTTCTTATTAATTCATTTTTCAAGCGACAGAGTTATTAATATTAATACATTAATGTGCAGATTAGCATGCGTTGTTATTCTATTCTTTTTGAAATTTATAACCGCATCTACCGCCTGCACCTTATCTCTTTAGTTTTTCCTATGTTCATTAGCACACTAATCGCAGGCGTTGTGCAAAGGTAAGTCAAGAATTGGAATGCATTTCGAAGAAAGGCAGCAAAGTCAGTCCTACTTTCCATGTGGTTTTTGCAAACACGTTGGATGTACAAACATTTGCAAGATTTGCCGACGTCTTTCACGTTCCGTGCCGAAGGTGTCGTTTGATTATGTGAAGCACTGCGTTAAATATAATTAACTTCGCAGCAGTGATTCAATTGTGCAGCGTTAATCTCGTTGGAAGCTGGAAAAATTTCTCGTGTCCATCGCAGCGCAAAGCATGCAAAGGTAGCGTTGAGATAGGCGATTTCGAGCGCCAGTTGACAAGGCCTGTTTGCTTATCTGCGTTGAATTCGGTAACGTCTACGCGTCTTGAAATAACAGCTCGGTTGGAAAGGACCCTTAGTCAGTTCATTTTCGCATTGCTTTTCGGCTACGCTATTCGTCTGGCGGCCTTCTTGAAACCCCGTCGTCTGATTTTGACAATTTAGTTGCCTTTATCTTGCTCCATTTGAATGCACTCATTGTAGGCTATATTTCAGTTCTGTTTTCTTTGCTTTCCCCAACCGTGACGCTTCCGCGGGCGTGCTCGGCGGGTCCTTTCAACAAGCGGGAACTGCCGAATGGTCTTTGCGCGTTTTCTGTTGCAGTAACGCCCAAAAACATGCGTTTTAGACGGCTGAGCATGCTTACGGTTTGGTTGGACAGCGTGCTTGATTTGTGAATAGAATTCAAGGTGACGTTTTAGCTCTTTCCAAAAATGGGCCCAAGTTAGCAGTTCGTCCGGCCACGCATGTCATCATATTGTAAGCATACGTCATTTGCGTGATATTTCAGCGATGCTTGATCTAATAGGTTCCACCGAACGACACTTCGCAGCAGCGACTGCGTTAATTTTTTTTTATAGAGAACAAAAAGCAGCATCATTGCGTGTAGTCTGGTAGGCAGTGCCGCCGTTAATGCAAATACAATCGAGCGGCTGCTCTCCGTACAAAGTGACGAGCTAGAAAAACATGACAACCCGAAACCAAAAGCGGACGGATCATTTTTATTAGCACTGTGGCTCGTTGCGTCGCGGCTTCGTTTTGGGATGTCACTCATATTCACAGTTGGAAGTGGTGAGCGGATTTTGAAGAAGGGAAAACATTATTTAGTCATCCGAAAAAGTAGCATATGCGCACTTTTGTCGCTGTTGTCGATCTGCGGCTCATCTGCGATCGTTTCTCCGTTTGTCCTTAAGCAGTGAAATATTTTAACAGCGGATACGCAGTGGACTTAACATGAAGTAGCGTATAAGAATTGCCCAAGTAAAATAGTCACTTGTCGATCCCAGTAGAGGATATATCGATTGTCCGGAAGCGATTAACTGAGAAAGATGCGTTTAAGGGGCAAATGGTTCAATATACGTTACAAGTGGTGAACTACTGGGCAGAATCGCTAGGGGCAACGACTTTAAACGCTGTCGCGCAAAAGGTGTCATTTCTCTCTGCATACAATGCATGTAGGTGTGCTGAGCTTTGTGACGTCATGTTATGCATTTTCAGCAAGCGGCATGGCTTTTAGTGCTAATGGGATAGTAGCATGTGATCATTTGTTTTATCTTGATTGTCATGCCAGTGACAACGGTTGGGCGTTAACTGAGCTTCCAAAATTCGTGTGTGTTTTAGTTTGGATATTATCTGATTTCATTGTATCTCCATTTATCATTTCGACCTGCTGCCAATCTTCGGCTGACACTTTCGAAGCTGCAACGTTTGCCAGAAGCTGGTTTACTTCTCCTAAGAGATAATTTTCTGCTAACACTTTGTCTTGAGCGCGTAAGGATAACTTTCCTTTTAATTGATGTCTCTACTTTTTGGCTAACTGTTAAGCCTCCGTCGGCAACCACTGTTCGTTATGCCTTTCTCTTTTTGAACTGAATTATAACGACCTGCTTTATACCTTACAAAAAGTTGTATAATGATCTTTGATTAGTTTGTAATGCGAAGTATTGCATAAGTGTTTTTGTTTCCATTGCGCAGTCTGGCTTGGCAGGCTCAGGCTTTCGTGATTTGCCGCAGTGGCGCTGTGTTTTCCGAAAGGGCGACATGAGCGAGCGGTCAACTCATTTCGCAAGAAAGATACAAACGTTGCGGATATTTGTAAAAGTTCACGTTCCTAGTCACGTGAACTTGTCCGCCCAGCGAATAAGCGTTGGTGGCGTGTTTTTGAGCTTTTATATTTTTTTGCTTGCGCTGCATAGCTTGAGTTCTCTTGATTTTCGAAATTGAAAGCGCCTTAGTTGACTTGAGCTGAGGCTTACTGATAAGCGTTTTACAAAGAGGGCATTCTGTTTAGGTTATCAACAAGCAAAGATACTCAGTTCTCCCGAAGGAGCAGACACCGTGCGAACAACTGCCGCCTTGTCTTAGCAAGATATTTCTTCATTGCGCAAGTTTAGGTAATACGTCCTTGCAAGAACGCCTATGCGTTGCCGTTTTATGGTTTTGGGCTACTTTTTCTAAAATTAGTCTTACTCCTTAGCTTGAAGTTTGTCCAGGTAGATTTCTGTTCCGCTGGGCTGGCTTGGGTCCGCGTTTGCACGATTCTTTCAATTCTATTTTTTTCTTTTTGGCGGAGTTCTTCCGACGTAGTTTTTCCACGGAAGAGTCCTATGCCATCAGACGCGTAGTGCCACCAAGGAGGCAATCTTTCCTATGCTTATTTTGAAATATTGCAAGCCTCATTATGAATTTTCATTCTTCCTATGTTCGGCAAACACGCTTGTTCATCAATTCGCTGAAAATGAGAAGTGATCATTTGCATTAGCGAATACTTTCTCAAGAGCCAGTTGCAACTCTTTGAGCATGTAGTTAAAATGCAAATGCGTTAAAGAAGTTATGTACATGCCTACTGCTCATTAGTAGTAGTATATCTTTAAATAGATACGTCCTTGTTCTGAAAGCGTTTTTCAAACAGACTTTCACCTTTGACTGCAGACCATGGAGCAACTTTTTTCTACCAGTAAAATCTTTGAATATTTCGCAGACGTAGGCGTAACAATACTAAATCGCTTTATCTAACCGTTGGTAGACTTTTGATGCGTTTATTTCACGTATTACCAACGTCATTCAGTGGGACAAAGCCGCTTTGAAGCATTACGTAACTGCCTCAAAGAGCTTTCCGTTCAATGATTGATTAATTCTTTAAGAACTGTTTAAACAATTCGCTTAGTCGCTGATGCAATCTTTTGTTTGAATGTCGTTCAGGTAACTTTGCTTATGCCAGCTAAACTACCACGCGATCTGCTCTTTACAATTTCTTCGCGCAGTGGAATTAAGCATATTTAAGCGACTTCCTTACAAGGGTTTATGAGTTTTTAGTTTAGTTGCAAACCTCAACATACGATAGAATGCACTCGATTGAACATGAACGCGTGACTGCGTCCTGTGTTGCTCTTGTTGCAGTCTCTTTAGTTTGTCCGAGTCAGCTCCTGGAGACCAACTAAATTTTCTTTCTACTTATTAATCTGTATGATATACATACGATTTCGCGAATATTGAGCGCTGCCCATATTATATACGTGCG
Organism: Trichuris suis; assembly: GCA_000797535.1. NCBI lineage: Eukaryota > Metazoa > Nematoda > Enoplea > Trichinellida > Trichuridae > Trichuris > Trichuris suis. Next base: position 348,122 of record KN538401.1, on the reverse strand, counting down.
AATCAGATATGATGTGCTCAGTAATCAACACTTTCTGCAAATGGGCCACAAAAAACAAGGATGTCAGCCAGAAGCGTCGCTACGTAACCTTCACCTTTAACGAATTGCTCATTGTCAAGCAATTGAAATATTTTCAGTTTATGTTTTCCGCGGTTTGCACTTATCATTTTCATTTGACAGGATGCTCAGATCGCTTGGGGAAAAAACTAGCTGTCTTCCCCTTTGTCAAAGCTTTAGCGCTTCGGCAAGTTTCGCCCATGTTAAAAAGCTAATGCGGTTGGAGGCTAAACGAAGTTTCGTTTTGACCGGCTGCGCTATGTCAAACTCTTATGCACGTGAACAATTCTCCAGCGGCTGTTCAGATCTATCCGGAATGCACTTGAAACATTTGCTCTCATTTGATCTTTGTCCATTTTTGCAGCAAGTGCCGGTGTGGAGAGATTATGAATCGAATTACTAGTTAGCGAACTAAATCGATCAATCGCTTCCCGCCGTTATATCACTTTTTGGGAGCACATCAATGTTAACTCTCCTTTTGCGTTGAGCATAGGATGCGTTTGAAAATGATTTATTTGTTTTTCCTTATTGGGTCGAGCGTAGAGTTGCAAAGAGGAATTAGAATTGCAACTTCACTTCCGCCAGGTGTGTGGCGCAGCTATTGACGTAATATTTCAAAGCCGCCATTTTCATTTTTAAATATACGTTTGTTAGCTGTTTCTCCCTGTATTGTAATTTTACTTATAAATGTTTCTCTGTATGTTAGACAATGTTATAATCCATTTTGTTGAAGCGTAACACCCCAGAAGCAAACCTGCCTGTTGTTTCTTCAAAGTTTAAGCTTTTGCGTTTCCTTGTCATCTGTTGTGACATCCAAGGTCGTAGGCGGTTCCAACGCGTCGTTTGCGGAGGTGGAACTGTTCGTTGCGCTCGCAACCGGATAGGTTTCTTCGCTTCCTGTGAGCTTCATTTTTCCTTGTTTCCTTCTCCGCTAACAATATTAGGATTTAGCTGAAACTTCAGTAAAGCTTTCCCATGCTTTAGCTATCGCATTTTGTTTCACTGCACTCGCCGAGACCTGCTGCATTGCATTCATGCTGTAGCTCGCTTAATCTTTACAATGTTCATAATTTTTCAAAAGCTAGTCGTCTTTAAGACCTCTTCTTTTGAGCAGCATGTTGCGAAAACGACAGTGCAGCATGAAGAGTTTGTGTCACTGTATTTTCTGGATAAATCTTAATAGCTGCTACTTAGTATTAAAAAGTGCACGTACGCGTTTGGAAAATTATTAAATACTTTTTACGTTAGTTTTCTTAGTAACATTAAATATTCAGTCTCTTATGAGAGCACTATTTAAATTAACAACAAGTCATAACCATTTATGGCTTTAAATTGGTTGAACCTGCCAATTTCCATTCCGTCAAAATGCAGCACAATTCTAAAGTTCGAAGAGCCTCATTAGAGCTCATTGGAAAGGGATATCCGGCTAGGATTCTTTCCCTTAAGGCTGACGCTGTTATCTTCTATGCATTGTTCTAGTTTAGCAGCTGCCACTACGTAGCCTTTTTCTTTTAGGACACAAAACATGGAAACTTTACTAAATATTGCATCTTCATCAACTAGCTGCTTCGCGAAATCTTGATTTTGAAAATTAAGTCTTTTGGTGCATAATATCTCCTTCAGTTAGAGGAATGTTTTGTTTTTCTGATTTATGTGCCTAAGAAAGGTCACGAAGACTTTCTTATTTAAATTAACGAAGGGAAAACTAATCATGCGCAATGTTCGTTTGTCAGAAGCTGATGCTGTGCCCTTCACGCGCGAGATAGCTGCGTAAGAACGTATAGGCCTTTTTGTAATCTTACTCTATGCTATCTTTTCCATAATCTTTTTGCTACGATTTAGGTGCGAAATGCCAGTGCCTAAAACGCCAGTGCCGTTCGATGAGAGAGCAGAGAAAGTTAAGTTTGAGGAAACTGACAAACCTGACGAGTCACCTATTCGAGGTAGGTATAAAACCCTTCTCAGATTATCTTTGAAAGTTTAATTCATCTTGTTTCATTATGGTAAAGCTTAATTTTCCCGCTTGTATTCCCATGCTATTTCAACGTGAATAGCACGTCATTGTTGACTTCATTTTTCTATGTCTTAAAATGGCACCATTTTAGATAGCGATGGACCAATCCCGCCTGACGGTGGCTATGGATGGGTGATTGTTTTTGCCAGCTTTATGGCGAATACCGTAGTTGATGGAATCGCCTACTCATTTGGCATTATGTTGCCGGAATTGCATAGCTACTTCAAAGGGTCCGTGCAAACGGTCGCTTGGGTCGGCTCCGTACTAGTCGGAGTATACAGCTTAACCGGTATTCAGTCGTACTCATCGTAGCTGAAAGTATATATGCATTTTAAATCCTGTTGCGCTAAGTAATATTACATTTTAAGCGGTCGTGTTTTCAAAAATGTATCTCATAAATACACTTCCTTAAATGGTTGGATTCTGGAAGGTTTAGTTTTGTTTTTGCTGGCAAGAAAGATTCTCTGTAACATTCACATCCTCTGTCACAATTTGCCGCATGTCCCAAGTCGTTATTGACGGCTAGAAGTAGTTTCTGCGTTATATGTAAAACCAATTTAGTTGTGACCTCAGTGCTTGCATCAGCTCAGCCTTAAGTCTGCGAAAGTTGACTTTTTCTATAAACTTTTCATAGGTCTCATTTCTAACTGCTTCTGGTGGGAATAGGCTGATAAAATGCTTTTCAGGTCCAGTTGCAAGTGGTATGATCAACAAGTTTGGTGCAAGATCAGTTTGCATTGCCGGAGCGACAATTGGAATGCTGGGATTTGTCAGCTCAACCTGGGCTACATCTCTTCCATTCCTGATGCTGACATACGGAGTACTCGGTGGTATGTCTCACTGCATCGCTGCGTATCAAATCTGCATAAATTTATTTGCAGGTATTGGGCTGGGTTTTATCTACATACCAGCCTGCGTATATGTCAGCTACTATTTTGAAAAGAAACGTTCATTGGCTACTGGAATAGCTGTAGCCGGCTCTGGTTTTGGCACGTTCGTGTTTGCACCGCTAACCACCGCTTTGCTGGAGCACTACGGTTGGAAGGGTACTTTGTGGATTTTGTCCGGTATGGTTGCCAACTGCGGCGTCTTTGGTGCTTTGCTATGGCCACTTCGCCAGTCGAAGGCGTCTGCAACCTCTCAGGAACGTCGTTCCACTCTCATTGACATTCCGGAACTTTCTGTCGCTGAAGAGGCGTTATTGGCTCAAGAAAACGAGAACAGTGAAGCACGCTTAAACACGTCCAGCATAACGTTGTACTGATAATGTATTTCAGCAGCTCTGGTAAAGCCAGTTGAAAATACGCGTCCAAATGTCACTGCGATGAATCATGAAGCTGTAAAATGTAAATACTGCGCAATGCCTTTAAGTATTCTTTGTATATTTTACTATGGATTTTGTTCGGTCGAAACGTGGTGGTTCATGGTTCTTTAAATGGAGACTAATTCTTAGTTGTCCATTTATAAAACGCCCTTTGCTGGGCATTTTCGGCTTCAGTCTTAAGATAAAGCAAGTCACAGCTAGCGGAGGTGATAACACAAGAATAGTATGTCTTCATTTAAAGTGCGTTGGATATCGTTGAGAAAGAAAAAGACTGACGTGAAGATAAATATTTGTAAGGTAAACTTCGCAGTGGCACTGTATAAATGGTTTTTTAAAGTTGCAGCAGTTATGAGGGCATCAGCGTACATTATTATTTCATCAAAAGATTTGATTTGCAAGAATGGAAATTTCACCAGCGTTAATTATTGCTATCTTGTTTCTCTTTAATCAAGGTGACGTTTTCAAATTGTTTTAATCTTTATTTGGTGTATTTCAGCAACGGAACCGACGGGTCGTCGTAGGTCGCACAAGTACTCGTTGGACAATCTATTTTATCCGAATCGCGACGCGAAGATGCAACATAAATCATTATCGCACTTGCATATTAGTCGTCAAAGGTCAACTGGATTAGCGAAGCAGCGAACCCATTCTTTGCACAGTCTATATTTTGCGACGGCGAATCCGGCAGATCTTTACAAGCCCTTTTCACGAAAAGATATTTTCTATCCTGGTTCCGTTCATAAGCTGCAAGAAATAACCAGCCAAAGCAATGCGTATTTTCCAAGCGAAAGAAAACTTACCGCAGACCATAGCGATGTAGACGAATTCGTGGAGCAGCTGATCGCGGAAGGTCAGCCAACAAAGTCAAGGCGATGTCCATGTTTGCCTCGATCTTTCTCCAAGGTGCTCCTAAATATGGTGAATTATCGCCTTTTAAGTCATCCTTCGATGCTAATCCTTTGCGTGGCGAATGTTGTGGGAATGTTGGGTTTCTATGTTCCATTTGTCTATTTGACCGCCTATGCCGAGTCGCTGGGAAGCACAAAGGAACAGAGTTCTTTGCTTCTGTCGGTCATTGGAATTACCAACACTATCGGCAGGGTGCTGTTTGGTTGGATATCCGATCAGCGTTGGGTAACAGCCCTTACTATAAATAACGTCAGCCTTTTGTTCTGCGGTGCCCTTACCTCACTCTGCATGGTGTTTGGTACTTACACGCTGCTGATGACATATTCAGTGCTCTTTGGACTTTTGATAGGTAGGAAGAATTCCTTGCACAAATAATTTAACAATTCCTGTTCTAAACGCGCTTGTCCACGCCCAGTCGAAGTCGCATGTTTTATTTGGGCCCATGTCAGGGAATAAGTGCTAATTTTATTTTGCAAGCTGTCGGCACAAACTTTAAAGTGACAGTGACTTAGCCTTGCACAATACTGTACCGTAGCCAACATTTTATGTTTTTCTTTTTGAAAGCGTTACATTCATGAAACTCGCGTATGCTCTTGCGAAATATACTTCTCTGTTCGCTTCTAGGGATCGTACATTCCTTAAAATGATATGAAATCAAGACCTATTAATAATTTGTACTAAGATGGTGAAAGTGTGCTCCGAAAGCTTTGAGTTGAAAATGCAATGCTTTTACGTTTATTTATTTCTTTGATTATAAACTACCGAACCGTCATCTGCTCAGGATTTTGTTTTCGTGATGAAAGAATGAGTAAACGAATCCATCAGGTGACCAGCAAAGTAATAATGATATTTTCTTAACTCGCTACAAAGAATCCTATCTTCGACATTACGCTTACCCAGCTGGCATTGTAATGCTCAAATACCTAAGGCAAAGGAAATGAAAATTCATTTATGCCTTTTTGATAATAACGATTAGGCAGTTAATAATATTTCCCTAAGGTCAGCTGGTTATTAATACCAGTGTTATTTATGCGCTGAAGTTGACTACATCATAAATTTTGGCAAACACTATAAACAACTACTGTCCCATTCATGCCTGCATTTGAATTGGAAGAGTAACCTCAACGTAGCAAGCCGTATGATAAGGAAAATCAATGGATATGTGCATGCTGCCTTAAGCATCCGCTGATCTGCTGGAGGATTCGATATTATCACTGTGTGGGCATAACTATTAAAATTTTTCAGCTCCTTACATATCGCTCACTGCAGTAATATTGGTTGAAGAAGTCGGCCTAGAGCAGTTAACAAATGCTTTTGGGCTGCTTGTCTTAGCACGAGGTGTTTCAGCCATGGTCGGTAGTCCAATTGGCGGTGAGTTTCGGCAAGTCATCTTTTGCGCAGCCATTTCGAATTCTTCTTTAGGAGCGGTGTACGACAGCACCGGAGCGTACAAATTTTCATTCTTAGTGGCAGGAGCGTTGATCTTCATATCCGGTTTGATTCATTACTTAATACCGTTATATCATTGGCTTCAGGGCAAAGGAATCGTAAAGGACAGCCGACAGGAGTGAAGCCTCTAACGAGGGTTCATTTGGTTGAAACAAATCTACCTTATTGTTGCTGGTTGGTGTTAAATTTGGTGTTTTATAGCTCTCAGAAATGAATAAAGGTAGTCTAATGTATTCTCCAGAAGATAGCTTGAAAATACAGATGCAATGCTGAATTACTCTCTTAAGGGTATTTTGATAACAGCAAACATGCAAGCAGACCGTCTTGCACCGTATTGTGATGAGTAGGTACTTGTTTAAAGTCGCGCATCTATTGCTTAGCATAGCACGTTAAATTTTTGATACAGAAGTGTTTTTTTTTTGATGTAGTAATTTTCTTACCGATCAGTTGATTAAATTTTGTAAAAAACATACGTGATCGTTGAACATGTCATCGTGCTCATCAGGCTCAAGAAAACTGCGAGCCATTGCTATGACTTGAACAGTCGGCAGCCGCGTACAGGTTGCAAGTTGCTTTAGCACTTTTGAAAAACGTGTCTAAAGTTTTCTTCAATGTTTGTTTCATGTCATAGAGCTGGATGAGTTCTTGCATGTGTTTCCACCTTTCTGACCTTTTATCCTTCGTTTCGTTAATGGAACTGTGTTGCTGGTAGGCTATTAGCTTTCACTATGATTATATACGATGATGACGAATGTGGCACCGTTCAAAAGCTCTGAACTTCTCTAAATAAAATTTTTCCGCATAATGGGACTTTCCACATTATACGACGGAACTGTGCTATCCAGTTCCACGCATGCTGCTTGCAATTGTAGTAAAATTATATGCACTACACAAGCTGTTTACTAAATCTTCAAGCTTTCTAGGGTCAAGTGCAATCAGTTAATCTGCTATTTCGCTGAGTTCATCCTCAATTGCAATTTCCAGGAATAGGCAAAATATTGGGCTAGTTAGCCTCAGTAAGTACAATGAAAGATTACTGAAAATTGTTTCAGTTTTAGGGTGTTTCCCATTAATGAAGTAAATCATCCAGCTGGCCTGCCTGATCATTTCGTGATATAATTACCATGCGATGAAATTGACGCATAATAAAAATAGCAGTGTAGTAAAGTTTCTTCAGAATTTGCATAACTGAAAAGTCAGTCAAAGAATTATGTGGGAATCATGATAAAAATGTCTTGCCTGTCAGGTCATCTCTAAATTTAAGTTTCAAAGGATTAAGCAGTGTTCGTATACCTCTATAAAGAATCCGCCATTTGCAGCACGCAAGTATTGACCTGTCAAAGACTGTGTCTGACAGAAGAGTTGACATTGGTTTATTAAAGTATTTTTCGCACTCATTCCTTGAATTCGACTGCTTTGTTCAGCCTCATACTTAATTAGCAATGGGCCTGAAGGTAGCACAGGACGACGGAGTGCTCAAATTGAGAACCAGAAAAAGGTCTTAATGCCTTAATTTGCAATCAGCTTTTGCTCTAAGATAACGCATTTCACTTTTCTACCACAAAGCTGTAAAGTTAGTATGACGACGTAATTTTGGCAGGTAGTGCGTCCACTGATAAGGTGCACTCTCATTCAGCTCAATAAGAACTTTGCACTTTCCCTGTGAGGTGCGAATGTGAAAAAAGGTATCTCTTCAATTATAGGCTTTAAATGCTCACTGTTTCTCCGTTACATTTGGAATGCAATTTAATTTCCAAAACAACATTTAACCTTCTCGCCATTTCCATATTAGCATTCCGTAGCAGTTCCAAATTTGCAATTTTTTAAAAAGGTTATACAAATTACAGCTTCAAGAAAGAATGTGCTTTCAAATTTGTCAGCAGGCTTTTCTCATCTTTTCCAGCTCTTCCTTTTATGTTCCGGTTCACTGAATGCCTGCAGTGTTGACAAATATACCTTAGGTGTCTTTTGCACTGATTTCACGCTGAACTGCAGTAGTCATGTACTGATCGAACAGCCAGAATAATTTAGGGGCAACAAAAGTTTAAAAGTCTATTGCAAGTATTGCATGCTGGCATTGCAATAGGTATTGAGCTAATTTATACTGATTACGGGGATACGAAATTGTGTCAAAAGAATTCATGTTTGTAAAGAATTCCGATAAACGCGTTATCATCCTGTAAAAGCTACATGAAAAGTCAAGTCTGTCTAACAGCGGTGTTGCAACTGTGAGATATCATAGGTTTCATGCCTTAGCGTTTACTCATACTTAAGACGCTGAAAACTGGAGACTACGTGAGAGCACCAATCCTAGTAAACGAAATCATTTTCATTTTACCTTATTCAATCTTACTTCAACAATAACTCCGACTGCCCTTCAATATTATGACTCGTCTTGAGCATAAACTTTTCTCGTCGGTGAAGTGTTAAGTCATGGTACATTATTAATATTTTTATGCTTATGTTAATGTAAACCTCGTTAAGCATCCGCTGATTAACGACAACGCATTAGAGCCATTCACTTTGTCATAAAATATTGATGAGGCTAACTTCGACTTCTGGAACCATATGCCTGCCATCGTATGTACGCTCATGTTTAATTTGCATACAGCGCTTAATTCAGCCTCCATTCGATAAAGTTAAGAATAAAGTTTAACCAAGAAACTGATCAGTCGGAACCAGGTTTTACCTTGAGGGGCTTATATCTTGATTTGTCACTTTTAAAGTGAATGGAAATCTCAGTGTGTAGGCGCCAATCCAATAATATTAATAACCTAACCCATTACGTGCAGCGTAGAGGAAAAATTTTCTTGAAATATCTAAGCAGTGGCTCTTTGTCACGCCCACTTAAGCGAATAGTCTTTGTTGTTAAAACGTTCTTGCTGTCAATAGCGACGTCAAGTTGACGCTGCTGTTAAAAATAGATGCGTCGATGTATCACTTATGCTTCATTAGTTATAGCCTGAAGGTGAAAGCGGTTCGAAGGAAGGTGTCTGAAGAGCATTAATCATCAAATAATGCTCAGTTTAAAGTTGGCAATTAGACTATGAGCCTTAGGGCAAAACAGCGCTAAAGACCTGCCGCCAATCTAACGAAATGCAAAGTGCACAATGACCCATCGTCGTCAAGGAAGCCTCAGGTGACACGCCGTTTGCCTTCATGCAGCAGTAATTGCTTTATGATGCTGGCAACGCTAAATGAACTTAAACCTGCGGTATTGTTATTTCATGTCAGCGAAAGGCTAATTTACGCGCCAAACTACTTGGATTATTTCGACCTTTACTCGCTGCTGTCGGCGCCAGTTGTCTTCTCTTTTAAGGGTGCTCTAACTTTTCACAAACGTAACCCCGGATATTTAAAGCACAGCAGTCTGGAGTTCTTGACTGAATGATCGAAGTTGTTGTCGATTGCTGCAAAGCCCAATATCACCTCAAGCTACAGCCGAAGTCAGGAATGCAGACCGGCTTGAACCAATGGTACGCAATGCTAATTGTCGCCGGAAGCTTACCGTACGGGCGGCTTTGTAAGAACTGAAAATCGTTGCATTAGCTTTCAGCCAAGCCAGGCGGCATATGTTTGCCGATTAAGAGTGAAACATGCTTTAACGTTGAGCCATCAAAAAGAGCGGTGCAAATTACATTCCTGTGCCGACAGCCACGATGCTTCTGTCAAAACCCATCATGTTAATTGCGCTCCTCTTGCCAGACCTCCTTGTCGGCGCTTCTAACCCGTCCACTCGTCCAACTTAACTAGTGACAGGATGGCATTACGGAAAAAGGAAGTGAAAAATTCACCAGTCAGAGATCATGGAGAAAGAAGCAAAACTGAAAGAAGATTGTCATGGAGAAAACAAGAATTAAGCACTATTAATATCGTCAGACTTCTATCACATATAAGTAATCTAACCAAGTCATTTGCATTCAAAAGCAACCACATTATGTCATCCGGGTGATCTTCCCAGATTTACCGGCAGGCAAACATGTTAACTTCATGTTGGTTCATAACTTTTGCTTGTTTATTGAAAGAATGAAGGTCTGTGTGAAGGGAGTCATTTGCACACCTTTTATGTACCTGTAAAGTTCCCGCAAAAATCTTTTCCTGCGGTATTCAATTAAGAAGACATAATCCGCTTACAGAAACCTAGCAACCGTTCAGTCCAGTGGTAAGCTTTTAATTTGCCCCATTTCAGCGTACGGTGCAAGGAATTCGTCAGCTTGTGAGGGTTACTTAACGAGCAGAATAATTGGCATGCAGCAGACTTGTGACCAGTGGTGTAGTGATTTGTAGTGATTTCAAGCAATAGTGGAACTTGAATTCGATTCTATTGTTGCCGACCTACAATTGTCCACCTTCTCTCGATCAAATCGTTGCCTCATAGCTGGACTGACCAATATATTCCATGTTCAGAGGGAAATGGTATATTCGTTCCAAAATTAGTAATGCCGGCCGGGATGCTGCGGAAAAACAGGTTGAGGAAGCAGAATGCCGCTGGTGCCTGCTATATGCTCTTCAGGAAAGTATTGCAAGGAGTTGGTAGGGAAAGTGCCCAGAACATTTGGCACTGATGGTTTAAACAGGGCGGCACTGGACATTTTAAGCCTCGCCGATTCCATCTCCTGCATTCGTTTCGCCTTTGCCCTTCGATTCTAGGAAGAGCAGGGACATCTATGCCAAACCTGGCCCAACTCGACGTCTGCCTACCTGGAACCATATCTTCACCTGGGTTTCGGTCAAGTTCAGGGAAGTAGAAAATTCAGCCCTCTCTGCAACACTCAAATACTGCTTCTGCTTAAACTTTCTTTCCAGATTCAACAGCTGGTGGGTTGTGAACGGTGTGCGCGGTTTACGATTTCCTTTGTGCTTTTTCAGCTGACATTTCATCAGCGCTTGCTCGTCTTTCGTGGGATGGCTTTGATCGCTTCTTTCTGAAAAATAACAGTTGCTTGTTATTCTGAATGAGCATTAATGGTCGCTTGAAAAAAAACAGTCTTTGAAAAATTGAAGAAAGCTAATTCGTATGCCCTGTGACCTGGTACGACGAAATCAAAATTGCAAAATGCAACAATTAATAATCTGAAAAATATTTGCTTTACATTATCAGTACATAGCGTCTATCAAAAGTTTATGATCTATTTTCCCAAATAAAGCTCTTCCTTTGGTTTATATGAATTACTGCCAATGAAGGCACTACGTTGAATATACTAATGTCTGTTTATAGATCAGCAGATCAACTCACTGCTATTTTCAGCTGCCAAGCTGTACCATTGGGGCGTTCCTAGTAAAGATGGATACGATCTGGTAGGCACATGCATATCTGGGATGAGGCAGGAAGGATGCGTATGCACTGCACTGGGTTCATTCAAGACCACAGGCAAGAGAAAGGTTCTCGCCAAAGGTTCTTGCGTTCGAGTCAATGAGCTGCGCGTTTCGAATGCTTTGCCTGGATTTGCTTGCACTTGTGTCGTCCAGTTGGCTCCCGGATTTTTGGGTACGTGCGGAGTAGAGATCAATGATTCAACCCCAAATGGAAGCTTCTGGTTGGCTCGTAGAGAACTAGCAAGCCCTGAGCTGCCGTCGGGACGGTTGCCTTCCATTTTGAATTCTTCAGCAGAACAGTTATCTCTAAAAGATGTCTTTAGCTTCTTCCGGTTGCGTTATGGTCGTGACAGCTATCTTTGTGGAAAAGAAAAGGAAACAAGGGCTGACAAAAGACGCTTGCGGGTGCTTCCACAGAAAACTGCTACCTTTGTCAAAGACTGCTGACCATAATGATATCTATTTTCACTAGTTATGACGTTTCATGCGGCAGGTCATGTGATGAGTAGGTCTAATTCCATTGGCTCAAATGATGAGCTTTTAGCTAGGAATTAAAGTCCCATTTGCTTCAATTACGACTTCTAATGTGATGCGCTGGGGAAAGGAGCAATAAAGACCCAATATACCATTCACTCTCATTTACTGATGACTTACTCGATGGCTCCAGAAAGTTGTCTCAAAGCTTTCATAATTTTATTCGCTAATTAGCTACGACGAAGCTAACCTCAGGACATGACCACCCATGAAAAAGTGACTTGCTCAGCTGAAGAGCTGCTCTGAGTTAGCAAGAAGTTGAAATCATTCCCTGGAGGCTTACTTAAAATCTGCTCAACGCTTAAGCTTATTCAGCACGAAAGCGCATCAGCAGTGGTTCGCAGCGGCTAATTGGCAAGTTCAGATGGACAATGCAAAAATAGCATTTGCCTAATACGGCTTTTTCAGAAATTAAGAAGCTGAAGATTCAATTTTGTGAATAAAGCCAAACAATTAGCAGTCATTTGAGGGCATGAAGTTCTAGACGCTACGCTTCTGAAGCTGGACATAATTGAGAATAACATGCAGAAAACCGAGCCATGAAAGGGAAACAAAGCTCTGCTATTTTACTTTGCTCACCGACTAGCTGTGCAGTTGTCTTTGAAGATGTATTTTTTGGCAACGAGCTTGGCTTTGTGCTTGTTCAGTTACGTATTCATGTCATTGTCCCATTAGGAGAGTGAGATGAGCACCAGTAAACTTTGGTGCAAGAACAGCCATGCAGCTTTCGGAATCCATCATATTCCGCCGTTAGGGTAGAAGAAAGGGCATGAGATGGCATTGCAGTGGCTTATGCACGGATAGGCTAATCTGTAAACAACCGCTGTTTCTTTAATTGGTCTGATGGGCGTCCAACCCACGGGCCACTGACTCCCTTGCATACGTGCGCAGCAAGGTTTGGATAGGGAGGGGAAAGAGCCAGAAAAATAAAGAAAGCTTCAAAACAAATCCGTTTGCAGGAACTAGACGCAAAGAAGATCATGAATGACGTTCTGGAAACATTCTCTGTAGCAGAACACCCTAGCAGCTGTGAAAAAACTGAAAATTACTCGGTAGTTTCAAGACTTACCGAGAAGCAACTATTTGTGGAGGTCGATGAAGAAGCCTTATACATTTACCATGAAAATATCATTAACAGAGGAGTTCATTACCACCGAAGCTGGACTGGCCCTTAGGCATCCGACAGGGCTAACCTTTTTGTAAACGCAGGCGATGGGGCCCATGTCCCGCTTTAGCATCTGATCCCTTGAACAAATAGGATGCAGGTAGACTGCCTTTTCTGTGCCAATATTACCCATTGCAAAACCATCGCACCCTTCTGGCGTGCTGACGACTGAACAAAGTCGATTCTGAAAGGTGCGCGAAAATGATTTCCGCAATAGGAAATTTCTTGGATCTACTTTACTTACTTTAACAGGGAAGTGCCTTAAAAATGAAAGGGTTCAGTGAATGAACGCATCGCTAGCAGATATTGTATTAACTCTACCTTCCGTTGGTTTAAACCGGCAGATACGCTGAATTTAAATTTAACTCTGAATAAGGAGGACATATGCATAAAAAACGTTCATGTCTATACATCTATTGAATTATTAATTCTGCAATCCTTCTGTTTTCGTGTATCAGGACAAACAGCGCTTAATATTTCACTTTTAGTTGCTGTCCTTTTATTAGTCGTATAACCGTTTGAACCATCATCTGTCTGATAAGAATTATTACTAGTAAGAACGAGAAAGGTGACTCAATATAACTGAATACAGACCTTTTCCGTGCGTTAAAAATGTCCTTGTGCATGTACCCGTCTGATTAAAAGCCAAACAGTCACTAGTAAATAGAATGTAGAATAATTTGAACTTTTGTCACAGTCGTGTTCTGACAAGAGTAGAAGCTGGCATGAGAATGTTCATGCACAGCATAACAAGAAATTAACTGTTGCTGATCAAAAATGATGGAAACTCTCCCCACCTATTATGTGCAGTACAGAACACTGGTGATGTAAAATTTACATACTGAATAAACAGTTTAAGAAATAAAAATGTACAGGAACCGTCTTCAGCTGAAATTTCAAGGTAGTCATCAAAGCCAGTGAGCGTTTAATCGAAACATTCACTGGTTTCGAAAGGAGAATACTTAATATGGTTGACATCGAACAAGCACTGATGAAAAATCCGTACGCTGATGCGAATCACGTTTCCACTGAGTTCATATAGGCAGCTATCAGAGATACGACGTGTGATTTCGTCACCTGTCAAAGACTTTCGATACTTTCAATTCAACTAACGAATCATGCCTAAGCTGGCCATCGACGCATTGCTAGCGTCCTTGTTAGTTGCAGGTAGCCCATGACAAATGAAAGCAAGTAATTTCACAGAAACATATGAGATTCTCAACTAGTCGGAAGAAACCTACTGCACGTAATTTCCAGCTAGAATTTTGTAAAATAGGCAAGTAGCAGCGCTCCATACATATGCCAGGATATTTAGTTAAACAGAGCTTTTGACGAGTGCGAGTCAGTCATGAGCGAGTAGACATCAACGAATCGGCTGGGGCAGCGGTTCCTTAGCCACATTACAACCACCTTGAGTTGAAAGGCTGATGTAATATTAGCAACAGCAACTATATCCTGAGAATCAGCAGTCTTTCTGTAAAAAATTATGGACTTTTAACTAAGCTTTACAAAGCTGAATTCAACAGAACATTATCATGCAAAAGTCATCCTATATGTAACATTCAGGCAATCAGCCTGCCATAGAAAGACTTCTGCTACTTCCATAATTACGGCATCCCGTTAACTGTCTGCAATCGTCTTTGCCAACTGCCTAAGGCATGCTTAAATATCATATGCCGTAGCAAAGAGCAATTCATAAAAATTAATAACCTGTCAAGGATATACAGATGAATCAGATACCTGCAGTGGAAGGAAAGCACCTTCATAGGAAGTGGTTAGAGAAAAGACTAACTATGCAAACAATTTTTATTGCCCTTTCAACTCCTTACCGAAATAACCACTGATTCCTAAAATAACACCATCATATAACTAAGTGATATATGTGTATATGCTGCACATTTGAAAACGCAAAAATCGAACTACAACTTTCTATATGAGTGTGTAGCAGTCGCGATAAACTCTACCAGTCACTGTTTTCTGTGCGATGAAGTCGAATAACGCATGTTCTTTAGCGATGCTTTCTTGATATAGCGTCCTTGCCTCATTTTCCCTGTGCGATGCGTGCTGTGCAATAGGCTTGACACTGGTACGAATGAAGGGGAGGAACGAGTGACTGATGGACCGTCCAAATCAAGATTCGTTACTGCGGAGCTGCCTCCAACAAAACCTGCTGTCATCTGACTATTATCCAAGCGCCTCCCTTCCGTTGGTTTCTCCATAGATTTACAACATACGGAATCATTGTGCGTGATGCTCGTCGCACGCTCTTCGTTTACAAGGATGGTGCAGTCGTCAGCAGCTTTCTCTACGCGCCATGTGTACAGGTCCCCGGTGTCGCTAGGGCAGGTATGCAAATATGTTTCCTCACTTAGCCTGGCTGACTTTTCAATAAAGCAAGTTGCGTTGTCCTCAGAAACTGAACTGTTAGAATGACGCAAGGTAGGAAAATGTGACGCCATATTTGCTGGAGTACCGTCTGAGCTCGCTGAGCTGCTTGCAATGCAACCAAAGGTGGTGGTAGTCTTTCCAAATGAACAAGGCTCATTCGGAATGGGAACTTGAGAAGAATGCATTGGTATGAACGGCTGCATTGCAGGCATTTGTGTCACTTTGCTGACTTGCCCATTGAAATGACCATCTTGGGCAACCACGAAATCTGGGCAACTCAGAATTCTCTCATCTTGTTTAGAAACTTCAGAATCTATTGTAGAATGCTCTGGATACAAAACCGGAGAGAAGCTTATGTTATCTGGTCGTGGACCACTTTCGCTGACCATATGGCTATGCCCTCCAACAGGTCTTAGTTTCCACAGATGGCTTTGGAATTTGTCTTGGAAAATGAACGGCAAATCAGCCAGGAAGTCAGACCTTTGCATCCAATCAGGGCATTGCAAAACTGGGCTACGGGAAGGTTCGCTATGGAACTCATGCCTAATATCACCGATGAGCCCACCCTGCAAGTTACACGTTTGTGCGCTCTCTGACGATTCAGTTCCCGCAATGAGCTCCGGCGAAGTGGTGTTCTCGTGTTCTCCCGCTGTGTTCGTGACCTCTTGATTTCCAGCGGAATCATTTGAAGTCGAATTTACTATGTTCATTCTTTGACTGTGATCAGCTGTCCAGGATTCTCTTTTATTCGTGTCCAGTTTCTTTTTCCACCCATCTGTAAGTTCTTCCATGACTGCCCTCCTTGTAATTTCGTCA
The DNA here is from genome assembly GCA_000797535.1 of Trichuris suis. Classification (NCBI taxonomy): domain Eukaryota; kingdom Metazoa; phylum Nematoda; class Enoplea; order Trichinellida; family Trichuridae; genus Trichuris; species Trichuris suis. The sequence goes on along the minus strand of KN538401.1, from coordinate 332,150 downwards.
AGTCGAGTAGCTTTCGGCTGAGGTGCTTGCAACAGCTTTACAACTTCACCGTGTCCATTGTTCGTCGCCACCTGAAGAGGTGAACGGTTCAAGACATCTCGAGCTTTTCTGTCAAAGCCGCGTGCATCTAAAAATTCCACAGCCTCAACGCAGTTCTCTGAGGCAGCCAAAAACAGAGCGTTTCTGCCAAGGATATCTTTAGAATAGCACAAAGCGTCTCGCAACCAAAGAAGTGTTAATATAAGCACGTTGTTGTTTTGGGCAGCCCAATGAGTGCATGATCTTCCTGAAAAGGCGCTGCTTAGGCAACAATGTCAAACCAAACAAGCTATGCATGGTAAGAAAAGTTAGCTTCCTTCAACGTATTAACGTAAAGCTGAGACAAGAGAGGAGCAATTTTCTGGTAATTACAAAGTGAATTGAAAAAAAGATGTTATCGCTGATTACAGTGTGGCTCACCGACCAAAGTTAACAAAATCCGTTTTGTTTTCATCAATAAGCTACCTGACGCTATCGCTTGCATTATTCTACAATGATAAATAAAGCGGTCGTTACGTAAAAGAAATTTAACTTAAACGAAAAATTCATAAATGCATTAACCAATTTAAAAGTGCCACTTAAAGGTTTTGTAATTATGCAGCAGTACGAGGCAAAGTTTTATGGCTGTTAATTTTAACTACTGAATGACAAGTACATTAGATATGATGGCTCAGGCTAAGTTTTCAAATACAATAAATTCATTTCACTACTACACAATAATGGTATTGTCCATTCGCTTATTGCTTACCCTCATCATCTGCTACCATCAGACGTGCGCCGCAATCGACTAAAAGGCAAAAAATGGGAAAAGATTCTTTGGCCTGTTTTGCTGCCAGCAAAGTGGCAGTGCAACCGTCAAAGTCTTTCTCCTCCAAGTGGCACTGTCCAGAATTAAGCAGTAGCAAAACGATCTCTGAACAATTCACCGAAACAGCATGATGCAATGCCGTTCTTCCACCAATGTCTTTAAGATTTGGATCAGCACCACGGCTAAGCAGGAGTGCAATGGCAGCGATATGCTTATTTCTCACAGCGGTAATTAAAGGCGTATTCAACTGAAGTCCATGGTGATTGTTGATCTCGGCTCCTGAACTTATTAATTCATCTATGACAGCACACTGCGTTTCGGGATCAGAAAAAGAATCAGTCGTCGCTCTGATCAGCAAACAGTTCAGGCCTTCTTTGGACAATATGACAACCGTGTTTTGGAATTCGTCTTTCCGCTCCTCTTCGCGTGACAAATTACAACCGTAAGGGTCAGCGGCGTCATTCGATTTCAGCCAAGCCAACAGTAGCTTGTTATTTATTTCTACGACCTCCTCATTTTCATTATACTCTTCGCCGCTTCCATTTTCACGGCCAATCGCTGCAGGAACCAAGCTTGCTGATCTTTCTGTTTCCACTGGTTCTACGGCAGCAGTAGCGCGAGAGGTGCCAGCAAGTTCCGTCATTTCAAGTTCAGTAGGAGGAAACCATATTTTAGCTCTTACACGTTTGTTGGACAACGTCAGAATGATGAAGTGAATTACGCATATTGTTCCAATGAACAATCCAATAATAGTCAACAGTATCTTTCTTGCACCGTTTTCATTGTCTTCAACTGTGCTAACTGAGCGAAGCTCATAACCTAACTGTCTTTTAACGATTCTCTTGACCGGGTCGACACTAAGAAAATCAATTACTCTTGATGAGTCCGTGAATAAACTTGCGTTGTTATAAGGAATTTTGTGGACAGTGAGCACTACCAACGTTGACTGAGGGAATTTCAACAATGGCGTCTCATCCATACGTGTCCTCAGGTGAGCAGCGCTGAAGTCACCATCTACGGAGGCAGACTTTGAATTCCATTGATAAATCATCTTTCGGCCTTGTTTGTCCGTATCAACGCGTACGATGGCTTGCACCAGATTGCCAAGTACAATTAGGAAACGGCCTAGGTCTATTTCAAATTCGACAGAGCTAACTGCCACTACGGCTGCAATCCTTCCGCTCAGCTGCCCGCTGATCCTTTGCTTGTCCGTTAAGCAATCTCCGCCATCAAAGTTGTATGCTGTCATGTTACATTCCTCATTACAACTACCGTCACCTGCGTACCATTCGCAATATTGCTCAGAGTTACGAACATAATCGTTTTCTATTTTGAAGCAATCAAATCCATCAAAGAGACAATCCTCCGTGTTGCACTGAGGATCGCACAATTCGTTTCTGAATACATTTGCGCAGTATTCTTTGTTAGAGCACTGGTGAAATGGTTCCAGATTACCCGCGCAATCAATGCCATCAAAATTACACAAGTAAGAGTTGCACTCAGGATTACAAAGCCCATTATTTGCCTTAATATGGCACTCGTTTATGGAGCAAATGTATTTCTTATCACTGTCATTAAACGGATTGCTGCCCAGCTCTACAGCGTTGATATCTGACTGCATGCCAACATCTTGTAGGAAGGAGGTGTCACGTATGTGACACTGCGCACCAGTGAAATGTGGTGGGCAACGGCAGACAAAGGCACCCTTCTGACTTTCACAAGTGCCACCGTTAAGGCACCCATTCACTAAGCAACTAGTCAAATATTTGAGTTCACAGTGCTTACCTGATGTTCCTGCTAAGCAGTCACAAAAGTAAGGCTCAGAAGGCGACTGTCCAGGGAGACAGTTACCTCCGTTAAGGCATGGGTTAGACATACACTCCTCTGGTATTTTTTCGTCACAAACTTCACCTGTGTAGCCCTGTCGGCAAATGCATACTTGAAGAACGTCCATACAGGTGCCATTATTTTTGCAGGGCTTTTGACTGCAGAAGTTAACAAGCACATCGCACCTATAGCCTGTATACCCAGCTCCGCAAACGCAACTGAAATTGTTATCTATCTGCGTGCATCTAACGGTGCCATCTGATGAGCAAGGACTGGACGTGCATTCGTTGGTTTGCATCTCACAACGTTCACCAGCGAAGCCGGGCGGACAAATGCAGTCAAAATCACCTATTCCATCCACGCAAGTACCGTTGTGGTAGCAAGCATCAGCATAACAATCGTCGTAGTTTATTTCACAATTTTTTCCACTTGTTCCTGCAAAAGCAAGTTTTCATGTTCACTTGGAAAACCAGCTGAGCAATGGTTGAAACTACTAGTGAAATTTTATTTCTCTACTTTTTTTGCCTTCTACCAAGATTGCCGGGTAGCTATTTTAAAATTGCGCTAGAATTGCTATGCTAACGTGACCATCACAACTTCTGTCATCAATGGCTTATTAGGATTATTTGAAGAAGAGATTAATGTCACTAGGGAGAGTTTTTTTAAAAATTAATAAGTTAAGATTTATGTTCATGTGGGTACTCTAAAGATCAAGGTAAAATATGAATATGTCTCCTTTGATTATACCAACCCTATTTTTACAAAACTTGCCGTTGTCATAACTTTAGTACCAAAGGCAAATTAAAAACCATACCTTTCAAGGTGCGCAAGGTGAAAAGAAAGGCAATGGTAACACTCATTTACCCACTGGACATCGGCATGTAACTTCTAATCTACCATCTTTGGAATTTGTATACGTGCATATTCCACTGTTGTAACAAGGATTCGGGTGGCAAGGAGAACCAACATCTTCACAATATAAACCAGCAAAGCCGGGAGGACATCTGAAAGCAAAAAATGACTTTCAGCTTCCACCTACTCTCATATATGAATAACTAATGAAGTCTCATTTAAATAATAGGTTTGAAATGTCCAACAGCTGTATTATTATTATTATTATTATTATTATTATTATTATTATTATTATTATTATTATTATTATTATTATTAT
>KN538401.1:280539-328205 GCA_000797535.1 Trichuris suis | reverse complement strand
TTATTATTATTATCTTTATTTGTGATGTGTATATATTTTTATTGTTGCAGAAGCGCCCCCTTATAGCAGTTAACCAATTGAAAGATGGATGCTTTGTAACGGGATGGATGGTTTTCATTTTTTGATCTTACACGGCTTTTCCCGTTTTTTGTTTTCAATGAGCCGGCTGGACAAAAAACGGGAAAAGCCATGTAAGATCAAAAAATGAAAGTTAACCAATTTTCGTAATGAGAGCTTCCAGATGGAGCATATAGAGGAGGAAGAGGAGGAGGTGGATTTCATTCTCAAAGAGGCCCTAAAAATTTTCATTGCTGTGAACCAAGGTGACGGTGGATAAGTGCTGAAAGATCTGTGTCTGTCTACAATACACTTTTCACGAGCTCTGAGTGGTGATCGTTTGAGCTCCTTGCACAAGCTCATGGTACAGTATGCCTTTTCAGCATGAATGGCTGCTTTTGCAATGGAGGCTGCTGCTTGTCCAGGGCTTAGTCAGCATTTCTTTTATTTTCAAGTTGTTGTGCAGAATATGCTATTCACTGCTAGGAATGATCTGGGATAAGGAATGCTTAGACAAAAATGAAAGGCAAATGATGACGTCATCATCATAAAAAATTAAATAAACAGCATGACACACATCTTCCACGCTCTTTTTGTCATACAAGTGCCCATGTTCTCATACATTTTTTTACAGAAGCGACCTGTTTATTGGACTTCAAACTTTACTGCATAGCCTTGAGGAACAAAACTTTCATAGGCGCTACTGACAGGAAAGGTTTGTTCCCAAAAGCTATGCAATAAAGTTAGAAGTCTAATAAAAGGTTTGTTTCCATAAAAAAAGCATGACAATCAAAAGTTCTGCCTTTTCTGAAGCACGGTTTTCATTGAGCAGTGCCAGCAAATCACTGCCTTTAGTTTCCTTTGCATGCCATGATTTCAACTGATCATTAACACTGTGATCATCATTGAGGAAGCAAGCTTCGCTCCATATAATACTTAGTATCTGATGCCTCTTGCCTGTACATATTGCGCAATGGCCTTTTGCTTTCCAGTGTCCTCTTTTTCATTGAAGAGCAGAACTGTACAGAGGTAAATACAGGCAATGGCAGAGAACATCTCAAAAACAATGTGAAACAAAAATACTTCTTTACGCAGGATAAATCAGATGCATAGTAGTTTCACATCAATGCTATAAAAGGATGTCCGTTTCCGTAATTTGCGTATTAATAGAATTCATGCTCAACCTTTAAAACAAACTTGTGCTATACTTAATAGCATCTTTATATCGTGTCATTATGGGAAAATGGTTTAATCACTGAGTGAGTTCAGCTATTCAATTAGTCCACTGCACCTGTGCTGAACACCTGTTTAACGGATACACCGTTGACTATACTTAAAATGATGTTCCACTTGCAGTGAACTAAAGGGCTTAAAGAGTTAAAGTGTCTCGAGAAAGCGTTTAGTTGAAAATGAATTGAATATAAACAGTCAGCTTCTTCCATGCTACTGCTTCAAGGCATTATTAATAATAATAAACTTGTGAAGTTGGAAACCTTAGTAAGTTACATGTCATCTCAATTGCTCTACTGTTTTACGCATTACAATGGGCTGAACATGTTTTCTCTCGTAACGTTGCTTATTTTTGCCAAAGCATATTTCATATGATCAAAGTGATAACTTAGCTACAAGGTGGAACTTCAGCCTCTGAGTTAAGGCAACAAGCTTGACAGCTTCCGAGGTTACTTTAGCCTAACCAAAAATGATGAGCTTCTTCACCGTCATTCCCAAACAGAGTTCTTCTGCGTAAGGGAGTCAGTCTACAAACCTGATTAGAGCACTGAGCCAAAGGGTCACATAACCTATGTTCAAAGGAACAAGAAAACTAAAGCGCGAATGATCTCTCACGTAAGCACACATCATGAATACAGTCTCCTGACGCTAGAGACAGCGAACAGCTTTTTTGTTCGTACTACGGTTAGCAAAGCTGAGAATGCACAGGATTGAGCAAACAATGACTTGCCAATTGAGCAGCAAGCTGGGAGGCGACAGCGAGCGTTCGATAGCAGTCCTGCCAATCAGTGATTCGACGCCAGCAGCCAGTCACAGGCAGCTCGGCAACTACAGCAACTCACAGGCGGTAGTAGCTAGCCCGCAAAACTTTTGCTTAAAGAACTGTTGCAGTATAAAGGTGACCTACGCAGCTTCCAGAAGGTTCTGTGCCAAAAAAGGTGGTCTTTCACGGAATGCCAAAGAAACAAATGAAACGCTTCAACTTAGAGTATCCTTTCGTGAGACCTATGCAACACATTGTTTTCAAACTTTCAATCAATCATTGTACTTGAAATCTGACTCATCAGCTTAGCTGTCCACAGTAAGGTGTTCTAACAGCCTACTCGGGAGCATTCACTGCTGATAGCGACGAAGATTTCATTAAGCGGCATAACATTACAGTATGTCTCTTCGCAAAGGACACCCTCTGTTGACGGATGATAAAGTCAGAACAACGCAGATCCTGAAGGCTTCATCGTTTGCGATAAAGGCTTATAACTGAAGATGAGCAATGCTTGGCAAATTTTGAAAATTTAAGCACTCAGTAGAGGAGTCTGCATTTACAAACCATACAAACTTGCGGAGGCACTGAGAAAAGAAATACTTGCCTGCATTCTGTGCCACTGGCAGTCTCTATGCACGTCCCGCCGTTTTGACAGGCATCTTGACGGCAGGCTGTGTCTGAGACAAAAAATTCTTGCTTATACAAAACTTCGAGGCAAGTCAATGGTATCTTACGCAATGATGTCGTATTGACCACTTCTGATACCACACGTGGACGTGGAGTAAAGAAGAAAAAGAAAAAGTTGGCTAACGCCAGCAGCATTTCATTCGTATGAAACCGTCCAGTGTAGAAGCAAGCAAGAGAATGGCTGTAATTATCAATGAACAGCGCAGCTTGACAATTAGAGGGCGCTCGAAACACTTTGAAAGCGTTGCTCGCTCCGACTTTTTGGCAACCTTTTGCTTTGGCAGAAGAACGCTGACAACGTTGCCTATAGGTTCTCATATTTTGGCTACATGCCAAACTCAGACCTGTCTAAAAAAAAGTTACCACGCTATCGCCAGTGGTAGTTTCCCTCGCGTGGGTTATCTCCGCGATAGCAGAACAGTTCCAAAAGCAGACGTTGCTTCTAAGCTTCACTGTGAGGATGAAGACTGTCAAAGAGTTTAGGAGCATAAATGTTCATTCATTAAGTTTGGCCAAAGCCGGAAAGACCATATCCTCTCAACATGAAAACTTTTAGGACACATAGAGTGGCAAGCACTGCTTCACCTAATAATTTCAGAGCAAGTTTTGCAAAATAGTTAACATTGTGAATCAGCGTTTAGTGAAGTGGTTTCAGACAGGAATCGTTAAAGACATCCTTGGAGGAATCCTTGCCAAATAAGTTGAGCACCATGAAAAAATAGTTCCTTCCGTTTATTGTTAGTCATCGTCCGCAGAAGGTCACTGCAGCTAGGCATAAAGCCCAGCCAACCAAGGCACGTCCATGACAGCCGCTCTCTTATCGGAGCCACCCGTCGGCGTCACGGGTTAACTGTTCACCATTTGAAATCCTATTTCCATTTGAGGCGCCACTGGCCGTTATCAACTGAACTTCCTGTCTACCATTTTGTTGAGCGTCTACAGCCAAGCCACCCTAAATCAAAGCTTCATGTCTGCACATGCCGCAGTCACGCTCTACCTTAACGCTTTGCTTCAAAGGCGTCATGTTCAGTAGTGTCATTTAGTTTCACCTATTAACATAGTGCTCCAAGTTTCTGCGTACAGAAGGACTAGCGCGCTGATGGCTGCTAGTTTTTACTTTTCTGCTGCTCAATTCGATTAGGGTACTGAATAATTGACGCTGTAATAATCTACGCGCTTAGAAGCGGCTCGGTTATGAGCAACTCGTGAGCAGAGTGGACCTTTTGGAAGTAACTTGCGTTTTCACAGAAACGTTTTGCACCTTTTCGGTGGGCACAGCCTCGAGAATCAAATGCTTTCTCGCTAAGGGAGCATTTCTGAATCGGCTACTTCAGAAAAGCGAACAATAAATCTAGTTCAGACCATCAGATGAAGTTAGTTTTCTTATACAGAAAGCCTATGCGTATAGTGCACTGACTTTCAAGCAGAACAGTACCGCCGCTGGGGGCATTGAGACATTTTAGGGGGGCGTAGAGGCCAAGCAGGGTTCGCGGTACTTCCCCCCTCAGGGGGAATGGGGAGACCTTGTTAAACACCAGCAGAGCCAGGAAAAAGCCTGAGTATAAAAGGCAGGAAAAGGAGCAGGGCTGGGTAAGTGGCAGACAGCTGAGACTACCCAGCCGCTTGACCCCCGCTCTTTTTCCCGCAATTTTCCCGTGCCATCGAAAAATGACTGCACGGGGAGCGATTTTGAGAGACGAACGAGCGATCCCGACTGTCATCCCTTCTGTTTTCTGCCATTTTCCGTCAGCCAATCAGCTTAGAGAGGCGCGGACCAATCAGCATAAGAAATCGGCTGGTTGCTCAAAGCTCTAAAAGGAGGGGGCATCCGCAAGCCTGACCTTGAGAGACACTGGTAAGTGGCTTTGAAGGCTTTACTTCTACTTCCAAGAGGGCATTTATCTAATGCAGTGACTTTGAAGGGGCCGCTGGAAACAATCATAGAAGCTGCATGCAGTAGAATGAGCCACTTGCAGCAGCTCATGGTACAATATGCAGTCTTGGCTCCTCCATAATAGAGTAACACGTTTTTCCATGAGTGATATCCCTTGCCAAGGTTGCAGTCCCTTGTCCTATGTCTAAGTAGTATCTTTTTCTTTTCTGTCTGTCATAAAAATTCCTCTTTTCACTGTTAGCAAAAATCTGTGAAAGAATACCTGAGTATCCCTCTACCTAAGCAGCAACAAAGTCAAATGATGATGCCATTTATCATGGCAGATTCAGACAGTTGGAGCAGTGTGCACTTTCTGCAACTGTGCGTGTTTGCCATCGCGGCTAACAATCAGTTTGTGTACTTCAATTGCATCGGCGAATTCTTGGGTTCTGAGGACTTAGCTGTAATCAAGCAAAGCCTGCAAGACTACATCGTCAATTTTCTTGGGGCGCCCTGACTTTGGGCGATCAATTGCGTCTGTGTTACCTTCGACACAGATATGCTGACACGACTTCATCATCTTAAGTGGCTCAGAGAGTTCTTTTGGCCACTGATCTTGTCATTCTTAATGTAAACATAAAAAATCTAATTTGCCAAAAGAAAGGCTTTTTTATGATACAACTACAATGAAACAAAGATTCAGTGACCGAGACTGACTAAAACTTTTTGTAGGCGGGAAGCAGATGTTCGCTTGAGTAAAGCATACATAATGAAAAAAGAAACGCCTTTGCAATGCTCAAGATTGTTGCAGAACAAATTAAGGAGTGCTAACATACACCTAATACGTTAAATTTCGCTTTCAAAGTAAGTTATTTCTGCATTGACTAACTCTGGTCGGAAGAAACTTTCGTTTTACCTAAAAATGGGTTTTAAATTACGTGAGCCCTCGGGAATATTCAAAAGTACCGTTCTGCTGAAAAACTGGGTGTTTTCTCCTATAACAGCGCGGTAAGGCTGATTACGAAAAAATTCCACCTGTGGTGATCAAAGGCATAACGTAGCAGGTTTACAGTCGAGTGAGCAAACTTTAAATAAATAAATGTATTGTCTCACGGGTAGGCATCAACTGTGTATCTTTTGAAAAGAAAGGAGGCTGTGAAGCTGTTTAGAGGGCTAAAAGTCATTCATTGTAAGTCTTCCGCAAACCCTTCCTTCGGAGGAAGAGAAAATGAGCATTTCGTGGGAACTCCATTATCTTCCAACAAGAAATTTTTTGAAAACGGAGGTAATGTTTCTCAAGCACTCACAGGGCGGTGCTCTTGTGCGAAAGAAGTTTATTTAATTTCCTATTTTACAGAAGCACCCAAATTTAGTAGTATTTCCAAAAAGTCAATGGTACACGCCACAGGAGTGCTTTTGAACGGAGATGGAGTAGCTTGAAAACGCTACAACTACCATTCTGGCTCTTAGGATACGTGTCTTATCCATTTTGTTCGTTTGCCGCGCTTCCTCGAACGGTATTCGACATGACAATATACCAAGGGTGAGTAACATAAATCTTGGCATCTACATGTACGATGCTCCCTGAAAGCGTTGTTTCCGTGATAAATTGCGAACATTTACGCACTTGGCTCCAAAAGCTACATTTTCAACGAGGACGCCCATCCTGCCTATTCTTTGCAAATATACTCCTAAGAAACCCGCCGTACTATTAGTATTTATTATCGCGAACTCGTTTCTATCGAAAAATTTGGGTTAATGCAAGTTTTTTCTAGTCTACAGATTTTAAAAGATGGTCAGGTATTCTGGCAATCAAGGTTACTGTATTGATCGGTGAGTTGTTGTTATTCACGTTGTGAACAGTGTACTTTGGAAATGGCGGTAAAACGCGCCCGTTTCGAGGTAAGTTTCGTTGGAACGTTGAATATAAAGCTACGCGATCTTTGCCAAGTGCAACCATTACATTTTCTACTTTGCATAATGAATTGTTTCCGACCGTTTTCTGCTGCGTCTGCCGCACGATCACGGTTGTTTACTTTGAATTAACGCGAAATTAAGCTGTGCTAATTGTTTGAAAAAATATTCGGCGAAACTTTTTACGAATTGTCCGATAGTGCTAATAGGCTTTGTTCTTTGGTTTACCGAACTTTGGTGGCTGATAGACTTTCAATGACTTTAGACACTTTGTTGAATTGGGCAGCGAACGCTTCGGGTTAATAGGGAAATTGTTGTCTGTTGGGTTGCGGCATTGCGTTACCTATGTACGCTAAATTTTTTTATCTCGATGGTAACGTATGTCCATTTCTTAGGAAGGCGTATATTCCCCGTCTGGCCCGTACAGCTCTTTCGAATCGCAGGGGCAACAGGTACCAACAAGAGTTTTGAGCGTTCGAAATTTGTCAGAGGAAATTATTGATGCGGACTTGGTAGACTCGCTGTCCCATTTTGGTGCCGTTGGGTATGATAGTCGTCACTCTGTTAGTTCCGTCGCATGAGGTGCTTTCAGATACGTAAGCGTCAATGGAAGAGGCACAGCATTAGTAGAGTTTGAGGTACGGTTACATGACTTTATTCTTTGAATACTAATCTAGCTATTTTCAGGATCTAGCTGCAGCAGAAAGATGCGTTACATTTAACATGGTAAGGCTCATGCGGCAGGGTGTCCTTCGACAACCTTCTTTTCAAGAGTGCGGACATTATTGTGGCCGGTCGACCTGCGTTCTTCAGTTACTCCAACATGCAGCGAATTCCGAGGCGCGGGTGAGCATTATGGTTAATGAGGGTGTTCTCCACGATTGTTTGTAGGCTCGAAAGCGAAAGGCCGAGCAATGTTCTGATCATGTACGTTCATAACGCCAAGTATCCAATAACAACGGTGCAGCAAGAATGGCTGTCGACTTCATTTCATGCGTATTTTTCTTTAAGGAGGTTATAAATCAAATTTGCAAACCGATTGGTCAAGTCAGTCGTATTATCATCAGTCGACGTGATGGCATTCAAGTACTTGCTGAATTCCCAAATGTGCAAGTGGCCCATATGATCAAGCAGCGTCTCAATGGCTGCGACATCTACGCCGGATGTTGCACGTTAAAAATTGAATTTGCGAAAGTATACTTGAAATGCAGTGTCTTTTCGTCGCGCTTTCAGAAGCCTTCTGCCATTTTCCTTTATGCGTCACGCTGGACGAACAGTTCAGAAAGAATGTTTTGCATGACAATGAGTTTGATTTCACGAATCTTGCTCTCCTTTTTAGTTTTGCACCATTGTTTCTTCTATGTTGAAACCAGTAGCGAACGGTTAGCGCTTTTTGCAAAAAGGACGAAGGTGTGCCTTTCGTTTCATATGCGAAATCTAATTGAATGGAATACGCGAATCGTAGAGATGACCGTTAAGCATGATAAAGTTGGAGGATCGGTCGGTTGGATGTGTTCTCCAACAGTTTCAATGTTTTCGTCGAGCATGAAACATAGGCACGTAGAGTTGTTTACCATATTCAGCAGATGGGAGGAGATGTTGGATCATTTAATGAAATTGCGTCGAGTTACTATTCATTTTACTCTACAGTGCAACCGGAGTCAAGGTTTCCCGTTCGTTGGGACGAGCTTGTGCACATCAATCGGTGGAACTCCGTCACGACGTCTAAAACTTTCAAATGTCCATGAAAAATACGATGACAAGTGAAGAAGCTGTTTGCAATTGTCAAACTAATCAAAAACGTCAATCGTCACATTTCTTGACTGACTACCATTTTAACATTCTCCCATGAATCCTCGTGGGCGGAAAACGTGGAACAAACTGTGCTTTCCGGGGAGAGCACGGTGTTTTCCGTTTGCTCATTTAAGGGCGCTGGTTTAGCTTCAACTTCGTCAACCGCTTCCATCGACGTTCCATGATTTTAGCCGTACAATCGAAACTAAATCAAGGCAATGTACTCGACTCACTTGATAGGTTAGCACCTGTCCTCCAGCGCCATTAGGGCACGGAACTCGAAAGTCCAGTCGAATAGCTTGAAAAGCGAAACCGTCACAGCAACTATCCAACAGCCACCTTCCAGAAAAGTAAGCTGTCTATCAGTACAGCTGAATCGGTAAGCAATATTTATGCATTTGCCGGCAAGGTTGAACACCCCACGCAATTTTCAAGCCATCTCAGAGGTAGGTGATTGACTAAGCGTCCAACGACAAATCCGTACGTAAACCCTTCCTCGTCAATCCATTATTTAATCGTAATCTCCGTTGCTTGTAAACGTAATCGCCACCTTTGAACACCTGTTGTTAAGTCGCAGGTTCAAAAGTGTTTCTATGCCTAATTTTCAATTGGCGGTTCAGTGACGCAATGGGAATTTTCTCAGTCAAATTTCTCAATGCAGTTGGGTCATTGATATCAGTTCGAAACTTGTTTAAACAAGCCAGTTGTGAATGTGCTTCCGTTTCACTTAACGCTTTTGCCTAAGTTTGACCTGTTCACTTGGCCAAGGTTTGATGCTCAGCAGCGTAACCTATGCGCCATGTTTCAACGGACAAACTAAGGCAAGAACATGCTTACGAGGAAGGTTCAATATAGTTGCATGGGTTTCCCTCATTTTAAGATTCTTTCTTAGTACTTGTCTTTGTAAAATGCGTAACGCTGCGGCACTCCTCCCGTAAGGACTACTATAGCCTTTCGTCCTTGGCAGCCTATTGATCAGTACTTGCTCTTAACGTAAGTAGAGCGTGAACTGTTGAGATGAAACGGAAGTCCGTTTTTTTTAAGAAATAAACTTGACGCCATAAAGAATAGGCCGCGGTTGGGATTTGCATAACGGACCTCAAGCAGTTGAGTTCGTGAATTCCGGCAAAGCAATGCTATTTCACAAAACGAGCTACAGCGTGGGTTTTTTGAAGTTGATCATTCTTGTCTATACCTTTCATTAATGTTCGTGTCGAAACGAGGAACTGCGGCGATGTCATTAAAGTGTTGTGTCAGAGTTTTACATGCTCTGATCATGACGACGGCTCTACGTGCTTTTATAAAGGTTGTAGGCTGATGAGCTTTTCAAGTCTGAAAAAATATTCTTATTCTCATTCAATAAATACTAATGGATATTCATATTTGGTACATATAATAATAGCTTTTAATTTAGGCTGCATATGAAGTTTTTCGTCAGCCGCAGAATTTTTTTGTACGCTTAGGTCCTAGTGGACAGCTCTGAGTTTCACTTTGCAAAAGTTGGATCGACTGGTTAAGAATTGATGAGTTCCTAATATTCTGCTTTCGCTTTCAGTATGTTCAGGTTAACGCGCGTACTTTCCGTAAGGCGCGGATATTTGTTTTTCGGTAACTGAGTGGAAGTGATAAATAGCTTCTGAAGAGCTTTTGCAAATTAAATTAATTTCGCCAGTTAATAATTTGGGTTGAGTTACTTTGTGTCGGCATAATCATTCGTGAAGACCCGTTGAAAATGAGCGGGAAACTTGTGCATTTCGTTTGTCGCCTATGATCTTGTTCGATTACGCTTTCATGACCATAAAGGCAGTGGCTTAATTTTACTTTTGAGGAAATGAGCAAGCTTTCTTAAACCCGTTTGTAAAGTGGCTGTTAAATCCGGAGTTCCTAAAATTGATCATTCGTTAATTTAAGCTTTGCTGCTAACGAGCAGCCGCCTCAGTAACTGTTAAGCAAAGTCACACGGACTGTCTAAAAACATTTGTCATTTGTCCGTATAAGCAAACAAGTATGGAAAGCGTTCATAATGACCAGCATTTTTGCTAAGATGAATGTTTTTTATAGCTCAGTTCTTGCTTTATGGAAATTTATGCAAAAATTGACAAATGCTGGATTATGCAAGTTGAAAGAATCCCTATTTTCTCTGAAGTAATGATTTCTTGACAAGTAGCATTAAAGAGCGGATGAGTGCTAATTGGCAGTGCAAACTGTTCGCCTTTGGATGGGAATAAATTTTCATAACAATGGTGGTAGTTATATTTTGACTTCCTTTACTCAATTTGTTATGTGCATACTAAAACGTAAGGAAGTGCGCTTTGCTCGCTCGTTGGAGCATTTGCAGCGGATAAGAACTCGCGGTTAGCAGTTTTCTGAGTACCACAGTGAAGGAGGAGGATTAAGCAATCGTTTGTCCAAGCTAAAGTTCCTTCCGAGTTTTATGGCTGCTCCACCGCGATTGCGTTAATTTCAGCAGTAATTCGTAGGTGGGCCAAGCGGTCGATTGTTACTTTTAGCGGACGTGTAAACCGTCTCAGTGAGCATTTGCGCTACTAATTTGTGATTTGTTTTTTTTCGTGACGGAGTGCAGTTTTCCTTATGTCAACTTTGTCGAACAAACATTTTACAGCACCGTCAATGCTGCGCGAAAACATTTAAATCAATTCAAATTTAGATTTACGTATGCTATCATTAATTATCGTGTTTGCTGTACTGCAGTTTGCTTAAGATGCGCTAATTTTTAACCCACTTTCTACTAGACGGCCTCTAAAGTTCGTTTGAACGTTTCTTTTTATTGTCACTACAATAATGACCAGTCAAATACTCCATTTTGGACAAGGGCATTTATGACGTGTGCTTTGTTATTGGAAGTATGTTTAACGGCCAACGCGTGAAGTATTCGTGTAATGAAATCAGAAGCACCAATCACGGCTATTTTAAGAAACAAGTTTCTCAAAATCTACCTTTGTTATTAGACTTTAAGAGCGTTTTAGGCAATTGAGCATGAAAAGTTGCTTTGACTCTAATTTGGTCTTTTTTCATCATTATGCGGGAAGGTTTCTTTAGGTTGGTTTAGGCGATTTTGATTTGAGTGGAATGGGTCAGCCGAAAGAATGCTGTAAAGGAATAATTGCCGCTGCGAACTTAATTTTAGCTTGTTGAAGGAGTCTTGTGTTGACCATTGCTCTTTTGAACATTTTCGCCTTTGTGGATGTTTGCCTAAAATTTGCTTCCGTGCTTTGCAAGCCGCGGTCGAATGCTTTCAAATGTTTTGTAGCGCTCATTGGTTCGACTGAAATTAGGAAAACGATCATCCACTTAATAAAACATTTTTTCCGCTTGATTTAACTGCTGCCAATTAGGCAGCGATTGTCCAGTTGCCATCGGTTGGGTCGTTTGGGCATTAACGTGGCTGATCCGAAGGAAATACCAAATAGCGCAGTTGAATTATACAATTTTACCATCGATTCATTACTTTTATTTTTGCTATGTAACTTCTTGTTTTGCATTCTGAATTATTAATGGAAAGAAGGTGGTATGTTGGTTTTAAACGTCGAAATGCAAGAATGGAATTCCACTCAGCTTAGAGCCGGTTTTTTCACTGAAACCAAGCAGTCTCCTATTAATGTATGTATGATAGATAGGCACATATTCATTTATTAGAGAAAAATGAAAGAATGATTTGCGTATGCGTTAAATAGAGATTTCAGACCTCTTCTGTTCTCTCGATAGCGTATCAAAAGTATAAGGTATTATGTGAGGCTAATCTTACTGACTTTATTGCGCCAAGACTGCGTAACAAAATTTTGAATGCCATCACTTGAAAGACCTTCACTTTGTTGGGAGTAATGATACCTGCTCCTTATTTGTTTGTTGTTATAATGTGATGTTTTTTAAAACATCTACAACGGGACTGTCCCGCTAGTAAATACGTGATAGAAGTCTTTTCTGTTTGAAAGGTCTGTTTTAAGTTTGCGCTTTGGCATTATCATGATTGTTTAGTGCGAACAAAACGGTCGTCGCAAAAATGATTGAACTCGTCTTGAAAAGAAGTAATCTCCTCATTTCAATTAGCGGCATAGCCTATGGTCAGCTAGAAGCTAACGTCAACACTACTGACTTAGTTCTTAAAACGTGATCCTTTCATATTAACCGTCAGTTTGTTAAACACAGTCGTTTCAAGATGACAATAGCTTTATTTTCTTTCCGAAGGTTTTAGAACTTTGTAGTTCCGTCGTCAGCGGAATTGTGATAGAACGACAATATTCCACTCCAGTTTCCTTTTATATTTCTTTCAATTTCCATTCTGTGCACTCAAAAAGTGCATTGTTTGTCGAAAACGGAACTGCGTGGCCAATTGGACGGCCACAACGATGTCTTAACAATAAAATGCAGCAACGTATTTAAGTTTATTCAATAGAAATGGGCCAACTTGACATCTTCAACGTTGGCTACTTGATAGAGGGCATATATGTCTTAGTTTCTTGTCAAGTCACACCGCATTGCCCCGCTTACAAAATCAGTATTCTGTCGTCAGCGTTAGTACGTCAACTTATTAGGTAAGCGTTAATGTGCATGCTGGCGCAGTAGGCACATTCAGTAAAAATATTTCCCGCGACAACTTCCGTGTATTTCAGCATGAATTCGACACCCTTTTTAGTTTCGGTTTAAAATCCTTCTCTATACGCTGAAGACGGGTGAAGGTCCCTCCCGGAAGCTTCGATTGTCAAAGTTGTTAACTGTTATAACGGGACACTTCCGTAACAATAAAATTATATACTCTGCGTGAAGTTCCCTTGTCCCGTACGAGAAAGCTATACTTTCAAAGCTGTTGCGACAGTTAGCTAAATAGCGTTACTCCATTTCAGTTATGCACGTTGTTCTAGCTCGCTTTGACATAGGTACAACGTAAAGTTTGCTTTTAGCTCGCCCAAGCGGGTGAGCACTTTGATATTTCGTTTCTTGTACGTTGGTGTTGATCCGTTTACTGAAATCCGCGCACATAGAAGAAATTTGACGCAACATTTGGCGTCCTCGTTTTGCTAGCATGTGGAACTATGGCAGTCGGCTTTCTGAAGCGTTTTTTACTCGTCCTACTTTTACTTTATTCAACATACTAATTCAATGACTTGTCGTTCAGCTTGGAAGATTGAATGTGACGACCAATGACCAAGACCAAGCCGACTATACTGTTGAAGCAGGCGAGTTGGTCCTTTTCCTTTACTTTAGGCTTGGACGGTGGACATACAAGGCGTAACGCGATTACGTACCTATTGTTATTTGAGCATTGTATAAAGGAAAATGTGTTACTGTTAGAAACGTTCCCTGAAGTTTGAACTGCAGGTTTAAACGTTCAGCGTGGAAACTATCCGGCGTTGTTTTATCAGTGAAGTATTTTCTGAGTCCTAATTTCTTATAAGGGATCTGCATGCTTCAGTCTTCAGTAAGCGCGCTGGTGAAGATAGATATTCAGGCGATTCGCCGGCTTTATATAATTTTGCTACGTTAAGCGCTTTGACTTTGATCTCTGAAGGTAGCCTGCAGAATATTCGAAAACCGAAATTTACAGAACATGAACCGGCGAAAGAATACAGACGGAATGAAAGCGGTAATAATTTCAAGTTTCACACTGTGTTGATGAATAGTGTCTGTTCTATTTTTTTATTTATGTGGTTACGCGCTTATAAATTTTAAACCTGAACAGATAAAGCTAGCTGAACTAAGTCAACATGAAAATATAGCGTAAGAGCCTATGCACTTTGGTCAGAACAAGCTGTTCGACAGCACGACCCTGACTGTAACACCAGAAGAAGCTTTATACATGGCTACAGGACAGCTTGACGCCGCTGACTATTCTCTGTCAGTTTAACCTTGATCTCTTTGTCTGTCGGTAAAAATAGACTTGATGGCTTTGATTGCGTGTTGGATAGTCTATGAAATTCCTAAGCTGAACTTAAGAGTAAATGGTACCGGATTTAAATACAGGCATAGCCTCCTGTTGTTTAAAAGGTTTTCAAAGCCGACTGTCCTCTGGTACACTTAAGCGAGCTGTCAACAAAACGATTCTGGGATCGAAGCAATAAAGTCAAGTTGTCCTGTTTCCATTACACGCATCATTTCATTCTGCCGTGGCCGAAATCTTTAAATTCGACCGAAAATGTCTTTCACCAAACTTGGCCGTTCTCTTGCCGTCCAATGGTTTGCTAGCTCGCTCAGAGACGTGCTGCGCGTGTGGATTCTGAGACATTTGAAATTAGAATGGCCACTGAATAGAAGCGCAATAACTCTGCGTTATTGGGAATTGAATTGTGCTCATAATGCAATGTTGCAGGATACGGAGCGGCAGGGGAACTTGGCAGCGGCCGTCCAGTCTATGAAATAGAAACTGCCGGAAGACGTTCCGTTTTGGAGGAACGCAATCCAGAATTTAGCGATGGCTATTCGCAGCATGGTGGCATTCGACCACGAGATTTTTATCCAAGCAGAATGGATGAACTGGACGCACCACGCGGAAGGCCTTTCTACAGTGATTACGGCTCTGGACGCTTCGAAGCAAGAAGTCCTTACATGGATGTCGGCGTGTATTCTGATGTCCGGAGCACGTTTGGAGAGGAAAGATCTGCCTACAGGGATGGAAGAATGTCGTATAGTGATATCCGTTCGCCGTATAGTAGCGCAAGAGATCCTTATCGCGAAAGAGGAACCTCCTATCCCGGGAGCTTCAGCGGTCCTGGTTTTGGAGCTATGTACGGCGAACCGCAATTAATGGATGAACCGGAGAACTGCGTAGTGATGATCTATGGTCTAGATACGGAAATGGTCAACTGCGATAGGCTATTCAACCTGCTTTGCCTCTACGGCAACGTGATTAAGGTATGTCGTGGACAAGTTTTTGAAAGGCTAACTCATTAGGCGCCGATTTTTGAATTTTGTAGATAAAGTTTCTGAAAAGCAAGAGCGACACTTGCATGGTACAAATGGGCGACGGACGTTCTGCTGATCGCGTAATCGAGCATTTGCAGAAAGCAACCATTTTTAAGAACAAAATTCATATTGTGTAAGCTCCACTTCGCTTTGTTCGTGTACACAGAGTAAGCCTTTGCTTTCCAGCGTATCTCGTCAATCGCAATTAAATGAAGTCAGGGATCCGGCGACAATGCCCGACGGAAGTTCCTCATTTAAAGATTATACGGGATATCGATTTCAACGCTTCACGTCGCCAGAAATTGCGACGAAGAACCGTATCATTCAGCCTCAAAAGTTTTTATACTTCTTTAACGCACCTCCGGATGTTACTGAGCAACGATTGACGGAATTGTTTGAAACAGCCAATGCTCCAAAGCCGACACACGTCAAAATATTTAGCAAGAGAGGTATGCCGAAGTTGACTATTCACTTTTAACGAATGTCTACTCTACAGAAATGGTTAAAAACTCGGCAGGCATAATTGAATTCGAAGATGAGGTAGCAGCCACTGAAGCATTGATGCTTTGTAATCATACTAACATGGAATGTAAAGGTAAGGAAGGAATCTTGTCTCCTCCTTAGTATTTTTCATAAAAGTGAGCTCCAGATAGCAAGAGCCCATTCGTGCTGAAGCTATGCTTTGCGGGACCGGCGAGTACATCTGTTGCTTCACAAAGTGTTGATATGCGCCCCAAAGGTGGCGGGAGTATTCGTCACTACGGCGGCAGTAGCTCTGGGTTGATGGGCCCTCGAGGAAGCAGCGGATACTCTCGATCATATGGCGAATATGGAGCAGCAGCGCCATCAGGACGCGGTGGATTTCGTTCATCTGGGCGCGGACGTGGTCGTGGTGGACGTAGTCGCAACTCGTGATCCGATTACTTGGAACGCGGCTGAAGATGGCAAGCTTATACCCACATTGTGAAATTCATTAGGCGCCAAGTTGGCTGATTGCATAACCAGACAGTTATACTCAAAAGTTCATATTTCCATGATACTGCATCGTCATGTAACCTCTGGTGTGTTCAAGGTTATCCTAAAAAGTTTATATACATTTATATTTGCCACAAAGTACTACATTTTAATAAAACCAAGCTTTCCATTTATCTCGTTCTATAGCCTTATCAGGGTGTTCATATGAAAAGGCAAATAATCGTGTGGATAGCTTAAATTCGTAAAAATGGACGTTGGAAAACGCTAAGTTTTGGCTGTGCGGCAAAACATTTGCGTATCTTTCTAATCAGATTTGCTGGAACATTAGATAAAAATGCGCCAAGAATATGAGCAATTTTCTGTGAGCACCCTTTTTGCTTTGTGATTGAAGGTTACGCGAAATAGCATAGAGGCAGAAGACGCACCATTTTTGGCACACGTTACCTCTGCGTAAAGAGCATAAGTCGGGAAACTTTGCTTTCAGCAAACGGTAAACGCAGAGTCGCGGCCTGCGCTGTTTCCGTGCAGCGCACTGAAGACCTTATGGTAACCTGCTGCCCATTTGATACATTTGCACCTATGGTGAAGGAACACCTTAAAAATGGCCATCTGCCAACTTTACTGCATCATGAAGGCGTCACAGCAACGCAGTAAACATCGGTAGCTCAGGCGAATAATTAATGATTCTCAGGTTTGAGAAGAGTAACATGCCTGCGTACTAAATTGGATTAGTACCTGCGAGGGTTGTACGCACGCAGAAATGTCACCCACTTACGCGCTCACTTTAAAACGTTTTCCGGGGTTTATGTGACCAAGAAAGATCTCGCCAAACTTTATTTCTTCCTGGACCACCGCCTCCAGTTGAAACTCTTCCAAACGTACGCTCTAAGGCTTGATTTTTTCAATAGTTTCTGTTCCGCTAGACAAGCTGCGTAACACTTTTAGATGGAATTCCAATGTAACAATCAAGTTACCCATGGACAGTGCACCCAACAGCAGCTAGCTGGTAAAGTGATCCAGCTAATTGGTTTACCCGTTGGAATAACCAGGGCAGAAGTGGTTCGCTCTCTTTCTTGCTTTGGTTACGTGAGGTACGTCTGCTTACTCACGCGAATTAAAGGTAAACCTTGTGGGCACGTCATTCAATTTTAGCTGCGTGAATATTCCCTGCGACGGCGTGGCCTTAGTGGAATTTGAGGTATAGTGAAGCCGTCAGTCCTAAGTGAACATTCTTGTATTTTGCTTTCCAGGAAGCCGAAGCTGCCCAGAAATGCGTTAGATATAATAGCACAGTAATAAATCGCCAGAATATGGAAAGTGCGTACAGAACTTTTATCTTCAGACTTCATTTCCAACGATATTCAACTGGCCAGTCAAAATTTATCGCATGGCAGTGGCAAAGATTGCTCGGCAGTAGTAAGTGGCCTAAGAGTTCATAACTGCTTGGATAATATTTCTGTTTCAGTCCAGCAACTACGGACCTCACGAGCGGACTTATCTTGAGCATTGAAAAGCTAACAAGACCAGTGGCAGAGGTATGCACTGACTGCGCTGCCCTTTTTTGAGTCACAGGTTTTTTCATTTATTTCGTAGGTTGAGATACGGATGGTGTTCAGCTCAGTCGGCTCGGTCGATTCCGTCGCAATTCTTCAACAAGGCCAAAACACACTGGAAGCAATTGTTGAATTTTGCGACACAGCTTCAGCTATCGAGGCCAAACGTCTCTTGAATGGCTGCAGTATGTATCCGGGATGTTGCGTTATTTACATTGAATTTGTAGACGTAATTTACCCTACATCGCCTGCACTGCATAAGCGTTTCATTCTTGTAGGTAAAGAAAATTTTTTCTAGCAGCAGCGCGGCTGACGACGTCACTGAGACCTGTGGCATTGGTAAGAAACGCCTTCCCAAAGCCCACTTTAGCTTTTTCTTCCCGGCTACTAACTGATTAACTGGAGTCTCCAAATTCACATGTAATTTGAAAAAATTCCTTTTTCCGAGCGTGAAGCACGCTTTGCAGAAGGTTCCTGAATTCAGTTAATCAACATTTTAAACTTGCGTTGCTCAGCAGTGAAGCAGTTTGAATTATCAATAGCATTTGCTTTCATCCGTCGTTTTCATATCAGCCTGCAACCTTCCATTGCGTAAATCGCTCAGAGAAAATCAGACCTAAATCGAATTACAGCACATGAATTTGGCACATTAGCGGTGGCTTCGTCCTTTGTCCATTTGTGGACTAACACCATACTTTTGAATGTTTTGCCTTATTCTGCTACGGCTGAAACTTCAAGGAAAGTCAAATCTTAATTTTGAATGCTTCAAGATGAGCTTCTTATTATACTTTTGATTTAACATCAGTCGCGTACTACGAAAATTCAATAAAAAGGCAATACTCAAGAACAAGTTAGAATATCTCTTTTTTAAACTAAGGCGTTTAAGCAAAAATGCGTTGTGATGGCAAACATGAATTTCTAAGTACCCATTACGTAAGCATGTGTAATAGGGGGCCTCAGCATCCATATTCTATTGTTTCTTCCACCGGAGCTTGTTTAGGGCTTCCACCGTGTTTGTTTTTTTATGTATGATAATCCCAGTTGATAATCTATTGCATTTAACGGTTTGTCTCTAAGGCGTCGTCAACTGTTCAATCCGGAGCCAAGCAGAATAGAATTACTAGTAGTAATTGCATGAGTGCTTTATACACAGCAGCTCTCAGGCTTTGCATGCCAATGTTGTTAACTTCACCTTCCACCCCAATTTAAGAATAGCTGCAGGAAATGTTAGCGCAAGAAACCTTCACGCCTTAACAAACCATGCTACCTTATTATAGAACATTGCGTGAATAAATTCACCTCAGAAATGCCAACCGTGTCCAATCAATCCAACGCAGGCTGTCCTGGTTATTCTTACGATTCATCCAGATGTGGAAATGGTAACCTAACGCTGAGGCCCAATTACGCGTACGGTTTAGGCATGGGTGATTTCACCATGCCAAACATGGCAACGAGCTATCTAAATGGGGCAGATTGCTATAAGTTCAATAGTTCAAATTCCATTGCGATGCAATACCCACGATGTCGCCAAGAGGACATCTGGTGCCAACCCTTTTGCGAAACTCCAAATCCTTTTTTACCTACCGAACGGCGTTTTCACGAACCGATTATGCCGCTTAACGAAGGTGCTATGAATGTGCACGGGCACGTGATAATATTTGGCTTGAAGCCGCATCGTGTGAGTCGCGAAAGCTTAAGTGGTCTGCTGGAAAGTTACGGCAGAATTGTCAGCGTAAGTTGACGAAGCGGTTGGCTTCTGGAATAGTGAAGTTGTTATAACCTTACAGACGCAGCTCCAAAAAGACGGAAGAAAATTTTTAGCTTACGTAGAAACTGCCGACGAAGCAACGGCGCAGAGAATAATTGAACATTTAAATGGTACTACAATCTTTGGAAGTCGCATACGAGCGAGACGCGCGGACTTAGGTATTTCCAAATTTTAACTAGTTAACCAATAATAGAAAACACTTAGTTATCTGCAAAAATTATTACCTACTTTCTAATATGGTATTGTTTGCCTTGAATTCTATTTTAATTATGACAATACAATTAGTCTTTCTAATCAGACTACACAGCAAAAATTGGTTTTCCATCATGATATTCCCAACAATGGCCAGTTTATCCCAAGCGGAACCAGTAGACCGAAGACTGCAGACTGCGACAATATCTTAGAAAAATGAATTCTTGACGCAGCGGGTGTTCAGAGTGCTCAACTTGCGGCATTGGCAAACTTGAAACAAACAGCTAACGGTCAAACACATCTGTAGATAGAACGCTCCTTTTCTGATGAGACGATCCTTCCAATGCACAGTCGCCAAACAGTGATGCAGCGCATGGAGAGCGCCCGATAATTTCCGAAAAAAATTCATTTACTTTGCCGTCCAATCAAAAAGTTTTCAAGCCTTTTTTGACTAAAATGGTATGACTTTACCAAAGAGACAACAAATGCATTCTTCAGCTTTGTAAAATCATGACTAGGTCCCCAGATGTGCAAGGTTAAACGTACTTACGCTACTTTTGTTCGCTAACGTACGCCTGTAGCTAATAAACAAAAACATTTTGGCATAATAAAGCTTTTGACATTTTTTGTAAACGCTGACCAAATTGACTTTTCACTTGTACTTCAATTCCATCTTAGAAAAGAGCAAATAAAGAGGTAGCAGTCAAGAAGGGATATTTAGTGCGAATTGGTACGGCTTGAACCGTTTTTATTGCAGCTTAAGCTTCGTAACGAAACTGCATTCATAAAATATGAAAACACTGCTGACCCATTGCTGGCTTAAGCTGCAGCATGAATTCATCATAAATTCGAACGATTTAGAGCAGAGTGTATAGGATGGTACCTGCATTCTTCTAAACGGTACGTCAGATTTGAAATTTCAAATCATTCGACTTAGTAGCAAAGTATAAGTACAACTTAACGTTGTAAAACGACCTTAAAAGAACCTGCTACTTTTACTTGTTCAAAGGGTTTTCAAATGCGAATTTTCGAAACAAAGATCTGTACAGGGCATCTGTTACAGTTTATGCTCCTTAATGCAATTTGGCGAAAATCGAAGGGCTTTTTCTATCGGCGCTAAAAAGGATTGCATCGCTTATTCTGCAATGGGAGAGAAGCTGAAACCAGGAAGTCCTTTCGAAGGGAAACCGTGAATAGTTTAACTTCCCGCAAATTTTTAGTTTAGCCAGAGTATTACAGAGTGATACGCTGGAAATAAGAGCTGCTTAGTTTTACCATTGCTCAATACGCCTGAGTCTTACTACAATTATCAACGTCTCTTGTGAATACACCGGATTTTACTTGTGAATGTTGCACTCCGACTTAAAATATGGTCTCTTCCAACGTGCGTTTACCGCACTTAACAAAACACTAAAACTACGGCAACAAAAGCGCAGCAAAAGTACTTGAACTAACAACGAAGCACAATCTATTCTGTTTTCTTTGCATTCGTCTCAGGATCAGCAGAGCCACTAATTTTTTTCTTCAGTGCTTGAAGGCCTTCTTTAATCTTCACGTCACCTCGTTCGTTCGGTGGTACAAGCACCGGATTAGACTGCAGATTCCACCACGCGTAAATGGAACCTAAAATCAATGCAGCAAGAAAAACTTTCCGGAAGACGGAGTATCTTGTAACGGGCTTCGGTATTTTCATAATTGATCTTCAGTTCACGGCTTTGGCCCGTTCTATGTGTGTCTGTGTGGCCCAAGCCGTGAACTGAAAATCAATTATGAAAGAAAAACTTTTATTTTAAAATTTTAACAAAGAGTTCCGCCCGTAGCAAGAAATGAACTGGTGTACTTAAGACTAACAGCTACCGCTCACAGCAGCTTACTGGCAGAAAGGCAGACAAATTGAGAAACGCAGCGTTCATAAGCAGGTAGAATAAACGTGCACAACTATCACAGGGATATTGTTTTTTTACTACCGACGATCAGAAAACTTCAAGTATGTCATGCGAAAAAACTTCTTTGCAATGAACTGATGAAAACGTCTAATCATAAATCACCATTTTTCAACATGTGATAACATTTTAATAATGCTAATTGTTAGCCTCACCTGCAATAGATCCGACTAGAACCGTATACATTAGCATGCGAGAACGCATTGCGGACATTTTACGGAGACTACAGCAAGTACGAAATAAATGCAGGTCCAGTGGATCGCAGTTTGTCCTCTTCTGTGGAAAACACAATAGTTTTAATTCCATTTCCAGAAAACGCTTTGGCACTATAAATTTTTTGGCAACTTGTTTACCCTAAGCATTCATACTTTAGAATTGGACGTTGTTAATTTCAATTTCGAAGATAGTTCAATTTGTACGCATCACGTCGTAATGCTAACAGGCGATTTGCAACCTAATAATCTCTTCATCACTGGTAGAACGAATTATTTACTCTTTATGCTTAGAGCTCCCTGACGTGAGAAAACATAGCGAGTATTTTGGGAATTGTGTTTTTCTAAGAGACTTCAGCGAGATTTAAACAACAACAACTGCAGCGCAGAATAAGCCAGTTGCTACTGCAGTAAATTAATTCAGCAGTTAGGCGTTCTTCATCATTGCTTAATTAGGCATTATTTTCAAGTTATGCTAAAACGGTGTCACCTGTTAAAGGCGTTGTACAACTATACAGGGTCAATCCGACGCTGCAAAACTTTTTGTTGGGTTACTTTCGTCGCGAAGTCGCAAATGAAACGATTCGTCGCAACGGCTTTACTCGCTCAACGGCGCCGTATAAGCGGACAGAATTAGTATGGAACCAAACTCTTCTATCCAAAAAAATACTATTTCAAGGTTTTACTGAAATGTTTTAACTTCGCAGGCATTTGAAAACTGAAAATCAGGTTTATTTATCGGCAGCTATTATTGCGAGACTTCAGAATTCCCATATTATGAGTTGGCATATTGGGACGGCAGTTTGAGCCATGAAAGGCTCGAGAGCGGATATTGACTTAACTAATCGAAAGTACATTCGCATGCACAAATTTACGCTTAGGTCTTAGTGGTCTCCACTCTAAGGAATATTCAGAATATGAGCACCTGTTTTGTTTATTAAATTTACGGTTCTGCATTAACTCGGCCGATCATCTGTTCAACAAATCAACTTCGCTTAACAGCCAGGTTAATTTTTACGTTTGACTGGCAACGCATCAGGTTAGAAAACAGGGTTACGAACTAAGCAAGAGGAGCAATTCTATGAAAGAAAAGTAGGCACGGCACTTTTCCATCATGCAAAATGAGCAACCAAAATCGGTAAGTCTTTTGGAAAATCACTTTTAATATTTTTCTCGTCATCGCAAAACTTCCGTTAAGGGCAGTCCTGGTTGTTTATTTTACTTTTGTAACTGCTCTAGTACAACCTACTTTTCATTATAATAAGAACGGCTTTTGTAACGGCAATTGTTGTTTCTCTGTGGCGATAGAGCGTTTTGTAGCTCGCTGACTTACTTGTTCGTATTCGCAGTTATGAATTCCAAACGTCCACATTCTGAGGTAACAATATTTTATAAACTTTCGGTTGAAAGAGCCGTTTTCCTTGTGCATTGATTGTCGTACCTTTTTACTTCTATCTCGCTTTCTGAAGCGACAGCCAACAGATAGGACGTGACGACCCTGCAGGAGCGTTCATTTTTCAAGTTGTATAAGAATTATTTTTTTTTTTTACCTTTCACGCCTTAGCTGGCAAAGAAAAATACTTGTATTAATACATTTAATGTTCAAAGTTTGAATATTCGCTACCGTTGTCCCTTTAGAATGACGACGTAAACGATCCTGTGGCGTTGAAGAAGTATCAACCCCATTCTCAGTCGAGCCGTGTGTTACGCGTTTCCGATTTTCCTGAAAATGTCGCCGAGGCTGACCTAATAGACGCGTTGTCTCAATTCGGAGCAATAAAGTTTGTTGCAATTCCTGTTGTCCGTCTGCTCTACTATCTGCTTGCTTTCCAGTTATGTCAGCATGGTAGCACCCACGAGTGCGCTAGTCGAGTTCGAGGTATGCATTTGCGACGTTTACTGAACCACCTTTTAATTTGCGAGTATTCCAGGACCAAGCGGCCGCCGAGCGTTGTATCGCAATGACCTTGGTAAGTGGGCTTTTTTACGCTATTTTAGTTTATACTACGACGTGTCTTTAGACTACGGACGTCTTGGTCGCTGGAAAAGCCGCCTTTTTTGCTTACGCAAATATGCGTATCATTCCTCGTCAAGGGTATAGCGTAGTATTTACTTAACTCGTTGAAAATGGTTTTTACAGAGTTGAAAGTGACCGACCTAGCAACGTCTTGGTCATGTACGTACAAAACGTGAAGTATCCGATTACGACGGTAGAATTTGGCTGGTGGTTTCAACGTTTTATCAAGTGCTGATTTCAGGATGTTATACATCAAATATGCAAGGCTATTGCCGTAGTGAATCGTATCATAATAAGTCGTCGCGACGGCGTTCATGCGCTCGTCGAGTTTCCCGACATCGAAGCAGCCCGAGCTGCGAAGCAACGCCTAAATGGATGCGACATCTATGCCAACTGTTGCACATTGAAGATCGAATTTGCCAAAGTACCTATAAACTTAAGTATTTGTTGGGAATATGGGACGGGCAAACTTTTGACACGATCATATCGATGCATTTTCAACAAGAACTTCAGGGCGGTTGTATGTTGGCGTGTGGTCCGCTACGTTGAAAGCTTGAACATTTGCCTTCAAACTTGAGGTTTCAAAGCGTAGCCTTTCAACGGTCGCATAGAAGTCTGCACTAGTTTCTTGAGTGAGCCTGAAAACTAAGTGTCGCTAACGAGTAAGTTACTAAATCGCACTTAATTTTTCCTTGCACTAATCACAGTACCTTTGGTTACAATGCTAAAGACCAACCTTCGTCATTGGTTCAACGTGTAGAACGAACGTAGTCGGTTAAGGTGCCTCGCAAAACAGTCGATGCCCACTTGAAAGAAAATAGCATTTTATTTTTCCCTCATAATATCCCGCCTATAAACCAGCGCTGCGTATTCCCCCTTCCATCTGTCCTGTCGTGGCACTGTGAATCTGTGAAAGCAAAGTCTTCGGTTCGAACTGCATCAGTTTTGACAATGCAGTTCCAACAAGGGTGCCTCTTGATCGCTTTTCCGTGAAAGGCTTTCTTGTTACTGCAAATGCGGCGACTGTTCCATGGGTTTGACTAATACGGACGGCAGAAATGGAGCTTTGATAAGGTCTGTACAGTTCAAGTGCGCTGATGCCGTTTAGTGTATTTATTGTCGTGGGGTAGTAGCGCCGTATTCGCAATAGCATGAAGCTCCAACATTGTGGCACATTAAAGGGTTTCTAGTAAGTGGTGCTTTGGACAGGGTTCAGTGAGATGAGGAAGAGTCAGTCGTTTGTCATCTCCGTGTTTGAGTTTGCGCGTAATTTAAAGTGCAACCAGCGCAACCTTTTATCAGAGATAATGGATATCACTTGCCAGCTTCGAGCTTGCTGTTGCACCTATAGGTCGACCAGCGGTTCTTTCAAAGACTGATGTCCTCCAGTGATCGTCAACCTAATAGGTTTTGTAAGAGGTAAATGCAAATGTGAAAAAGGTAAACTCGAGTTCAGCATGGTAGCTGTTGTTTCAAACTGTGCTCTTCGCTATAGCTGCTACCAACAGGGGCGAAGGCACGCTAGTTGGCGCGTAAATTGGACGGTAACCGTTTCTGCCATTTAAGTTCAGTTTCTTTTCTTTTCTCTTCTATTTACTGACATCGAACAGGCAAAGCACATTGTGTAGTTTACTAGCCAACGCGCAGGTATGCAAAATCGAAACATTGTTTTACGCTGTTTTTCATCTAATCCTTAACGTACGCCCGTGCTTGTACGACGGGCAGAATCCTTGCTGCTTATAGTTAAGCGCTCTGCTCATTCAAGACGATGGCATCTCAGCAATTCAGCTGCGAGCATTCATATTCTATTTTGTGCATCCAAAAATGGCGAACTGAAAATGCATCGTTAGGGTTCCGTTGACCAAAGGAGACGAATTCAAGGTTGAACGTGCATACGCTACTACTATGAAGGCATAAGCTGTCGTCACGCGCAGCTTTCTGCCGCTGAGAACACTGCAGATGGTAAGCATTGTTTAATTGTTTGGTGATCGAAAAGAGCAGCCGGTAAACTGCAAACCACCTGTAACACTGAAAGTACGCATGCTTAGTGCACACGAAAGGTATTGCTTATTTGTAAACCTGCTTTATATGCAATCGTAATTTATTACGCACCTGAAAGTGACCTCTTCGTAATCGACAATTTTTTGAACATATTGGAATATCACCAGCACTGACCAATAAGGCGGTTGGGCATCTGGAACGTGGCGTGCGCCGTAGTGTGCCTGCAGAAGCAAGTCTTGATAGCCGTACGAGCTCACAGAGGACATGAAAGTTGAATTAAATAAGGGTAATGCTCAGCAACAATGAAAATGTCTTGATTGAGAAATGTTTACGCCAGCGACAGATCCAACTTGAGAGAGTTCTCCTGCATATGCACTGTTAATTTGTAAACACAAGTAGATAACGAAAGAGGTAACTCTGTTGTGGTTCATACGTCAGGAAAATGTGCTCAGTCAGAATGCGCCATGGCTACGTGCAGTCACGCTGGTTTTCTTGATGAACTGCCGAAGCGGCAGTGGATGTTTCCCAACACGAATGCTCCGTTTATGCATGTTGTATAATTAAGCGTGCCCGTTTAGCTGACTTACTCATTTGGTGAGTAAGCAGGATTGCCGAGCCTGTATACTGCACACCGTTGAGGTAACGGAATTTCAGGAATAAAATACAATTTATTCGCCTGATCGATTGGTGGTTCGTCAGCGTGGTTAGGTTATTCTTCTACGACAACTGGTGGAAATTGTAAATTTGTAAGAGTGACAGTTAAAAAAGCAGTTAGCACACACGTTTTCCTGATGTAGACTATTAGTCACTACGGAAGATGTTAACAGGTTTTTTGTAAATATAGTTTTCGCTGAAAACTGTCAAATCGCTTCGCTAAAGTGATTCGTTGCTTTGACGACATAACGACGTAGTACGGCTGTTAGAACTGCTGGAAATTGTAATGGTGTCTTGACAGTGTTGTGGAAGATAACAGTAAGATGTCGATGCAAGCGCTTCCTAAGTCATTTGTTTACGTGCAGCACAATGCGTCGTAGAAATATCGTTGAATTCATTCACATTGATCTAACGCAGCAGCAAACTTGATTCGCTTCTCAGAGAACACCAGTAAGACAAGTTGCTCGTCTCTTTCAGCAGAACATGCATGATCACGCTTGTGCATCCGTTTGAAACGGCGTGGTGCGCCTTTGATGGATATCGTTCGAATTGAATTGCCGTCATGGGAGCAGCGATTGCAGTAACATTTTTTTCACGTTCTCGCAAGTGTGCTGCAGACGAAAACACAGAATTCCTCGTAAAGAGAAAAAAGGAGCACTAATTATTGCACTGTTTGAAAAAACGGCAACTGAAACTGCAGTCGAAAAAACGGACGACGTGTAAAGGCTATCGTACCAGTCACACAATAGCCTACCTGCAAAATGTAGTACGGATAACTTGCTTTGCTGAAATGTACGAAAGTTCAAAAGGATAGAATATGCAAAAAAGTTGTAAAGTTAAAACGCCCGCTCAGCTTGCGTACAATGTAGCAGTTCACTGAACTTTGTAAGAAAACGAATTGCTTGCTTGGGGGATCGTTTTGCATGTGGGGCGATGGTTCAAAATTGCCTGATTGCCATGTTTTCAACCTATTTCACGTTTCTGCTTGCCATCACTGACGAACTGCGCAAATGCGTGTTATTTTCGCCAAATGAAAGTGGTTTACGTTAGGCGGTTATCGTTTCCTAGAAGATTTTACCTATTATTATGCACTTGTTTGAATAGCATGATAACCGATCGACTTATCCTAACGATTGTTAATGTTATGACTGGAATTGGGCAATGGTAGGAAGAATGTGAAAGTACGCGTGCAAAATGTAGTATTTTTTAAACGCATACGCTGTCCTCTTTTCCCACTGAAGACGGGTCGAGAAGACACTCAAAAACTTCCTTCGCTTTATATTTGCATTTCCCGAACTGGTTAGTTGGTAAACAAAATCTACGTAATGTCATAGCTTCCGTTATGACTAGTTCTTTGTGTTTAAACAGCATGTCAAAGGTATAACACTGAGAATAGTAATTCTTTGTGTAGGCTTGAGGTTTCCCATTTTGCTTCACCAAAAGTGGCAGTGACGTCACGTTTAAAATTACGCTTACGTATTTTGATGGAAACGCGACGTCAGACACTGGGAACGTTTGATTTGCAGCTTTTCCTCTTCTTGTTAAGTAGTCGTACTTACTGAACATATTTTAATAACTTCTATTTTTTCTCTTCTTGCTGCTGGCGGCGTAACTATTGATCTCCATTGGATTGCCGGAATCGTGCAGAGGAACGAATATTTTAAGGGCAGCAACTGACAGCTCAATCAATCAGTTCCGGTCTGCATGACTTGTTGGGTACCAGAACATGGAAATTAGGTGTTGAAGCGTTTTACAAAAGCGGATGTATTGGATGTAGATGCCACACTATGATCATTGCACCAGCTGCTAAGTGCAACCTGACTGGAGGTCTTTCAGATGATTTGAAATGTCGACCGACCTTCCGTTTCTTCACGTTTTGCAAAATAAGCTTGACATGTAAAGGGACGGGAAGGCGGCCGTGAATCGGACTGCAACTTTCTGCCACATCGATTACGCAACTATATTAAATTATGGTGTGTTGCAAACCTTCACCGTTTTCCAACTAGCTTGTTGGTCGCGTACGTCGAAGTGGAAGCCAATGTGTACGACCAAGTTCAACATTATCTTTGTGGCTTACTACTTGCTTGCTTAGTTTTAAAACCTGGAATTTTTAAAACTTAAAATTCTTCTCAGCCCCTTGATGGAATATGGTGGTATGTTGAAAGTTGTAATCCGCGCTTATACGCGAAAGCGCTAGAACCCATGGAAGGCTCGATAACTCGTCATGCTGGATGCTTAACTTGTGCAGTTCCAGATACAAAACTAGTCATGAATGAAGTACTATATCCTTATTAGGATGGATAAGTATGAGGCAGCATGAGTGATAACCTCAGTTCTCCAAATAGCTGACTTCAAGGGAATTGTCTCTGTAATTTTTGGGCACTTGCAGCAGAGCTTCAGATGCTCCATTTCTCCTATGCTTTCCGTAGTCATTTGTCTCTAAGCATTGTTCTATGTATTCAACACCGTGGGAACAAGTATTTTATTCATATAGTGTGATCACGAAAAATTGAATTAACGATTCTTCTCTACGTGTGTGTGTATTGTCGTGAGAGGGAGACACGCAGGAAAACAGGCTTGCCATGCGCAGTAGCTAAGCGATCAAGTTCGTGAATCAGCGTTTGTTTTATTCCTCTTTGTCGCGAAAAACTTTTCAATGTTGGAGATGCCGTCGCAAGCGAGATTATGAAAGAATAGGTAAGGGTAGCCAAGCTTGAAAGCGAAAGCATGGGGGATTCTTCACCTTTATCTGATAAGGAAGAATCTCGTTTTTCAATGTTGCTGGCAGAGAAAGTTAATTGCTTAGTGTTTGCTTCTCGGAAATTCACATCGCGACCCTTTAATATGCTACCTTATCGTATTCACGATGTTCTACGCTGTATTGCGTACTTTCACATGTCTACTTGCTGTCACAGATGAACCGGTCCGTATGTTTTCTTTGTCAGAATCATTGAAAACTCTTCTACTAATTCGTCGTCGTATGGGGTACATAGACGGTAATGTGCTGACTATGTTTCTTGCTTCATCTTAGCGTTTGCTCTCATATCGATCACATTTACAGGCAGAAGATTTATTACGCAAACCAATTATAGCGCGTTTCTTGCACTTCCGTTCGATTGAAGATATTGATAGGAAAATTTGCTCCAGTTGAAAGGCTACGCTTTAGAGTCCTTTTAGCTTTGCGTGCGCGCGCCTTCTTATTTTTGGATTTTGAAACAGACAGTAGGCCATTGTACTTGTAAACAGTAAACTTGTTCATTGCTTTCATGCCTACTCTTGCTGTGTTTAGATCAATCGTCTCAGCGTAACTGGAAATGACCAGGACCAGGCTGACTATACGACAAGTGCGGGTAGGCAATCATACTTTCATACGTACATGTAATACGCGAGCAACACTGACTCGCGTCTTCCGCATTAAAATGCTTTAGAGCAGAGAAAGCGAAGTCCGTTAGTGTGTGTACTCACTAACGGTCTATGTAATCGTATAAACCGATTCCATCTGGTTGCGCGGGATCTGCGCGCTTGTGCTTTCTTGTCCTTTGTTTTCTCGACGATGCCAGCGTTACGTGATGCTTAATCAATTGTGTCTTTTTTGTCTAGATAAGACGATGGATTATTTTAGCTATAAAAATAAATTGCAGCGGAGGTAGAGCGCAAACGTTACCCTAAAATCAAATTTTAAAAGTACATGTCATTGAAGTTGGATTTTAGGGACGCAGCAACAAAGTGAACCTGCGCCGTCACAGCTGACCTATGCAGCTTCAGGCGGAGAAAACCATGCAACTGAAAATGCAACAAGACCACCTTATGAAGCGAGTGCTGCTCCCCGAGCGGATGGTATGTCCATGGAAGAGTACTACAACCGCAGGGTTGAAGACATGTTGCAAAGTAACAGTAGTGCTATGCGAAATATGCCTGAGGACTATCGACCTGAACGTGACGGACGCATGCCTTATTATGACTCAAGGCCAATGTATCCGGTTGAAACTCAAATGCCTTATCCGGATGCTGGAATGCCGTATGACGACAGGTCACATTATATGATGAACAGGCAGCCGTACGTTGAGCCGAGACCTCCTTACCGTGAAGGCGGACCTCCGTTTGACAACATGCATCCATACCCTGAGGAGCAGCCCCCGTTTATGAATTCTCAGAGTGGCTATATGCCAATGATGTACGGAAATTCCGATATGGGTTATAGAAATCCCTACGATGGTCCACCATCTCGAGTGAACGATTATGGCTATCAAAATGAAAGCGCTGTTATTATGATCTATGGTCTCGATCCAACGTTGGCAAATTGTGATCGCCTTTTCAATCTGCTTTGCTTATATGGCAATGTTATGAAGGTGAAAATGTTGACGTTTCGACTTTGATTATTACGTAATTTTTTTTGTAGATCAAATTTTTAATAACGCGGAGCGACACGGTTATGGTCGAAATGAGCGACCAGAAGTCCGCTCAAAGAGTAATTGACTATTTGCATAATGCGACTATTTTCAACAAGATCATTCACGTTTCGTAAGCTGCCCCGCGAAAGCTTTGTGACTGTATGCTTTTTTTGAATGTAAATTATTTTGCAGCTTTTCTCGTCAACCATATTTGAATGAAGTCAGGGATCCGCCGTCTATGCATGACGGCACTCCATCGTACAAAGAATACAGTGACAGTCGTCTGCAGCGGTTTACGTCTCCGCATATTGCTACGAAGAACCGCGTTATTCAACCTCAGAAGTACTTGTACTTTTTTAACGCCCCTCCAAACGTCACTGAAGATCATCTGATATCACTCTTCGAAGAAGCTCGCGCGCCAGTTCCGGCCCACGTAAAAATATTCAGCAAGCGAGGAGGTTAGGAAACATACAGGATTCAGTATGCTTAACAGTCAGCTTACTTTTGTCTGTAGAAATGGTGAAAAATTCAGCAGGTATACTTCAATTCGAGGATGCAGCTGCAGCAACGGAGGCTTTGATGTTTTGCAACCATGCTAGCGTAGATTGCCCGGGTAAATTATGCTTGCACTGGCTTTTTTAAATGCTTAAACAGTTCTCATCCATTTAAGGCAATAAGAGTCCGTTTATAATGAAATTATGCTTTGCCGGCCCGGCGAACACGGCGGTCGGTTCTGAACCACCGGACGATATGCGAATGAAACCTGGCGTGCATTTTGACAGTATGGGTTACATGGGTCGACCTCGCAGCGGCGGCTACTCTCGAAATTTTCCAAGTCACGGAGGTGGAGAGTACCGACCTCCTCCCGGACGTGGTCGAAGCCGAGATCATTGATCTTCCACTAATTTTTAAAATCAGTCTGGGATGGCTAATTAGTTCCGTTGATGCTTGCGCTGTTGCACTAAACATACGTATAACTCCGTAATTCTTCTTTACTAGAACTGTATAAAAAATGGTTCATAAAACTTTACTTCTACACTCTTCATCATTAAATTGTTCTCTTCCACCTCGTTCTGGCTTAGCGCAGCGATAATACTTGATTTACCCTTCGTGTGTTCGGTTTGCTCAGCTGTAAGTACTGCCGCTCTTTTACTGGCGGAAGAAAGTTCCATTTCGCGTTCACGTTAATTGTTGGTTACGTTTTATTTCATGCAAAGCAAGGTGAAAAATGCGGGGATGCTCTTCTCCGTACAGACAGGTTGGTAGTGAGAAAGAACTTCTTAAACGAACATTCTGAATTTTCCAATTGCTTTACGCTTTTCGTTTTCGCTTAATTCATGCTTAATTGCAAATCTGTCGAGTAAAAGCGAAGTTAACTGACGGAAAAATTGCCTATAAGTAACCAAGCAAACAAACACAGATGAAGTACTTTGGATGTACTAATACGCAAAATAAGTATACCGTAATTTGAATTTTGTACGCAGGTAAAGTACAGTGAGTGACTACAAATTGTTACTACTTGTTTTTAAGTGAATTTTCAGCATGAGCAAGTAATCGACATTTTAGAATGCTCACAGAATTACGCAAAGTAAGAATTGTCATGTAGATGTACTAGGAACGTTTATTTGTGAATTTTAATTTTCTGCTTTCAACATGAGGGGGACAAAGTGAGCAATCTTCCTCAAGTTTTAGGATCCACGCCTTTGGGCAGCGCAGAGACCGACTTATTTTTTAAAGCATTTGCCCGCCATCTTTCGACTGACTACTATTGCAGCCAGTGAACCGGTAAGCCTAAAGGTACAGAAAGGACAAAAATAATGATTTTTCCGCGTCTCATCATTGTTCCCACCCCCCACGGAAACTCGACTAATACTATTACTCCAGTAAAAATGATTAAATAGCGTAAAATATGTAGAACGAAGGATTCTGTTCAGCCGTCGTTCCATGCTAGCGCAGGTTGACTGTAGTATGCTCATGTTCGTTCTCGTCTCCCCGTGCGCTTTGGTGGCATTTAAAAAATCGCTTAAACTGTGGCTGAACACGAAAGTCATCAGTGTCAGGGAAAAGGAAAACTCCACTATTTTGAAATATGCATTCCAATAGACAGTTTTCGCCGATGTGCAGCTGTCACTTTAACTACCCAATTCATTTATTAATTACCACAAGTGCCACGTTTGCCTGTGCATTTTAAATTTCAATAACAATGCTAGAATTATTGGTGTCAAAAGAAGTACAACTGTAGTAGCATTTATTTCCTTGCATTAAGCTGAACTCTTCCGAAGGTATGCTCTTTCACTGCAACAGATAAGTCTGCAGGTCAGACGGAGGTGAACTATTCCAGCAGAGTAAGACGTGGAATTAACTTTCTAATGGAACAGCTTACAGTGCTTCATTGTTCGCACATTGACGTATATGCAACAAAATAGATTATAGCTGACGAGCTTTGCTCCACAGTTACGATGCTGATTTTGCCAGTACAGCTCTCATTCTGTCACCCGCGTCGACTGGAGAAGGTTCGTAAAGGGTTTTGAAAAACGAGATGGTTTCAAGGTAGAATTGTAGACCAACACTAAACGACAAAAAATTCAGTCGCCAGTTTTCGTTATCGCCACTGAAGTGCAGCCGCACTATTAAAAGAACATACAGCCGTTACAAAAAGTACAAACTTACGAAAATTTTGAAAACGGGTCTTCTTACTTTTCTGTCCCACATCTGACCACTGGCAGCAGCGTTCACGTCATGATGTCACGGCATTGTGATGATCGATGATCCGGTTATTTGTGGCCCTTGGTGGCACGTCATAATGGGCCATTGGACGGTGGCAAGTTTACTGTGTCATGTAGACCGCGCTACAGGAACTCTTGGCGATTTTCGGTTTAGTAAAGAAACCCCGTGCAGCAGCAGTTAGAAGTGGGTTTCAGTTTAGGCTTCGGTGGGCTGCAGGAACTGTTGGCAAAATCACGGCAAGCAACAATCAACAGTTAGGAGCAGATTAATGTACAGATATATCCAAAGACGAACAAGGTAAGTATAAATGGAAAAACAGGATATGTGCGCGTGAGGGTATGCGCAAAAATAGAATGCATATGGAGGGTAGTCTCGTACAGGATCAAACAGATTTTCACCAAGTTGCAGCCTTAACGCCGCATGAACTCGCACACGCGCAAGTATGACTCACGATACTTCTATGAGTCCCCCGTCTTTTCAAGTTCATATTCCGTAAGTCCGCTTTCTCCGTCACCGATTGATTGATGAGAGGTTGTCTCCCCGGGTGTTCACACCTTGCCATAGTTCAAGCGCTGTAGTCCTCCTTTTCTGGTCTGCTGAATCGCACGCCATCAGTAATGCGATTATCCCACCTCTTCTTGACCTCTCCGCAATCGTTATGTAATGGCTCGCCGGGCGACTCGTGCGAGGTAGAAAAGTAAAAAGATGTGAAAACGTAGCTTCGCTCAAGGGCCACGTAAGTTTTGCTGAAGATTACAACAGGTGCTACCTGCTGAACAGTAAGGGACCGGAGGTTCCAGGATGGACCGCGTCCCATCTCCAGTCTATAATTATGAATATGAGTGTTCTCTGAAAGCTGCCACTTTATCGATGGTCACCATATCACCGAAGACTATTGCGAAACAAAACCGTTATTCAACAATATAGCTAAGTACAAGAAAGCTTTGTCGAAAAGCATGACGATCAAGTTGACGCTTGAACGTAGGCAACCTTGAAGAACTGTTGTAAACATTAAGCACTAAACACATTCAGAATTAGGTCAGCTAAACGCCCGACTATAAGTTCATGTTCACAAAAGGGAAAATAAGGAACTGGAAGCAGCCAGTCATCAAGATAACATAACTTTCACTCAAGCACGTCCATTCCTTTTTTTTTAAATTACATATCAGCAATATCAAAGTCTTAATATTTGAGTGCGCATGCGAATGATCAGATGAAGATTTGTTTTACGAGAGTTGATTGACTGCTTGCGATTGCAAAAACATGTTCTTTCCGTTTTTCAGTTTTCCCATTGCGCGCACAACGGACGCAGATGGATGCGTTGCAAATTAGATTTCCCGATAAAGTGTTTGTCGCTTTGCACAATGCGCAGCGTGAATTTGAAAATTTATGCGACTTGCTCAAATGGCCATATCGATCAGCAAGTGCAGCTTGCCATGCTGGCATGCGTAATTTATAAACTTTCAAAAATGGATTCATATTTTCCTTCCGACGAGGCGAAAAAACGCAAATACCATTTCAAAGCTTTCCTAATTTGGTCAGCCAATTCACGCACAAGTTGGCACTGACTAGTCTACTTGTGCAAGCATTGCCAAAATTTCGCGTGATCTTTCGAACAAAATGACATTCAACGACTACAGCATGTTCTTTAGCCTTTACATTTTTTAAACAATGAGGTGATGGCTTAAACGTATTCCGATAAAACGACAAAGATTTGATCAGAGTTTCGTCGTCCTCAGCAGGGCGCAATTGCATTATGAAAGAAAGGTACAGCCGCTTGGAAAACTACAAATTAAAAATAAGGACTATCGCCAAAGGAGGCAAATGCCACAGGTCGTTCAAGAAGCGAGCTTTGTCCACCGTACCGAAGTCACGTGCATCATTTCAAGTTAGAATCATATCAACATCGGGATTAACTTTTCGCCAATACGTAAAACCGACGCCGTCATCTCGTCGCCTCACGGATCAAGTTGACAAACGCGTGATGTCGTGCAAGAGCCACGCGAGGGTTGTTCGAGAAATAGTTTTAAAATTTTTTCCGCATCACTTTCAAAAAGGCGTAAGGCTGTTTCCCTACGAATCGACAGTTGAGGGAAAAAACTCTGCCATCCAACAAACGTGCGTAACGCCAGACTGCATCAGATATGCTAACAGTGGTCTTCAGTTGGCATTAATTGGATATTTACCCCTTCTATGAACGCCTCCTTCCAAATGGCGACCTATTGAAGCATACTGCACATTTGGCACTGTATGATGAGATAAGATGGATTTATCATTTTCGGCCAAGGCTTAGCATGAGAAGATGAAATTAACGTTAACCCTTTTCCATTGTCACCAGCTGCCAACCATATCCCGTTTCAAGTATGAGCTTATGTTCGTCAGGGCATCGTAAAGCTGCCGCTTTAAAGAGTGCTTCCCTGGAGAAAAGGGTAGGGAGTAGTTGGCGAAAATAAGACGACCGGTCGACACGAATGTGCTGAGTTGAAACATCCGCTTGGAGCGAAACCGACAAGGATGGCTCGATTAAAACGAACGCTGGCGGGCGTACGAGAAAGTACCAAAGGAGTAACGCGGGAATCTAATTAAAATTCTCATTGCGTTTCA
Source organism: Trichuris suis (assembly GCA_000797535.1). Classification (NCBI taxonomy): domain Eukaryota; kingdom Metazoa; phylum Nematoda; class Enoplea; order Trichinellida; family Trichuridae; genus Trichuris; species Trichuris suis. Next base: position 291,932 of record KN538401.1, on the reverse strand, counting down.
AAATCGATCCTACATTTGATGTTTTCGAACTTCTGGGACGACATACCGAATGGGAACGGTGGCGCGCGCTCTCGTGCGCAAAGGATCAATCGATACGGACCACCAATCGAAAATTTTACCGGATTTCCAAGCCTTGACAACTGTCGATACGCCGACCCTGAGACAGGTCGAAAAGTTCGCTGACGCCCAATTGAACCGACGGCCGCACAGACGACTGACTCTCTTGTCTGCCTGACGAAAAGGAGCCGATTGTTTCCCGTTCCAATGAGCCAATTTGTATTCATGCAAATGTCCGTCTTGTTATTCATTCCGGTCAGCTTTTGACTAGCCAATGACGGGCCGAAGTGCCTAGATAATCCTGGTGTTCCATGCGCGCACGCCCGTTTCGATGTTCGGCATAAAGCTGCTACATGACAAGTTTCGCAAGAAACAGCACAACAAGGCATCACACAAGAAGGGCGCCAAACAATCACCCAAAAGCGAAGCGGCAAGTGAACAAGCAACTTCTGGCCAAGCCAACAATAACGACAACGCGGAAAGTACGCCAACCGTCGAGGAACTTCCAAAGGAAACGGACGCAAAGTACGTGATGTAAAGATTCTTAGAGATTTTCCTTTCACAAGCTGCTACCTGCAGCTGGCAGTGACTTGCATAGGCTTTTCCTTGAAAGATCTTGTAATCGGCGCGATAGCCTATGCTTTCGCTTAGAACTGTGTACTTCCAAAGGTAGAGCTCATTGGCGTTCTTCTAGAGCAAACAAAAGGTCGATCATCTCAATAGGCTTTATTTCAAGTATGGATAGAGATCACTAAAGGGTAGCCAAGTATAGTACGTTGACGAAAGTTCAATTAAGGTGGAACCGACCAACGGAATAGTATATATACATATATTTTGCAAAGGCATAGAAACATTTTTTCACCTGACAATTCTAAGTTTACGTGGGAGCGAACATCCAATTCCCAACCTCTGTGTCGACAGTACTCTGCAACGATGTTTTCCAGTGCAGTCACGCACACACAATGCAGTGATCGCTCAAAATTGTTCCGACAGAAAAAAAAACATCGACCCTTACGACAAGCGGAAAAGGGTTTCCGATGCTTGCATGCTGCAGTGAATGCTTCACAACAGGGATCGGATCAGACAACTTAAGATGTTATGACCAGATAAAGAAGGACGACGGGAAAAAATCAATGCAGCCATCGTTACTACTCCACTCTTTCAGCAAGGAGCATATCCATTTTCAAGCACATTCCCGCCAACTGACCAAGCTGACAGTCGCTTCCAGCTACCTATTGTCTGTTGTCTGCAATTGCTTGGCAAAAAGTAGCTAATGTCCGTAGGGCCTACATGAATGAACAGGGGCGAAAAAGGTAGCCCATTCCGCCTGTCGCAAATTCAAAATTTTCCCAGTGACGAAGTTAAACGCTTGAAAGGAGGGCAGAAGCGATTTGTTTACGCCTTTGCCAGTCGCCTTCTTACTTTTAGGGAACGCGCTGAAAAGCCGATCGAAAAGAGCGCTACATCAAGCCGATCTCGCGCCACGATGACCCGAAGCCTATCTACGCGCTCAGCCGATTAAACGTTTGCTCGGATAAGCAAGAGAGCAATGGCGGAAAATCATTTTATCCCCTAAAAAAGCAGTTACAGGCCGAATGACGTCATCTGTGTACAAGCAGACCCAAAGCGCAATTCAAAAGCGATGAAACAACTTACTACAATAACAAGTATGCATAGTGAGTTCGGTGAAAATGCTCGCAAGGAGAAAGGAAAGGAGAGAGCAGTGGCAAACTATCCAAACTGGAGCCTAAGAAAAGGCAAGAATAACAAAGTAGAAAAATGCCGCTTATGAACTTAAAGCTATGAATACTGAGTCATGGCACGGTTTCCACAGATGGCAACCTTAGACTAAGAGCGCGACTAAGGCAAAGAGCGGCGGCGACTGCGAACGAGTGGGAACACTCATTGAGCAGAGGTAGTTCGTGCTTTTTCGGGCTAAAGCCTATTTCCACCATAGGCTGGATTCCTGAACGTTGTCGTTGCAGGGTGGAAAATTGGATTTTCTCCCTGAAATAAGAAACCAACTTTTGCCATAGCGACCTCGCGCGTTAAAGGCGTCATCGTCTGTTCTAACGTACCGTGTCCCATTTGGCCATCAACCGCTCCTTCTCAAAACGAGCGTATTCGCGACGATCATGTATCATGGTGAGAAGCTTCCATATAAGCAACAAAATAAGACCAATCAAAACGATACCGGCAATGACGCCGAGCACTATGGCTAAGACTGGAACGGGTGGCGGGCAGTCTGAAAATATGCTTGCAATTAGTTTGGCGCCAAAAATTACGAGCTTGATGCTAGGGAATTGCAGGTTGCTTGTTTACATTTAAACTTTCATTGTCAATTCTGGCGACTTTCCATTTAAGGAAAGTGCTCATAGCTGATTTCGTTTCGCCTACACGTACAACAATCCCACTGCAGACGGAACGAGATCAGCTATGGTCACAACAACATATTACCCAAAAGAGGGATTGGGAAAGGAAGTGAAAAGTAAAATGGAACTGAATTCCGGCAAAAGGAGAAAACGCCAATACGCACCTTTCTCCTTGCGAACCCAGACGGTCACGTTGTCCGTGTCCGGATCCAATTCGTACAAAAAGTAAAACGTACAATCATCAGCTTGATCTACAAATTGGCATTTGACGCCCGAACGGTTGGTCTCTAAAATATTGAATTCATATCTTTGAATTTTAAAAAGCAACGAAATGTACCAGGCAGTTCGTCTACTGGAATGACCGTAAATGGACACTGAGCACACATTGACTCGTTGTATGGTCCAGTTTGAAACTGCTGGCACATAACGCACGGTTTGTACTCGACGCACTTGGTCGGACACGTCTAAAAAGGCGCTAAGCAATGTCGAACTTGTTCAGCTTTTCAGGCAACGCTTACCGGACAAATTTCGCATGTAGGTCCACTGTAGCGTATACCTTCGGGATCCGTGAAACACTTGCATACTCCGCACTCGCAAACGCCGCGGCCATTGCAAATCTTCCCGTTTGAAGCAATACAACTGTCCTGGCTGACGGGACACTCGCACGCACGGCCTACCCAGCCTGGATGACACTTGCATTGTTGGCATACGCAATCGCCGTGTCCTGCAAATAAGCACAAAGGCCTAAGGATTGCACTACAGAAAGCGCAAGGCACCAAGTGACCGTCACAAACGATGTGCAAGCAGGAAAAATTAATTTAAAGCACAATTTTAAAACTGACTTTAAAATCTAAAGTATACTGACGCAATCAGCAGTCGCCAAATCAGTATGCTCAGTTGGTCCGTACGCCGGGCGGCTGACAGATACGAAAGCAGTACTCAATTCTTACAGGTTCAAGATGGCCGTGTCCCCGCAAGACGAGAACTACGTACTTGAACAGATTGCCATTGATAACAGCAAAATTTACATAATACCATCGGATAAGGAAGAGAAGTCGGACAAGGTGCGCATAACGAATCCGACGAACAGTTCGGTCGCCTTTAAGGTGAAAAGTACAAGACCAAAGCAGTTGGTTATAGCGCCGCCTTCGGGCGTAATAAAGCCACAAAGCGGCTTGACGTTAAAGGTGAAGTTCCACAAGCTAAGCGAAGCGAACTTCGCTGCCACCAAGGATCGCTTAACAATTGTCATCGCTGTAGTACAAGAGAAAAGTTTCGTCACAACATCAACCTTCTGGAAGGGACCCAATGGACCACCAAAGATTCAAAAACGGCTACCCATTTTAATTTCCTATTTCGAAAGGCCGGCCGCAGAGCGTGCAGTACCCTCAGTGGAAGAAGTGAATGCAGAGCAAGCAAACTCTAAGCCGTCTGCCGCAAAGGCAACAGATAACAACGCGCCCGCCGAGAAAGCAAAACCAGCAGCAGCACCACCGTCAAAGGAAGAAGCGGCTAAGAAAGAGTCGGAAGAAGAGGAAGAAGAATCCGATGAGTCGGACGAGGCAGATGAACAAAAGCAGAAACAATAAAATAACATAATTATACCACTGGTCTTTGCTAACGCGCGTAAAGGCGAGAGGGGTTCAGGAATTGGCAGGCAGCCAAAAACAGCGGAATGTATCGGGAAGGCCTTTTCAGTTGACAATATGTTAATGAAGAGGAAGAGAGAGAGAGAGAAAAAAGATTCTAGACCCTATCGACTGTTCAACAGGATCAGGACATGCACTTACTTGAACACAGCGCTAAGGAAAACTTTAATTCGTTCAACACAGTTCAGTTTTAGTGCTACAAAAATGGCAGCTACATTCGCAATACCGCAAACAGAAAAACCGGAAATACTCGAAACCATACTTAGGCAACTTTGAAAATGCTAAGAAGTTCTTACTTCCCATAAAAACCGCTTCACATACTTTAACGGCGGCTAGACTTGCAAGAAGTCTTCCCTATCATACATGCATTGGCACAATAAAGTTAATAATAACTAACTAAACAATTTTATATCAACATTTTCTCCATTCAAACAGACATGTTCAACTTGCCGATAGCATTGAGCCTGCAAATCGCAAACTACGGTTAAATGCATAGTTTTTTCTGTTCTTTGCCCTTACATAGAAATAAATAACACTCCAAAAACCCCTTGTCGATGAATGAATGAAAACATGTAAAGCCTGAGAGTGCGAAACACAACTAAACTTAGCATAATCATTAAACGTTGCGGTAATTTAAAAATTAAAGCAGTCTACGCTGGTTAGAACCTAAACTGCCAAAAGGGCGTAGAGCTAAGATTAGCAGGCTCTACTACAGTGCCAATTCAAAAAAGTGCCCACGTACCTGCGCATAGCTTCTTCTTATGCCTCGGGCAGTTAAAGTTGTCGCATTCGCAAAATTGGCCAGAGTATATTTCGTTGATGTTCTAAGAATATGTTAACTTACAAAAATACAAGAGTGACAAAGTTGTCAGCCTGTACCTCTCGTTTGAAGCAAACGCAGCGACCACAGTCGCAGTCACCCCTTCCTTCGCAGATAGGCGCTCGGCTATCGTTATTCCTGGCAGCCAATATTAATGGCATACGAAAAATAAAGAGACAGGCAGGCGACTTACTTCCTGCACATCATATCTAACGCCACCGTAGACATTCCGGGAGCTTCGCATTCGCACCGACGACCAACACGGTTGTTGTAACACTGACAAGCGCCGCATACGAGATCTCCCTTGAAATTGCAGTAAATGGCTGCTCTCGTAAGCGACTAGAAGAATTGAGAAAAAATAAGCGGGAAAATTGAAACTGTTGTATGCTCTTACGTTCAACGGCTTTGATGTGCAGGAACAATCGCACAACACGTTCAATCGAATGATGAGCACGTCCGACAGGCCTGACGGACCTATTCGAATCAAAAATTCGCGCTGCTCCGTGCAACGCGTCACCTCCAGCGATATGTTGAACGTTATGGTGTCTCCAACCTTGATACCGCTGCAAACGTTGGTCCGATTTACTACCTTCCTAAAAATTAGCATAATTCAAATTGATTTGCTTCCAACTTCATTTGAATGCTGACCCTTTGCAAGCGGTTGAATAACTTATTTGGACGCCTTGGGAGGCGTTTACGTTGTCCACCATGACGATCTTTTGGGAGATTTTCTGAGAGCAAAAAAAAAGAACCATAACATTTAGAACTTCAACGTCACATTGGTGCAAAAGTTCGCCCGTTTCCTTTTTTGGCAATTCAAAATAACACTTGGAAAATTGGATTGCAACAACGCTTTTCCGTCCCACTCAACTATCTTCTGCTGACGTCCAGACTCCGTACAGGCTGGCTTTGAATCAAACAATTCCACCAACCATTTTCGCATGTCTTCGATTTTGTACGTGCTTTCCAGATTTCGTCTTCTAATACGAGCTATGGAAGCCGTTTATTTGAATCACCAGATATACAGTGCTGCCGGATCGGTATAGATGCTAACCAAAAGGGATATTGTCTGGTAAGTACGCCGTACGAGGTAAAGCTTCCCAGGGCAGTCTTGCTTTGAGCTCAGAAGGTCCTTCGTCGCGGCATCGACTTAAGAGTGCGGTGCAATGAGATCCTGGCGCACGGCGTGGCACGTGCTTTAGCCTCTATCTCAAACCATGCACTAACTCAGAAAGCAACGGTCTGAAGGGATATTCCGGCTCAGCTGCAGCGGACAGTGGTACACAGTACACGCTTCTTGTTTCCTCCCATATATGGAGGAAACTCCCTTTCTACGAATGTTAGCCCTTGTTATGCATCCAGTTCCCTATCCTGAGACGAATCAGTGCTTATTTTTTCTGGGTTGTCATAGAGGATCCAATTTTCACTTTCAGCAACTGTCCACTACAGGACGCTCTCTCTTCCGTGTCTAGGCAACATAAAAGGCGAACGATGACGTCATTCATCGCCGCAGCCGTTTCTCGCACTTCTGATTTTTTCCACTGCACCTTGTAACTAAATCAAACGCGCACGAAGTACTTTAACCTGAATCTTTTCGTCATCGTAGCCAACAACAGGACAGGGAAATGCCATTTTCAATTTCCTTGGGGCGCCATGACCTTGGTCGATCGTTAACATTGAAATCACCAATCCCGAAGAGCACCCACCACTTTTTACACATGCTTGCACAAGCCCCTTTCTCACCATAAGCAGTGCACAAAATTCTTGCGCTTTCTGCTGCTTTCTTTTCGTCGTAAAAGGACAAGAACACGGTTGCGCAAATGGACCTAATCAAGAACTGGAGGAGAGAAACTGCGAAAAGTTTTTTGCTTGTACGATACAGACGTTGGTTTGAGTCACACCTACATAACAAGAAACGAAGCGCTTGGGTAATGCTTAAGATTTTTGAGGCGGACTTATGCACCAATCAAATGAAGCAAAAGCGCTTTTTCACTTACGTCGTATTGTTCTTGAACCAATTCGACCACGTTTGAAGAATCGTTGGCCAGTTTACCCACAGATGCGCTGATTTCCGGTAGGGCGCTTCTCAGCCGCTGGTACAAAGACAGCTGTTCCTCGGTGACAGCAAAAATCATGTTCGCCTGCGTTTCTCTTATCTTCTGGTGAACCTGACTGATGCTGGGATAGTCGAATTCGGTGGACATGGTGTAGTAACCAGTTTTGTCGAGGTGACAGCTGCCATCGTTTGGTACAACCAAACCGCCAAGCTTAAAGGGCAAAATAAATCAAAGTCGCTTTTAAAAAAAGCACAACAGTAAGCATATACGTACCCTTCCGTCTCCGGCATAATGGAAACCGGCATCAGTGGAAAATACAATCATTTTTCTGGACTTTTCTCTCCAACCGATTTCATCCTGAAAGTGAATCTTCTAGAAAAGTTACTTTCGAAAAAGACAGCAACGTACGGCGCAAGTTAGAGCTTGTATTATTGCGTCGAAACCACCCTCCGGGGCGTCCAAGTTTCCGGATACTGCCGACTCATTCACCTCCTTCTGGAAAAAACAAAACAAGCGATCTGTTGCATTGTTAAAAATGACCTAATAAGGAAGTTACCGCGAAACGTCTTGTATCTTTTGTAAGCCTCATGTGATTCTTAAAGCCGTAAGGCGCAACGCACGTATCGCAGGGTCTATTGGCCCTGAAAAAATCAACGCACATAATGGGAGCATCATCGCACTGAGTGAATGCAGTACTTTTCTGGTCTTGCGTCAACGAACGGCATCACTTTTTTGTCCACGAAAGAGCCAAAGCCAAGACGGAAATTTCTAGTTATCTTACGCATTCGTTCGGCTGAAAAACAGGCTTGCCGTTGCTCAAAAGTCAGGGGTCGTTCAACGTACACAAAAGGTCTCCCAGTTCGGTCAACTTCTGCTTGTCATCTGCCATGGAAAACGAAAGGTCCATCAGGTAGTACAGATCGACTGGGTAATCAACCGCTTGGCGGAACGTAACATCAAAGGATAGAATGTCTTCTGTTAGTAATGCAATCTTTGTAAACAACACAGTTGACGAACGACAAAGGCTTACTTGGCCTCATAGTTATCATTATTTCTTGGGGTTGCAGTTGGACAGCATCGCTTTCTTCCTCTGTTTCCCCGGCATTGCTCAGAGGTTCATCCTGCGAAGCAGAGGAGAAAATAAGCAAAGTTTTCAACAAGAAAATTGCCATGTTTAATGAAAACGACCTCTGAGGCTTCGCTCACGAAACAACGTAAAACAGAAAGCAGGAGGAGAAGGAAGCTTACCCGGATAATGCTGTAGGCAGTCTTTGGGTTTTCGATTAGGTCATCGAAACAACCGTTGTTTTTCAGCCTTTCTAACGTATCGCAGCGTGAATGACGATTGTTGTCGTCGTAGCCCTTAACGTGAAAAACATTGTACTAACGGAAATTTCTGAACGAAGCTACCGGCATGGTGCACCAGGCGCAGCTGGGATGCTGCTGGACGCAGTGTTCGCAAGTATAGTTCTCTCTGCTTAATGCGTGACACGGAAAACCAGACGTGTTCGAATCAGCTAAATTCACAAGGACTGTGTGCCAACATTTCTTTACCGCTTAGGGTACTCACATTGGCCATTTACGCAGTGGAAGGCAACGACGAAGAATAAAACCGCAAAATCCATCGTCGCTTGAACTATCAAAAATTCCTTTTCGCCACCCGAGATGTGCGCTCTAGAATGTTAGTAATGTCGCGATGACAAATCCAACCACGCACGCAAACCAAACTGCCTCCGCGAGACCCGCTTGACAAAAATATATTGTCGTCACACGATATGCCTCTGAATAGCAACGACGGAGGAAGCGTACTAGGAAAAGCACGACTACACGTTTACCAACGAAATTTTAAGAGCTCCCACGCTAAACAATTCAAGCAATTCCCTTACATAAACTATGGATGACAAAATTATGCTTCACAGTAGAACAAAAGCAGAAAAAGATTTGCACGGACCTACTTCAATTTTACATTTCCGTTATTCAACGTAGAGACATGTAAGTTGCTTATCACCACTGTCCCACGTTGTAGCCTATAAGCCTTTAAGAAAAGTGGAACTTTCCTTACGAACGTCAAATAGTTGCAGTTTTACTCTACTCGGTATTGGAACTTTTCTTAAACGTCACGATTTCAAAGAAGAAAGACAATTCTAGTCTTTCGGCAGAAAACAGCAATTACAGCCTGACGGAATTATGCTAATTCCAAATAGCATATGCATTTAGCGTATATGCTGAATCAATGATGCTAAGTACCTGCGCATGATACAGTAGGAAACTGAGAAGAACTTGTTTTTTCTTCCTTTAACAAATTGAAAAGTCTGTCGAAATGTAGGCAGAGGCGTAGGAGATAAATAAGAAATCAGCTGCAAAGTATTAGATAATCACTTGCAAAGAAAGTTGTGCTCATCGGGTTTGACCGATGAGAAGGGCAGTACTCGTAAACAAGATTTTGGACAGACTGGACGAATGAGCACAATGCGAAGTTCGAAATTAAGAATAATCTGAGAAACTGATCAACAGCGTAGGCGCTTGGTTGCATTGTTGAGCATATCAGGGAAAGTTTAAGCGTCAGTTGGTGCTAAGTGGCGTCAGCAGCAAATGCGGTATGAACTTTGCATGTTGATCATTTCGGAATGCGTGCATGCAACAGATTTCGTTTTTTTTCCAAAGTCCAAAATTCCACCAACGTACGTACTCGGATCTAGATAAGACGAAACGAAGTTTAATAACGATGAACAAGCGCAACAGCTTGGCAGTTGCTTCAAGCTGCAATGAGTCAGATGCGCATTCTGTCACTTAGCCAATTGTCTTGCAAATTGAATTAGGAAAACTTTTTTTAAGCATGAGCTTTTAAGCTAACGTTTGTTCGTAATATGCAGATTGATTCTATGACTTCTAGAAAAACTATTTCGCAATAGCCGTGAAGTATTCGTTTTCTTTCCAACGTAAGGACGAACTGGCTATCTCGGTACATCTTAAAAAGAGGGGTCAGTCTAGAGTAGCACTGAACAGACTTCAGAAAATGAATATACGCCCTGTTGTGAAAAACCTTGATATCTGCAGTTTTATATGTTGAAAGCATAGTTTTCCTTAAAGAGTCAATCGAGTCAGCTTGACAAGACAGGATAGGCTCGATTGGGAAAGTTACGTCTTCCGATATAAGGTTTTTGTAAAAGTAACTGATTGTTTTCCAAATACGCCATGGAGATGTGCTTTTAAAATTTCCTTTTGTTTCGAAATAGACGACATTCTCCGGTTGAAGCAGATTTAACTAACGAAACTTGCGGAGGTAATGTTTTTCGTCGTTTAGCGCTGACGAACGGCCTTACAAAGCAAACACTTTTAAAATTTTTTAATTTCATTACCAAACGCCAGATCAAATTAAGGCGAGGAATAATTTTCATTACGCCTCGAAACAATGACGTGAAGCGGCCACCTTTTTACGAAAAGAGTCTAACAAGATAGAAGAAGCCACGGATGTAATGCTCAAGCTTCTATGAGTAGAGAAATTGAAAATTCGTCCTGAAGAAAGATGAAAAAGGTATACCATTTAATGATTCACTGGTTCAGCTTAAAATTTGGCTGTTACTTACTATCTGCAATTTTTAATTTAGCAATACAGCTTACTCACAAAAAATGAATAGCTTATGTCAGCAAGAATGCGTTTTCTCAAGCATAGGGCTAACGACTGCAGTTGCTTAATAAAGTTATGCAATGAATACGGTTAACAATGATTCCGGTTTTGCTAGCGCATAACATTTGTATGACTCAACTTAGATACCGTTGCGGCATGACATTCTTCACCACTTTAAGCACATGGGACCAACTGGCAAAGAAACATTTTTAGAAACATGTAATACGGGTTAATGTCCTCCGTCATTAGCATTTCTTTGAATGAGCAACGAAAGTTCAAAAATCGGTTGAATTGGCAACAGTATACGCTATATTGATATTTTGACGTTCACCAACTGGATTCACTTAACTGAAAGATAATTTACTTTTACATTGACTCGACGTCAGGTTTATGGAACGGAGAAAACGATAACTTCGGTTTTGTATATTGTTTCATTGAGAAACCATTTAATATGAGCAGACGCCGTGAATTTGTTGGTTTTTGTTTGCAACTGTTATTCAAGTGAAATGGCAACGTGACAGCGAATAAGAAGTTCGCTACACTATAACATATGATTAGTCGATTTGCGGTGGCTTACGATGACTACAGAGTGACTGCTTCATTGGATAAAGGATTAACTCCTACGTTTGCAGCCTACAGGCAAGCTGAGTCAGAAAATAAAAATGAAATGCGTTCGTTACTAGCCCATCGTTGCAGATGGGATGACTCATTAATAATGTGTGCAAGTTCACGCATTAAATATGTAGCGGGTCCTGGAGGGCCGGCCACGGCACCCTTTCGTCCGCTACGCTCTTCCTTACTCATGCCGCT
>KN538401.1:233979-276647 GCA_000797535.1 Trichuris suis | reverse complement strand
GCAGGCAGGCAGGCAGGCGAACACAACGCGCTGCGCGTACAAAGTATAGGAGCGTATCAACACACGTAGACGCGGGCTGGCCTGATTACACTCCGCTCGTCACTGCGCTTGGCCGCTGACGACGCCGAAGGCGCGCCGCAGTTGGTGGATCAATCAATACACGTTGATTGGCCGCCCAATGGGTCGGCCACAGCGACGCACAACGTCGCCATTTCTCTCTATTGCTCGCCCCTCGTTTGATCAATACTGTAAGGCTGAAAAGGGGGAACTTGTCGCTGGCCGACTTCGATATATTCCATTACGCTTTCGTTTACACCAATTGCAGTAACGACTCTTCGTGTACTTCCAATATGGAATGACGCAGATTTAAGATTTTACAGTATTGTGATTTTCAAGTACAGTTTTACACTTCCGACTGCTCGGTAGACTTCGTGCTGGCTCGACCGGCCGGGCATGAATGTACTGCGTGGCTTGACGAACAGCACGGGGTACCTGGTCGGGGTTGCCTTTGTTTTTTGACCCTAAAACGCGACTAGCTAAGCTGGACGCTTGGCGAGCAGTTGCTGAACAGCGCCAGCAGCGTGTATAATAGGATCGAGCGTGGCGAGGTCGGTCGACTGGCCAGGGACGATCCGGCTGTTTGCTCGCCGTTGTCGCCAAACGTTGAAAGCGATAGCCGAGCAAAACTGGTTAACCCAAAAATACTGCGGCCCTAATGGACTGCTCCGTCGCGAGACTGGCTTTGCTCTTCTGCGTCGCTTTGAGGAATCGAAGAGAGAGAATTTTCCAAACTTCCACAACGGACACAAAGTTGTTGCCGGCAGTGCAAGCGAATGGAGGCAATCGATTTTGACGACTCTTTCAACTGCTGCAATGGCTCAAAACTTGCGCTCTCTCACTCTCTCGATCGGCAGCTGCTCCTCTGCACCTCCGTCCTAACGCTTACGCGCCGCTGTTCGAAGGTGTCCTTCTTGAAACGGTTTCTCCCAATCCAACACAACGAATCAACGCATCACTGTCTCTCCTTGAAGCACAGAACCGGCTGTAGCCGTCCGCAACCCATCTGCGCTCGCGTAGAGTAAAGTGGCCGGACAAAGAAGCGCCTGCATCCTTGGCCTCGATTTGCCCTTAACGAGAGGCCCCACTTTCCAATGTCCTTCGACGCCGTCGCCAACTTACATAGCATCTAACGATTCCATTGAAAAAGTGGCCGCGAACTAAGAGCTCACAGCAACAAAAGCAAAAACGCGACCGTACAACGCTTTGTCGCCGCTTTACAATCGCAAACGGATCGAGTTAAGCCAATTGACTTTTTTTTTTAAAAATGCATCCAAACTACTGGAAGAGAGAGAGAGAAATATTGCAGCAAGAGGAAGTCGAGACCGAGCTTCGCTGATCATCCATCCCCATGTGGAGGGCGGCGCCATTTTTTCCCGTCGACTTGCCATACCGCCGTAGCTGATCGTACAACAAAGCAACGGATAACTGACTGACGCGATAAAGAATAGTAGTAATAATAATAATAATAGCCGATGTGCGTGCGTACGTGCACTGCTTACGGATTGCAACATTGCGCGCTGACCATTAAAACGAAGAAAAAAGGCAACACCGATGGCCAACAATTGTAGTGTGTTACAACGGGTAAACAGGCGCCACAAACAACTAGGGGACCACTCAAAGCGGCGTCTTAATGCGTAAAAGTCAACGGGCAGTTTTGGCTTTTGATAAAAGGAGAGAAGAAAACGAATGGGGACGTAGAACTACAAACGTTGAGGAGGAGCCAGCGGACGAAAAAGGAAAAATTGGGAAATGTGCAATAAAACGAAGGGCGGGTGACAGAAACAGAGAGAGAGAGAGAGAAGAAAGGGAATAGGCTGACAAAGCGTAAGCCAGTGCGCACAGATATTATTTACGCGTATGCAAATTTATGTGCGCATGTACATCATCATTTCAAGTGTGTCGAGCTAGTTGTTCGATCGGCAAAGATTTCAAAGCGACCCTATTCGCTCAACTCGAGTGCCAACTCCTTCTTCTTCCTGTCCTTCTTGCCACGACTCAGAAAAGCAGGCGTCTTGAACATCTTCTTTTTCTTATCTTTTTTTCCGTCCGCCTATTTAACATAGCAATTCGATAAAAAAACAACAACCACTTCGCCCACGCATGAAAGCAGCAGAGCTGCTCACACTCACCTGCAACTCGTCATCCGACAATGCCCTGCCATCGTCGGCGGTCGTGTTGGCGTCCCCTGAATAGCAACAACAAGTGACGATCGCTTGAAAAGAATTTAAACTTTGCCAACACAAAGTCTACTTTTAATAGTTTTTTTTCTAAAGGCCAACGTTGCAGTCTAAGCGATTGCCTTTTGTTTTTTTGGCAAGAGCAGCTTGCGTCAACTCCATTGACAAATGACGCAGAGGTAGACTTTTCAAAGTCCCGTCGTGCGTTGATCATTTCTTAATTTGCATAAACGCCTAACTTCCCCCTCCGCTTTGGGTGAGCGTAGGCGGCTAAGTCATTGCTGCGACTCGCGTGCGTTCAACTTTCGTTTACAAGCAGCGAACGATGACGGGGAAAAGGTGGACGAATAATTATCTCTCAAGCTGTCAGTAAGGAAATACGGTTGGTTAAGCGCGAGACAAGCGGCAGTCAATTGGACATGGCCGTGCCTTAGCAATTATGACAGCAACAACAACAACGACGACAACAATACATGGAACTGGACAAGAATAGAAAAGAGACGAACACAGTAGCACTACTTACTGGCCAGAATGCGATGGAAGCGTTCAGACTTGGAGCGTTGAAACCAACTGCCACGACTGGGCGATGCGGCTGGATGCAAACAATCACAACGTCATAACACAGCACAAGATAGAAGCAACACACACAACGCAAGCAGCACGGTAAAGGAACAAGAAAACAGCAAGCGCTAAAAAGCGAGCCACGAAGCCGTATGCTTTCTCCCCTCTCTCCTTGGGATCTGTGTAGCCGGCTGGACATGCACAGCAAGATAGGCTTTTACTGGATAAAAAAATAGGCAGGTACGAATGACAAGAGCGGCCATCAAGACGTCTGGAGCAACAACTAATGTAATGAAGGGGGACCCATTACACAGATAAGTAAGTGAGAGAGAGGCAATGAAGGGTGACAGCACGTTTGTCCGCCGTCGAAAAAGCAACGGAAATGGACCTTCCATCGGCGAGAGCCTCTGACGAACGTTTTACGGTCCACGCCGGCGAAGCAAACGACTTCGGACAGCCCTAACCCATTGGTGGTAAGTAGTGCAAGCGGGGAGTCGCTTCTCCTGCAAAGCAAAGCGGTACATGGCTCGTGGTATCGGTGAAGCCATACTGAAGCCTCGGGGGGAAATCAAGCGGTCAACAACAACAACAACGACCACCCTCCGAACATCTTTGCATTTCTGCTGTTTTAAAAAGTGCTCTCCCCACACCCCGTCTCCAGCACACGCCTGGACGTTGTTGATGCAAGATAAGTAGGAAAAAGCCAAGCGCATGCTCACAGAACCAAGCATTTAAAAAATAGGAAAAAGTCTCAAGTACTCACATATGTCACTAATCAATTTTGGGGATCCAAAAACGAGAGTCGTAGCTCGATCCGACATGGCGTCAAACGTTGTCACGAGACCTGAGCCTAATGTACGCAAAACAGTAACGGACAAATACGACGACAACAATACCACCACAACTAAGCGCTTAGAGCATTTCTTGAAGCAAAGCAGCTAGCTACGGGTCAGCGTGCCGCATGCCGGTTTTTGTTAATTTTGAAAAGGCGAAAAAATAAAACAATGCCTACCTGTGCTGGTCGGAGTGTCATCCTGAAAAGCCGGCGACTGCTGATCACGGGCAGCCAGCATAAGCGATACGGACTCTTTAAAGAAAATGATAACAATTCAAACTTTCCTACTGGAGAAAAGTTATTTTCAGGTTAGCCTTATCTACCTGGAGAGGGACTTTCGTCTTGACGTTCCCCGCTTGAATCGTGAACCAATTCTGCAAAAGCAAGACTTTGCGAAAAGAACAAGCACCAATCGCAAAAGTTCAACGCTAACTTTGCGCCTTCAAAAATTCCGCCGCGCTCACCTGCGAGCTTTTCAATCAATTAGGCAGCGCAATATCTGCTGACAAGAAAGGGACACCGGCTGTCAAAACAAGTAGTACTTTCGAAGTTCACTTAGTCGCGCTAATCGAGCGTAACGCATCGAATGCGTAAGCAAGCAACGAGAACACGACGCTGTTATGAATTCGATTTCGTATTTAAAAATGGCACGCGAAGAATACTGCTTTATCATTCTCCTAATGGCGATTCTTTTCGCTTGGGCCCACAAATCTATCGGATATCGGAGCGCTTCCGTGCGAATGGGACCCCTTTAGGTCGAGTCTACTATACAAGCGCGTAAAATGTTTGGCTCAACAAAGGCCCCCCCTTCGATCGGGAATATCGCGGCTGTACGCTTAAAACAAACCTATTGTACCTTAAGCAAATTATGACGCTGCGACGAGCTGCGGAGTATATAAGCAAACGAGATGGCTCACGTATTTCGTTTAAACAAAAGCTGAGCATATTGTCAACCCTGCCCGTCCCCCTATCTGAGCGCCCGTTGAATTAACAATCTACACGCCTCCCTCTCTTTACGTGTTACAGAAAAGATAACGTTATTTACCATGCTTCTTTTCGACCGCCTTCAAGTAAGCCTTGATGTCTTCGTCCGTTTCGCTGGAGAATGGGTTCGGCTGATAAAGCTGCTGATATATTTGGGCGTTGTGCCGAAATTCCCGCTCAATTATGCCCTTGCTTGCAGCACCTATCATCACCTTGTCCTCGGAGCCGGTCATGTCCGCCTCCTTGAACAACAGAGGTAAAAGTTATTTGCAAATGGGGAAGAGCTAAGCGAATTGGTTTGCCTTTATTTTTTCAATATCTTGCCAAGCCACTGGATCGAGCACCTTGGACTGCGGTCCAGCGGATATTGTGTCAATGCGTCGAGCCTCTTTCAGCTGAAAATTTAAATTTCCATAGCCGCCGAATACGTTGTCATCGTTTGTTAAGACGATACCATATTTCTTTTCTCCTTGAATTCTTTGGACGTAGGCGCTACTGGAACAAACTGATGAGGCGGAACGATCTTCACCGGAGTAGAACCGGTCGCGTTGACGTCTTGGACCCACTAAAGGCACGGAAGGGGGGCACATAAGTCACCCGCAGAGGTAGAGTACCTTAGTGTAGGTCTTAGGCTCGCTTGTGCCCGTTTCTTTCAAAAGTAGCTTCGTATAAGCGTTTGGCGAATTCATCCAAACTCCCTCATTTTTTCCATGCAAAATCTGTCCCTCTCTGCAATGTTTAAGGTGTGAGCTACTTTTTATTGCCGCCTTGAGAGAGAGAGTATACGGCGGATGATCGCTTTCGGTTAAAAGACCACGTGCAGTGGCTGCCGGCGGTTGGGCAACGTCGGAATGGGCCAAAGGCGCCTTGCTGCTCAACCATGGTTGACGATAAATGTGACCAGTGCGATATCCCTGAAAGAAAGCGACCTTTTACTAGATAACGCCGTCGTAGGTAGACGCACAGCGCTGTCGAGGACACGCATCCAAGCTTCCCATTCAAGTTCACCCACACCCCATTGAATTTTCTTGACGCCGTCCTGAGCCTTAAGAGTACCGACACCACTACTGCCCTCCCTGGCCGTTTCGGCAGCTCGACTTCTTGCCTCTTCGCTGGATAAGACCAAATTGTCGATGCCACCACGGACAGCACGAATCTAAAAGTCGCCAGACATGAATAAAGGCGTTGCTACGATCTGATCGCCAGTTAATGTACCTGCGTCTCGCATGCCAACACGACATTGTACGCAAGGTGAAAAGCTTCCGCTATGGTTGAGCCGCAAGCAACAAAACCATGATTGCGCAGAAACATGACCTTTAAGGAATTTTTACAAGAATGCCAGTTAAGAGGATATCAAGTAACGAACAGCTCTTACCTTGCTATTTCCTATGTCGCATGCGATTGAACTACGCTCTTCATCCTCGCTTCCTGTTCCCTGATAGTCGTGATAGCTAACCGTGCCAACAATCAATGCTTCCTGACTTATTGGAAGAAAGCCGCACTTCATAGCTGCTACCTATATTAGAGCTCAAGATAGTGTGATGTTCACTATAAACTTAAGGGACTCTCTACGTACAGCGCCTACAACGGGCGTGTGCATATGGATAATGCAACGGACGTCTGAGCGCGCTTGGTATATGGCCGTGTGCAGTACGTAGGCGGCTTCGTTGATTCCAAGTCCGGAAGATCCCGGGTCGAGGATTTGTCCAGTGAAATTGACCTTCACCAGAGAGCTGGCAGTGATCTCGTGGTACAAAAGGCCAAAGGGATTGGTCAACACGACGTCTCCGCCCTCGCTGGACATACGCACCTAAAAAAAAAGTACAAAAATGTCCCTTCGCTCGGCACACCAAAAAGGGCCAACAAAGGCGGACACTTACGCTGTTGTGATTGTAGATACCTTGCGACCATTGGAAGAGATCAATGAGCCGATAAAGAGACGCCAACTTGTTGCGCAATATTCTTTCCTGCTTAGTGAACTTTGACACTTCGGCACCGCGCAAGTCGGCAATCGGCAATATGACCACCGACCCTACAAGATTGTATGCAAATTTTACTACAAAGCAATCATGTGACCTAAGATGAAACATCAAAAGGCGTCGCCCACGCGTTGTCCTACGTGTCACAGATAATACAATAATTTTCTTTGGTTAGTTAAGTCACCTGCTGCCTTTCTGTTCGGAAATATGCAAATAAGTAGCGAATAATGCTAAGGAAAAATTATGCCCACGCCTTAGAAGGAAGCAATTAAAAGAAGGGAGCGTTAGGACAACGAAGATACGCTTCACTTGCACTTAGCCACCTATGTCCGATTTTAAAAAGTACTATTAAGCTTAAAAATAGAAATTTGGTTCTTTGTGAAGCAGAATTGGGCGCCATTCCAAAATGCTGTAGGCAACCAAAAAAGCCAGAAAAAAGATGCCCCAGTTAATTAGCTCGAAACGTCTGCGGGCGGGTTAAAAGTATATAGAGTAGTAGTTCAGTCCTTAAGGGGATTCGGGAATGACAAAACGGAGCACACGTACGCTGATGGTCACCAAGAATATCGATTTCGAGCCGCGCCGACAACTCTTAATTGTTTTCAACCCGTGCGCGATTTTTAAAATTAATTTACCGAGTGCTCCTTCCAATATTCACTTTTCAGTTTAAGATACGCGAAAAAGCATTGCGTCCAAAGGGACGAGCGAGTATAGGTGAAACAGACCGATTATTTATGGCAGACAGTATCGGGAACAGACAAACAGATCAGCCAGTCTTATTTACGTCAAAATAGGGACACTTTCAATCTGGCCACCTTGTCTAGGCGAACACAAGCAACTTCAGCCTTTACTGTGAACAGGAAACTGCTTTTCAAAATGAAGCTCTCAAAATTGAGTCGGCCTTTTTTGCTTCTCAGAAATGGCTCTATTCCACTGGCATTGCCCGGTGACAGAGCCACTATGGAATCGCAATATGAGCGGCGAATGAAAGGGGAGTTATTCATAGAAAGAAGAGCACTAAACGTACGCTTGTCAATAATTCGAAAATTCAGCAACTAGTTCCAACTCGCGGACAAAGGAACAAGTTTGTACGAATTGTACTTTTTCAAGCACGTGCACATGCGGTGCTCTTGTTCTCACCGTTAACCGCCAGTTCATTGATTCTTTGGCCGACCAAATTACGTAAGCCTAAGCCACAGGAAACGGGCTAAAAGCCCCCAATGCAGTAGCGAGATAAAATTTAAACCTTCGAAACCTAATAAAAATGTAAATTAAGCAAAATTTAAATGAACTTGCGGCAAACCATTCCGCGAGTCGAAAACGGCGAAGACAATTGATAAATCATGCTGCCGGATCGAACTTGGTGGTCGCATTAGGTCAACATTCTTACGTAGGTAGCAAAAAAGGAAAAATCAATCGCGCTAACGGCTTCTCGAAACGTAAACGCAATGGTCGCCAAAAAAGGAAAACAAATCATGCCAACGCACTTTCAATGCATACGTCATTTCAACAATGCGCTTATTAGACGGCGCGTCGCGTTGCAAACAAATTTCGTCGGCTGCATAGGTAAAATTCGCGTTGGCTAAGAGGAGACAACAATTTTGGAAAATTGAAAATAGCCCCTGCAGCGTCAGACGCTAACGAAAAACAAAAATGAATAAAAGAAAGGTTTAACGTAAGAATAAAATAATAAACTACATTTTAGAATTAAGTTCAAAACCAGTTCTCCGATTAGCTCGTTACGAGTGACGTCTAACTTGGCAAGTCACTTTGGAAGACAAACAGAAGGCAGCGGACAACTTACGTACAAAAATAAGGAAGCGGTGAATCACTTAACCCTGAATAAAACATTTGAAAATAAATGCCCTGCATACGAGCGTAGAGAGAGAAGGCTAAAGCATTAAATATTAATACTTTTAAGCCTAAAAAGGGAAGGAATAAAGTAACAGAGATATCGCACAGCGGTCCACCCAAAGCAACAGCAACAGAGTAAACAAAGCTTTGCCCCACATGGAAAAGAAGACTTCGTTAGTGTTGAGTTCGCCCGTTTAACTCTCGCGGAGAATTTGAACTCGCAGAATTGCATTAAGTGGATAACGCTCGCGAAGGACGCCCAACTGAAACAAAAGGAACCAAGTTGTAACTTTTAATTATTACAGTTAAATTGAAAATCGAAGAACAACTTTAAACAGGTCGGAATGAGGCTCTCACTGCAGCCGCTATGGATGGGACATGGTCGGCACGCAGTTTCGCTTTCTTCAAACGCGATAAGGCGAAAGAAACTTGTAGAGAGAACATCGCTTCGTTATCTGGAAGTTTTTGTTTAAGATTAATCATTCGTACTTGGCGTCTCGAACAGCTATTTATTAGAAACGGGCGAAAAGGTTTCCTCTTTTTTACAGCAGCAAATAGTTGAGGCGCTTTTAGCGGAGTTTGCATGCGACAACAAGGTTGCACTTCTGCCCTGTCAGTTTTCCGGGACAACTTATAGCCTTTGAAAAAGGATTGCCGATTTTCAAATATTTGAATTACTTACTACAGTAATTAATGATAATCGAGTTAGGCAGTGAAGACGACCAAGCTGAATGTCGATTAAAAAAAAGGAGCAATTAAAGTGATAACAGAGGCGTTTGTTGAGGCAGGGAAAAATTGGGTGACCACTCACTGATAGCGTTAATGGACGGATGCCTTGCCGGCGAGCTGGGAAGAATGAGTTCGGACAACTGTTCCAACGTTTTCAGCCGGTCTGCTCCGCTTCCCTGATTTTTCTCGGACAATATCAACTGCTCCAACTCTTCGCGAAACGCCTTCGATTCCAGAATTTGTTGGACACGTTTGCGCCGCTCCATCTCGTTCAAGTCTTCCTAAAGGCCAATGGAGCAGTGCTTCGAGACGACACAACAGCAACAGCAGCGATTCGTTGGGGAAAGAAATTTAATCGCTAACACCTCTGCCTACCTTAATGACCGCAGGTCGCTGCAAGTCCCGAATATAGTCCGGATCGTCCAGGTCGAAATGCATTTTCTTGTCGGGCGACATATGAGGAGACTTTGAATTTTTCACTACTTCCTTCTGTTTGCTCGGCATTTCTCAAATAAAATTTTTGTGCCCGGTATACCTGGAAATTAAGAAAACTATCAGTTCTCTACAAAGCATTAACACATAGGAAGAAAAAGAGACGCTTCAACCAAGTCTTTGCCCTATTTGATGAGTCATACATTTTAATCGAGCCATCAGTCGGCCAAGAACTCGAATACAGCGTAACAGAAGCAGCTGTTCCTACTCGACGGACAAATCGCCATAAACGCCAATCCCCCCATTACACAGCCAATCAATGTCCCACAATAGCATTACTAACATTGCTACGTTCTACAGCAATGTTGCGATGAACCGTTGGGATGCAGACATCGAGAAACAGAATAAAATTCCATTTAAATTTTGAATTAACCCCGCAACTGCTTCTTTTGTAGAATCGCCCACGTTTTAGGCCTGGAAGCGATTTTTAAAAATTCCAAACATCTTTAACAAACACAGAAAACTAATCGGCAGGCATTAACTAGTCTGCTCTTGGCGCAAGTTGCGAATTGCCAAAGGAATTAGTCATGTTTACAAAAACCAGCTAACCGTCGTTTACGCGTTTCCCTATGGAGTTCACAGTTTTGGCGAATTGCCAAGACGACGATGCGCACAAGTGCGTCGCCACCAATCCGAAAACAATAAATGACCGCCAAGCACTTGACAGTGACCAGTTGAAGCTTTTGTTGGTTCAGCGTCCACTGGAGCTGACCAATGCAGGCGCAATTTCAATGCATCGGTCAAGGCGATGCCGCGACAACTATGCACAAACAAGAGTAGCTGACGGAAAGTAGGTTGGCTAAAGGCAACAACGTTGTTTTGTCCGCCATTGTTCTGCTTGATTAAAACTTGCAAGCAAAAGTTGACAAACAACCTGAAAACATACGGATTCGGGTTCCCCAAGCGAATGCGCCCCCCCCCCCGATAGAGCGACGGCGGAGACAACTAGCTGTCTTTGCCGCAAAAAACTGTCACTTCCAAAATGGCCAAATGGCAAAGAAAATTGATTAGCGGACAATAAGATGAGCGTATGCCATACGACAAGGACAAAAATGGAATCGATTAAAAAATAAACCATTTTGAAAGGGAACCACGAAACGGATCGATCTCCTGGACGTGATTAACTTCAAGTATCGGACGGCGCTGCTTATACGGCATCGACCCTACTTTGGTGCTGAGATGAAACCAGCAAGACAGTTCGTCAATCTAGGCATCGCAGCGATTGCATCACCAAGCGATGCCTGCTCGACAGGGGATGCATTGCAATTTCGGTTAAACCTATTCGGCGCAGCCCAATGGAACGGATAGGTTGAAAAATGCCATAACAAACGGCCTATGAATTGTTCCCAGAACCGTCAAACATCCTTTCTGCGGCAGATTAAGCGTGACCGGAATTCTTATACAGCCTAATCCATCGATTCGACGGGCGACTAGGCGACAAACGCGGTGCGCGCAAACCGGCAAGAAAAGGACAAAAGAAAAGTGGTAAACAACAAGTTAAACGTGAAGCACAAACCCGTCGGCACCAGAACGAACCTTCGTTTAGCAAATTCGAGCCCAGGGATGTGGCAGCTGGCTGCACCACCAACTTGCAGACTAACGAAACACTGTCCAACAATTGACGATGCGCAGGTTTTTATTTATAAAAATCAATTTAAAGCACTCAAAGAGAGCAGGAGAAAATTGTTTTAGTTCCATTTACGTTCGCTCAGGTGTTTTGATTTGGCTAACGCTTTTGATACTATACATTCGCGTACAGGTCGGTCGGGAAGTTTAGGCACAGGTCGGCTTTTTGCCTGGTCATAATTGCATAAATTAAATATGCAAATAAGTTAAACAAGAGGGATTAGACGTTGGAAATTTTATCTTGACCAAGCGAGAGACTAAATAAGTGCTTTGTTCATTCGAAAATTGTCTACTGTAGCGACAAAGGGGCCAAGTTACCGCCAACATTGCGATTTACGCAACTAGCTTTCGCCTGCAGTTTCCGCAAGCAACTGACTGCTTTTGCGGTTGAGCTCCTGAGCAATCGGACAATCCGACCCGTAATTACAGGGCTGCAATGGGCAACTCTTCAAAGTACCTGCAAATATATTTCGTACTGTAATGGCTTTATAAAAGTTTTGTCTTTTCAAGAGTCTTCGTTGTATTTGCCAGTGCATTCGCTGACGAAGGAACTCTGAGGTATTTTGTCTTTCATTTCCGTCAGCTTTTCGTTAGTAAGCGTTCAGGTCATCTAGCTGGCGTTAGTTTTTTTTCGCTCCTACTGATCCACTGAGCAGTGTAGTTTCCTAAACGCTTTTAAAAATCACATGATACCTGCAGACCTACTGTAAGTTGTGAGAATTCGCACTGTGCAGTTGGTTAATATTTCTGCGCCGTTTACCACAAAACTGGCTTCTCCGCATGAGCAAGACCAGTTCTGCGTTGGATGTAATCGTGGCGAAAGAAACACTACGTAGAAGCTGAACCGTATTACCAATGCGTCTCCGCAAAGTGTCTTCTGTACAAAGTTCATAGTTTATCATATTTGACGAAGATGAAAGCTCTCCGTTGGCAAATGATCTATTTCTATTGACCTGTCTTTCTTGCAAGTTGCAATAAATGCTGTCCTGCAAAGTCATGACGCTTTGAGCTGGTTCCAACTCGCCTTGCGGTTTTGCCTTGTTTGTTTGTATTTTAAGTAATGCGGATAGTGGCGTATAGAGCTACCAAGTAAGTGGAAGGCATTTTCTCAACTGGCGTGAAATCATTCATGGGAATGCGCCAAGCATATCGCAGCATCGGCAGGTAGTCATAGCGTACAGTGTTGTCCAGGATAACGCATTTTCNTAGTTTAAAAATGTGAAAAAACAGAGCGACAGTCTTCGCAATTGCCATCTTCGAGATTAGAGTACCTTCGCCATTAATCACACACTGCGTTCACTTCCAAAAAAGACTTCGTCGTCTGTTTTTACTTTCTTTAAAGGCTGCCAGAGAAAAAGCTTCGTGACTTTGCACTCGTATGGCCGTCAGCCAGCTGTCATTGCTCCGAGATGAGCAGTAAGACGAACCTTCGGGAAAACAGTAGATAAAATCATTGGTTACGCATGGCTTGACGCAAATTGTCAACATTGTTTCATTCCGAAGAGGTCGTCGTGTACATGATGCGTTGTTTTTTCTCGTCTTCTCTTAACTTGTGCAATCAGCCAACCTATCGCCGCCGCTCTCAAGCGTCTTCCCTATAATCTGAAATAATGAGTTGGCAGCTGGTAAGAGCAACTTTGCCTTCAGCTGACCTTCCTTACGTCGGCGGGGCGTTCAATCAGCGCTAAAGGTATCGTAAAAATAACGAAGAGTCATCATTGCAAGCAATAAAGGTTTTTCATTCGCAGGAATTTACAAATTCAAAAGCACTCTTGTTGGTTGTTGACTTCTTTCATTTTCGTGGAAATGGAAATGCATAATTCGCCTGTGTACTTAAGGCGGCAATTCCCCACGAACTTTGACAGATTTTCTAAACGACGCTTCAGCGTGCATTGGAGCAACGAATTGCTTGAACAAGACGTGCTTAAAGAATACACTGTTTAGCATGCGGGAATCAGTGGCTTGGGAAAAGTCTTCACATCTTAAAGACGGAATATTTATGGGATAGAATTTTTTATTGCACGTCAGCAAGTGGCAAAGGAACAGCTTTAGCACTATTTCTTTTCAAAGCGTTTGCAATCGAATGCCATTATGAATCATTGCTTATTCCAAGCACGATGATTTACAGAGCCATGTGCGCTTAAACGGCAATAAGTTGAACTCTTCGAATGAAGAGTGCTGAACAAGTAATGCAACTTGCATGAGAGGCGCCTGCGTGTATTTACTTTATTCAGTTGATAAGGAGCAGAGATCCTGTGTTCTTGTTTCTTATTTACAGGATAAGAAACAAAGGCGATTTCTCGACCTATTCCATTATTATATTGGAAAACGAGTTGGCCTTCGCAAACTCTACTTACCTCATAGCTTTGCCGACGGCTAAACACTTACGGTAACACTGACCTTCAAAAATTACAATTCCGGATGGTGAACAGGTTATCGCCGTCCACCATCGACCAAATGCCGTTGTCAATGTCGTGTGCACGTTGCCGACGGTGTACCGTAAAGGACGGCCGAATGTCAATCCCCATTAAAGGGGCCGTCCAAACCTCGAAGGCAGTGCGCTAAAGATAGAGTTGCTCTCTTAATCGGTCATTTATCTTTGCGAATGCTGTCTCGCAATCTAGTTTTCAGTCAATATGCGCACTGGAATCGACCTCAAACGCTGTACAGTCGCGTCGTCAAAATTTCAAATGAAAAAGTAACCTGAACGTCCAATCAATTCTACAGTATGAATCGCCGCAGAACTTTCGGGTGGTAAAAACCGATGCAAGCTTTAAGTTCGACTCCGGAAAATCAAATCTATCGAAGATTAAGGCGTGAAGGTATAAAATAGACACTTTGACATAGACTTTGTGTGGTTAAGAATTGGTACTGAAAATCATTTCTTTTCAGCTGCTTCGTCTGACGACGCGTTATTTCATTCGTGCTTTAGCGAGCTGGCTAATTAATACACATTTTGAAAGCTTGCTTGCGCTAAGCAACACGTGACTAAGTCAGCGATGCGCAAACCATTTGCATTCGCATAGTGTGTCGCATTGCGTCTTTAAGGTGGTGACTGTGACTACACATGCAACGATTAATGCAATGATCAATTAAAGGTGCACAGCAGCGTAAACACGCACTACAAATACTTGAACTTGGAATCCGATGTGCACAAGAAAAAGGAGGCGGTTTTCCAGTTTCGCTCGCTGTCGCAATGCAAAGCTTAAAGCAATCGCAAACGCACAGCAGGTTGAGCATGTTTGTCTATAAGCTTGACGGGGATTTACTCGACGAAGGCAGAAAGATTCTTCAGTTGCCAAAGGTTCCAAAGCTACGCGCAGCGCAGCTGCATAGCGTAAACCCAATGGCGATTTGCCGTTAACTATCCGCGTTCTAAATCCGTCCCTCATTGCTTGACGAGCAAACATATGAATTCAAATTGTTAGCACGAACTGGCAACGTGTATTGAATTCAAAGTTCAACAGCAGAGCAGATTGTTGACGTAGTATTTCACCAGCATACATTTTACATTCTCCCTTACATGTGTCACAGCTGGAAGAGAAAACAGAACCGTTATAAAGTCGCTATTCATGCATGAATTGATAAGAGGTTGCAGAGTGGAAGACTATACTAATCCTACCTATTCAGATAAATTGAACTTGGAAACTTGCCAACCGAGGAGGAAATCTATCGTCGTCTTTGTTCAGCTAACGATGCACTTAATTCATTTTCTGTCCCGCAATAATAAGCTGAACTTCCACGCAGCGCTCTCATTAGTATTGATCAAAACCAGGCAAAGTAAAAGTGTCGTTTTTGAACAGAAAAGCTATTGTTACAAACGGCCAAATGCACCCACCACATCAACTGACTAAAAGTGGAGAAGCCAAACCATGAAAGAGGGGAAGTGCAACAACTGCAAGCCGCGCTTTACATTTATGAAAGCTGACGTCAATTACGGCATACCTTCGCCTCACTTGTCTAAAAACGAAGATACTCTTTGAGGAGAACTTTTAAATTTGGCTAAGGCATTTTTCAATACGCATTCCGTCACAAAATGTGACGCAGACACTTTCCAAAGATAGCGAATGAGAAAAGTGATGCTAAAGTTGAAATAACCATGAGAGTTCACAAATAAACAAAAATGAGACAGCGTGTAACTTTTTCATGGATTCTATAAATAGAAGAAAAACAGTTCAAATATTCAAGTAGCGTTCAATGGTACAAGGCACTTTTGAACGAAGTTATCGCTATACTATTAATAGTTTTGAAAGGTCGCTTTAATGCTTCTGTTATCCCTTGTTCCAATTTCAATGTTTTTGGTCCCTTGGCAGCTACAATATTCCCGCTTGCCGTTACAAATCTAGCACTAACCGATTTAGTCATATGGCAAATGTTCTCGAGTACAAATAGTAAGCACGCAATTAAGTCGTGCAGCTTTTAGCTTGGCTGTTAGAATAATTTGAATAGCGAAACGAACAACATAATTCCCACAGGAAATTACGATTTCAAAAGATTTTCAGGTTCAGTTATTTCAAAATTTTGAAAAACGTAGCTACAGTAGGAAGTGCTCAAGTTAGCCTAGAAGAGAATCAAATGCTAAATCAAAACTTTGAATTTCACTTTTTACTAGCAGCGTTTGATCTTGTCCGTAAACTGTGGATGATGCCAGATAAAGTATACTTTGACGAAAGAATAAAGATTTTCCGCAAATAGTTTCTTTTTGCTTCCGCAGCAGCAAACACGCAATTATTTGGCAAAGAGGGAACAAGAGCCGGTGTGATGAGTTTGCAAGGAAAGTTTTCTTCTTTCTTGAGACATTAAATAGAACCTTTTTAAACAAGATCACACCGTAGAGGAAAGTTGACGTGACAAACAGTTATTCCTAAAGTAGAACCTCTGAACGATCCAATCGATGACAATGCAGTTTGCTTGCCTATGACAACGCGGAAGGTGCTATGGTAACCTAGGCAACCCATGGCTGATTAGAAACGAAGCTTCCTAAAGCGACAAGAACATATGACAACAATGTCTGACCCTTTGCTGAACGTAAGAATCATTACCTCGAAATGGTATTCTTATGGCACAATCGTTATTTCAGGCCAACCTTCTATACCACCTAAGGGAAAAGAATTACTTTTCTGTTTTACAACTCCTTCGCGGTAAAGAGGATTTGTTGGATGATAGCTTCAATCGACTTCTGCTAGGCATAGCGTTGCTAATGACGGGTTTGTGATGTTGCTTAAATCATAACTAGCTTCAATGGAACTGTTTAAAGATAATGCTGACGAAGCAACTGCGGAATTCGAAAAAATACCTGGATACTCCAATGTCCATCTCGGAGCTAAGATGGGGCTAATTCAGGCCCTCAGAACTCGAGATAAACTCGGTAAGGCCGTACGGCGATACAAAAAAGCGCTTATGTCTAACCAGCAGTTCAGATGAGCAACGAATGGCAGCTCTTCAAGCTAGCTTGGATGCCATAAAAGCGAAGCCAAGTCAAATGGTAACTTGAATATCAATAGGCAACTTTGCACACGCTATTCATGAAGCTGCAATCCATCCATTTAGGAATTGTACTCATTCGCTACTGTGCTATTTTTCACTGGCCAATACGAAGAAGCTGATAAAGCGCTGAATCAGCTGCTTACAAACTTTCCTCACGCTCCAGAGGTAATAGCTGTAAAACTTAAAAGCGCCGCCTACACAGACATACGCGCTCAGGCATTGATCCTAAAAGGATGGTTGGAATTGGCACAAAGCTCTAATACGAAAAAAGCTCTTCAATACGTAGAACAGGGCGCCAGGTTACAGCTGTGCGTCACACGTCCTATAATACGTGATGAATTTCAGCATGAACAATTTTCGTAGTGATCCCAACGTCCTACTGGCTCGAGCGAAATGCGCCGAACTGTCAGGTAAAGCAGACGACGCCTTGGAACAGTTGGGCAAGATTTGTATCACGAGCGAATCCTTCCTGCCAGCGATGGTTGAGAGAGCAAAGCTTTTCTTGGGTAAAAGAAACTGGGAGGCATTTGCAGCTGAGGCGCAAAGGTGATTTTCAGGTAACATATATCCTACGGTTACTTAGACCTGCTGCATTACAGTTGCAAGGAAATGTCCGTTAATGATTACTGCTCTTTGAACCTCTGGATTCTGGCGCAAATAACGTATTACGGCTCGTACGCAGAGGGGCTACATTGCGTCGCAACGACTCAATACTACGTACATACGCTCATGTCATAATTTAAAGGCTTCCAAGTGTATGACCCAACTAAGTAATGGGGCAGTACAAGTGGGATTAAGATCAGCTGGCTTCATGTGCGATGTAATCTTAGTCTACATCCGTTCGGTAGGGGATATTTTGCATAAATGCATCAAACAGGATTCTGCAATACTTTCAGAGCGGTAGAGACCCACACGTACTGGAGGGCGCCAGACGACTTGTCGAAGGGATTCAGAAAAAGGACGGTAACAACGGTGACGTCAAATGCCTACTGGGCGAATTGTACAGAATGAAAAGGTCGTACACAAATTCCTTGAAAGAATATCAAGCGGCATCCTTGCTGCAGAAATCGTCACTACCAAGCTTGTCAGGTACACGAAGCAACACGCGCGCGTGGACTAAGCGACTTTCAAAATTTGAAACTCTTGGATAGGCAAACCACTGGCTAATCTGGGCCTTCGTGCCTCGTTCTAAACTATCTTAAGAATGAATTATGCAAGTTTAAAAAACGCAAACGCTAAGCCCAAAAGAGATTGAAAAAACTGAATGCAGGCTCATTTCCGTATATGCAACAATATGTTAACCTAATAATATGCTAATCACTAAGGGGAAAGCAGCCATTTTTAAAAAAATATAATATCACGAAACTTCATCTATTGCAACGAATGTTCGCTAATTGTAGGTATTGCCCACTGCTTCATAACCCAACGACAAATGAACGACGGCGAAGCTCAAATGGAACTTATAACGGCTGTCGACAGCGGCTGGCAGCAAAGCGCGGTACAACAAATCAACAAGAGTCAATTTTTCAGTGTGCAAATTTAGGAAGGTTCTTTCTTGCTCTGTCTCATGTCCATCCAACGATCCAAGGACTTGACCAGTCTTGATGCCGCGCTTGACGATCTGAACGCAAAATTTCAAAAGCACATTGAAAATATCAATTCGGTATAAGGTGGACAGTTAAATGAAGGAACACCTTTGCTGAACTTCACATCTGCAGAGCTATTCAAATGGCATACAATTTTTACGAGAGCTAAATGCGGATCGCTTCCTTGAGATGCTCCAAATTGTGTTGAATCGTCTATCCTCGATGGCAAGCTAAGGATAAGAGGCTAACTTTACGAGCTTTACAAGGAGTTATTTTTCAGACTAGAGATTTACAAAAGCAATTATCCGATCATATATGCTCAACCGCTTTGTCAATTTTAGCCAGTCTCTTAGAATACATTCCTGGACTTCTGGCCGTCTTTTTCCTTAAGGCTTGTTTCCATATTCTGCGAGATGACGTGGACAAGGCAACCGAGGAGCTCAGGGAATGCTTAGCAAAGGATGCTGAAAATTCCAGCGTCTACTTGCTACTTGCCGAAATATCCCTTCGCCAAGGAAACTACAATGAAGCCAAAAGCACACTGGAAGCTGCCGTCAGTTACGACTTCAATGTACGCGCGTTAGCTATGAGTCGACATTTCCAAGTCAAGTCATAAATCTCGTCACAGGTTAGACATCAACCAAACTATCATCTTATTCGAGCACGCCTAGCAGCCGCTTTGAATGATACAAAAGAAGCCATCGCTATTCTCAACAACGCTGTTAAACTGCACTGTCTCAACTCGCCCAAAGGTGAGGTAAACTATTGTTCCAATACGGTAAGGATAACCTATTTAGCGGGAGCTGCGGAACAATCATTTTTTGAATATGAATCTTTGGAATCCATTAAATTCAAGATACGCCTGGAACTTGCCAAGTTGCTACAACTGAATGGCGATTTAGCAGAGGCTGAAGAACTTCTAACCGACCTTAGCCAGCAGCACGATGAGGATCAGGAAGGACAAATCATCCTTAGTCAATGCGACTTACTGCTAAGAAGGAATGACGTAAACAAGGCGCTGAATCTTTTAAGCGAAATTTCTTCGGACAAATGGTACTATGTGCAAGCGCGCAAAGTTATGGCTGACATTTACTTGACATATAGAAAGGATAAGCGCCAATACATTGCATGCTTTAAGTATATTTTGAAATGACGAAGCATTTTAAATGTTTACTGAAAAAGATTTCAGAGAAATGATGCACAGTTCGCCAACGCCTGAAATCTTCATTGCGGCTGGAGAAGCGTACGCCCGCATACTTGAAGTTTACAGTATGCCTCTTAGCCTGCGTTTCGTTAATTTCAAGTTTTTAGATGGAAAAGGCGATTGAGATGTACGAAACAGCTCTTAGGAAGAACCCTAAAGACTTTGCCTTGACGCGAACAATAGGTCAAACGTACGTTCGCTCGCACAACTATTTGAAAGCAAGTTCTTCTCGACAAACGACAATTTCGTTGTTGACAATCCCTTTACAGGCGGTTAGTTATTTTGAAGCCGCTCTAAAAAAGAGCGGCCACGACTTGATACGGTAAAGGGCAGCTGGCGACCAAAAATGAAATTATTTCAGCCAAATGAATTTCAGCTATGACCTCGCGCTCCTTTTGCTAAAGCTGGGAAAGACGGACAAATGCGAACGCTACCTACGTCAATACTTTGACGCATTCAAGAGCCAAGACGAGAAAAGTAACTCTTGTAGCTTAAAATAACAATTGCCCGAAACCACTGCCAAAGGCAACTGGCCATTTCAGAATCTTCCGATCTAAAGCTTGCCGCCAAATTTTACGAGCTCTATTCTCGGCTCTACCTTGAAATGAACCAGCATGAGCTGTCCATTGAAACGCTACAGAAGGCCAAGAATTTATACCTTGAGTAAAGCTGCTTCTGCAGCCGACAAGTTTTGTCGGAACTTATTCCTTCTTTGCAGACTAGCAAAGAGTGAACGCTCCGTTCGTGGAGAGGATAATGTGGAACATTTGCTCCAGGCTTGCAGGTACGCATATGCACTGTTCGTGACGCAAACGCAATGTTCACTCTGTCATAGGCTCTCCCAAAGCATTGGCAATTTCTACGAAGGACAGCATGCTTATTCCAAAGCGGCCGTGTACTATACGGAGGGATTGAAGTATGACGCGAAGAATATTAAGCTAATGCTTAATCTAGCTCATATATATCTCATCACTAATAATCTGGAAGAGTGCCATCAGCAGTGTAGGGCCGTCATGAAAATTGACAAAAATAACGACGAGGCCACGTTGGTATGTCTTACATCTTTGGAAGATATTCTATTACAATTCAAGCCTAAAAAGCAATGCTTAAGCTGCTCGCGGATCTGATGTACCAAAAGAATGAAATGAGCACAGCCTTAGATCTCTTCAAGAGTTTGTTGGAACGAAATCCAAGTATCTGCTCATTATTGAATTGGGCCCACTAAAGCTAACGTCCTTCCTTGCGCAGACCAGTACCACGCGCTTCTGCGAGTAATGGAGTTCTCCTTGCGTATGGGAACAACAGACGATGGTACGAACGGACAATGGCTAACAGTAAGGCAAACTCAGACTACATTTTCAGTGGAATCTTTGTTCACGTCCGCCTTGACGAGAAACAGACGCGCAATGACGGATTCGGGATTCAACTACTGCAAGGGCTTCTACGAATGGTAGTGCGTCAACGAGAATGTTAAAATAGTTTCAATTTTGTTCATTTTAAATCCAGGAAGACTGGAAACTCTAGCGGAGCGCTCAGCTTCTTTAGCAAAGCTCGCAAGGATGCTCAGTGGGGCGAACAGGCCACTTACAACATGATAGAAATACTACTGAATCCGGACAACAAAGTAATAGGCAGCGACGCGTGGGAAAAGGATCAATTGCAAGAAGCTGACGTATCGTAAGATTTATTGACCGAAAAAAATTGTTCCAAGCCTTACTGTAGAACGATAGACTTGAAAATCATTCAACGGGAAATGTACATTTGAAAATGGCAGAGATGTATTTGAAGGTATGCCCAAAACCGCTTCACAAAGAGACGGCACACCCTTTGGGCGATTAGCATAAAGTTTGTAACAATCATCGTGGAAATGTTTTCTAGGAGTTGAGATTCAAACAAAAGAACGACTTCAAGTATAAACTGATGGAAAACCTTTTGCTTCTCGCGTCGAAGGACAAAACGGCTCCCGAGAAAGTGCTGAACAATCTTCTCCGTATGGGGGGAGACGACGCAAGTCAGGTGAATGAATAGCCAATTTTTGAAGTCGGCAAGCAACTTCCTAAAACGGGCCTTTAGGACGAGTCAAACGTTGGAGTCATTCTTGGACTAGCCCGCGTCTATCGAATTCTAAAGCAAAATGCGAAGGCGAAGGTTTGCCTTAAGAAAACTCTGAACGCGCCGTGGAATTTTGAAAATGCAAATTGGCTGGAGCAGTGCTGGCTTCTGCTGGCCGACATATACATTGGTCAATCGAAAAACGAACACGCGCTGGAAGTTTTGAAAACTTGCGTAAAGTACAACGCCGTACGTGGCCAAAGATTGCTTGCTGCAAATTGTCAGAGCACTCAATTTTAGTCGTGCATAAAAGCGATGGATTATATGGGTACAATCAGTCAAAAGCTGCAATTATGGAAGAATGCGACAACTGACTACGAGAAGGCGTGGAAACTGTCAAGGCAGAGAGATGCTGACATAGGTAGGGCTAGCAAGTGGGCTGTGAGTTTACCGGGAAATCAAAGCATTCTTTTAGGTTACAAATTAGCATACTGTTATCTTAAAGCAAAGATGTACGTAGCCGCCATTGACACATGCCACGCAGTCTTGAGGCTATGTCCAGATTACCCAAAGGTACGACAGGAAATTTTAGAAAAAGCCCGCATCAATTTACGCGTCTAACATGTGGAACACTGCTCTCTGAGCATTGGCTTCATACGTCTGCATTAAAGCTGAAGGTTAGCTCCATTCACTGACATATCGTCATGCAAATTCTTTACAATCAATCAATAAATGTTTAACATTTATATTCCGCGATAGTTCATTGTAAAAGCTTCTTTTCTTCTGCTTCATCATTCACTATCGTTTGAACACGAGCTATGGTGACATAAGCTTAATTTGACTGCCTTAGACTACATTTCTTAAAGCAAGTACCTGAAAGCCTAAACTGCCCCATAACAGTACAACTACAGTAAGAAAGCAACTCAAATTTTTCTGCGAATCTTATACGCGCAACTGATTTTGCCTAAAGCAGTTTTCAACTGAGTCATCGATCTATTGTGCACTGCTTACTTCCGTGATTCGCTCTGCCAATAAAGGAAGTACATTTCTTGCCACTGACCAAAGATAAGATGTTGTATACGACAAACAAAGTAATCATGCGGCTTTTCATGTTGCGAAAATTGTCAAATGGGCAACAGCAAGCCCTACAGGGACGGCTTTAACCTTATGCATGCGAGAAAATTTAGAAACATAAATCATGCGCTATGGAAGTTTGGTATTTTGTCTTTCGGACGACTTGGGCCCAAGTCGTCAGAAAGACAAAGTACCGAACAGAACTTGAGCCCTCGCAAAGCGTAAGTGAAATTTGAACTCACCATTTGAGAGAACGCGGCACTGAGTACGTTTAGGAGCAGCACGTGAATTCATCATTTAATGTATATAAACGAAAATATCTGCCCCATTGCAAGTAAATGTCTCTGCGTACTTTGAGAAGAGTTGAAAAAAAAACTCTGACAGAACAATAGCGCACCGCTTGGCATCGATGCAACAAAACAGACAACTGAACTTTCCAATCCCTCATACAGTAGGTTCGAACTTGATTACATACAGTACACAAGTAATTGCATATGTTCTAGTTTTGGAGACCAGGTTATTGTTCTAAATTGTGAGAAGTCACTTGTTAATTGGCGCTCATTGTTTTTTATATTTACGCTTTTGAAAGTAAGATTTAGTTTTAAAGAGATGGGAAAGAAGAAGATTGGCAAGCAGCGCCGCGATAAGTACTACGCACTAGCCAAGGAAGCGGGTAAGTGACTTACTTATTCAACTATTTTGTTCAGTGTTGAAAAATGTCTTATTCTACTTAATCTTTGAAATAGAAGCCGAAGAAGTTAGCGTTAAGCAATTTTTCCTTTGCTCCACTGTTTAGCTGTGTAGCTCAGGTATGATATTATCTTTATTCTCAGGTTATCGGAGTCGAGCTGCCTTCAAGCTTATACAGCTGAATCAAAAGTTCAAATTTTTGGAACAGTCAGTTTGCCTGGTGGATCTTTGCGCTGCGCCGGGAGGATGGATGCAAGTTGCCTCTCAGTTCATGCCCGTCTCCAAGCTGTTGATAGGTCTGTTTTAGCTTTTAAAATTGTTGAATAGCTTTATACTGTTGAAGGAGTGGACTTGGTTCCAATTAGACCTTTGCCAAATGCCATCACTATCCAAGGGGATATCACCACCGATAGTTGTAAGGTTGCCGTAAAGAAGCAACTGCAAACTTGGAATGCCGACTGTGTTCTTCATGACGGATCGCCGAACGTTGGCAAAAGCTGGCATCACGATGCTTTTCAACAGGGTAATAATCCTAGGAAACCTGAATATTGTACAGTATCCTTAATTTCAGCTCAGCTGACGTTGCAAGCATTAAAATTGGCCGTTGATATACTAAGACCGGGCGGTTGGTTTGTCACTAAGTTGTTTCGTTCGAAGGATCACCCCGCTTTGGTGGAAGTTTTTCGAAAGCTGTTTACAAAAGTCCAAGTAACTAAACCGCAAGCATCGCGCCAAGAATCGGCTGAAGTGTTCGTCGTATGTCAAGGCTTTCAGCCTAAAAATATCAAAACAGTATCTCTACAATACAAGAAGGTTTTCGAAGATCTTTCCTTAGAGCCTGAGAAGACCAAGTATTTCAGCTTTTGCATTTTTCTTATTATGCCATTGTCTTTTTAAGGATTAATGCGCTTTATCCGGAAAAGCAGAAACGCAAAGCCGAAGGATATGCTGACGGTGCCGTCACTTTGTTCAACAAGGTGAACGCTTTGGACTTTGTTACAAGCGACGATTACTTGGAAGTGTTGGGCTCCGCAAATGAGCTCATCTTGGATGATGCGCGCTTGCTTGCTCATCCGGATACTGACGACGAGGTGAAAACGCTTTGCAAGGACGTCAAGGTTTTGGGCCGAAAAGAAATTCGTCAACTGATGAAATGGCGTCGTCAGATGAGACAGCATTTGAAATCTCTTCAAGAGAAACCTGAACCGGCAAAAGAAGGGTAAACGACCTTTTATAATAATTAACATTTCCCGAAGCGTTTTCTTTTTCTTAATTTAATGGATAACAGCTAAGCGAAGGCGTCAGACTTGTCCGTTGTCCATAAAAGGTAAAATTAGGTTGTAAAGTTAAGTTTCCGAGATAATATTGCACCCATCTTTGGCAGCCGGTTGGTAACCTAACGTGTTACGGTTTTAGACCTGAAGAACCGGACGAAGAGACTGTAATTGATAATCAAGTAGCATCGGCAGTGGAAGATGAGCGCAAGGATGCCAAAAGGTTATTTACATATTTAAATGTAGTGTTGTTTTCCACCGTTAGCATTTGCTTGTAGAAAGCGGAGAAAAAGCATGAAGGAAAAAAGACGTTACAAAAGGAAACTTGAATATGAAATGGTAGTTCCAGGAGATGAACCAGTTACTGCTGAGGAGCAGAACTTGTTCAGCATTCACAGGGTTGTGACTCAGGTTGTTTCTTGTTTTTGTTCAAGTGATATTTCTCTAATATACGTGTACGTTGTAGGCAAAGAAACCTAAAAGGATCGACGCCGTAACCGATGACAGCGATGCGGATGACTTATCCGACGAAGACGGCTTTGACCAGGAGGAAAAGAGCCAATGGTGCTCTTAACAGAATGTTATACGCAATTTCAATTGTTGCCATTTAGGTACGATAAGATAAAGTCAATCGTGGACGAGGCTACCAAGGAGGATGACGTCAAAGTAGTGACGAAGAGATGGTTTGGTGACGTAAGTTCATTTTCCGCCGGACAATCTTCACCTGACAATATTATCCTCCCATAAAGTTAATTGCTTCGCATAAATTTCAAAATTTTCACAGGAGGACACGGAAGACATAGAAATGGAAAACGAAGATTTCGAAATTGACCGACTGATGGGCAAATCTCGCAAAGGCAAACGCAAAGATGTTTCTGAATCTGCCGGTATTTCCGAGAAGGCTCAGTTCTTCTTCTCCTATTGTAGTACGTTGTTGTAGAACAAACTGAAGCAAGTGATGACTTGGAAAAGAACTCAGAAAGTAATTTTAGCATAATAAGCTTGCTTTGTTGGTTGTTCACTTTTAACAATTATTTCAGCGCAACAAGGAGCGGAAGGTATGGATGCAGCCTATCTCCATATGTCTTCTCTTAATCTTACGAGTACAGAATCTGGAATGGTCGATGACAGCGGTGATTCGATTTGGGAAATGGAAAATGGGAACACTTCCGCAGCAGGTAAAGGCAGCCAGTGCGAATGGGATGGTCAAATATTGCGGCTGCGATTAACAGATGGTCGGAAGAAAGAAGCAAAGCACTTAAGCGCGGAGGAACTGGCTTTGGGCCAACTGTGGATTCATTCGTCGAAAACAAGGCGGGATATTGTGGATGCAGGCTTCAACCGTTACGCGAATAACGATGAAAATCTGCCCGATTGGTTTGTTGCCGACGAGAAAAAGCATTATCGTGCAAATCTGCCGGTGACGAAGGTTTGACATTTTTGCCGGGCCGATTTGGTTGGTGTTTTTTGTTTTAAAATGTTTCTACTTAATTTCAGGAGGCTGTGGAGCTGTACAAGCGACGTCAAATGGAAATTAACGCCCGCCCGATCAAGAAAGTTGTCGAAGCAAAGATGAGAAAGAAGCGAAGAGTAAAGAAAACGACGTTGCGAAAATTTTCCGCGCGAACAGTGAATTTTTAAGGCTTTAAAAAGAATGGAAAGAGTTAGAAAGAAGGCGGAAAGTTTGTTGGACAACGAAGGGATGACGGATGTTGAGAAAAGAAGAGAATTAAAGAAGTAAGTCTGTTTGAATTAAAGGCCAATTGGTTTGCAGGTACCATTCCTACTGTAATAAATTCGAATATTTGAATTTTGGAGACTTTGTAACTAGTTTATGCGTTTCCATTATCCATAGCAAAAAGGTAGTCTGCATTTTTAGAAAACCAGTAGAACAAACGCGCGAAATAAAAGTTGAGCTTTGCAGACTTGATTTAAAAAAGTAGGGCAAAGATTATGAATCGAATAACACGCGTTTATGTTGCTTCGCGCAGAGGCAACTTCGTAAAACAAAGAAAATGTACTTGTGATTAAGTTCATCTACTTTATTTGCATTAGTCTTTTGAAGCTAAGGCGCAAGTGTCGACGTGGTTAACATCCGTATGTACGACAAAGGCCACATCGATGTTTACGTCCTAGAAATGCTGAGCTCCATTTGAAGATACGATATTTTCGTCAAACTTAGTCTGCTCTGCTCATATGGGTCTCAGTGTTTCATATTCAGCATCTCTAAGCTAACGTGGGGTTATCCGCTGAAGACAGGTTACGCCTGAACCCAAAAGCTTCGGAAGAATGATAAAAGACTTTTTGATCCAAAATAACGGAACTCTACCGTATCCTTGATTGGCTGCTTAACATAACAATGTTGCAAGAAGTGGGCAAGTGTTCTCTATGCTCAGTTAGCTTATTTTCAGACTGTACAAGGAGTGCAAAGAGAAGCGGAAGAAAGTGACGTACATTGTTGCCAAGAAAGGACTTGTTGGCAAACGCGTAAGGCGCCCAGCGGGCGTTAAGGGACGCTTCAAAGTAGTCGACCCAAGAATGAAGAAAGACACTCGTAGTGTGAAAGCGAGAGAAAGCAGACGATTAAAAAGACGGAAGCAAAAGAGACGATAAACATTCACTTTTGACCTTTGCTCCTTCAAAGACAATAATAAACGCGTTGCTGCTCTCTGTGTGCGAAGTTGCTTTTCAAGCAGAGCCAAAAAATTGTATAGGTGAACTTTTGACTACTTTACCAACGCAAGCAGACTGCCAAAGACATGAAGCAAATTGTGACGGCGCACCGCGTTAGGACTTTACGAAGATCATCAGAAAGATGAGAAAGATGCAAAGACCAAACAAAACAAAGATGACTATCAATTTTCGACTTTTTCTTTGGTACTTCTCAGCGCTTCTAATGGAAGTCAACGCCGCTCGCGTTTTTATGGACGACTGCTCGACGTTGCAGTCGATGCGATCAAGTACGGCTCCTTGATCAATGACAAAGCTGGCGAGATCTCGAAAAAGTTGATTGATTTCACCAATGGACTTCGAGATTTGCGATATCTCGCGTTCTCGCTCCTTCACAAAAAGTGTGTTCTCTTCGAGCACTTGCAGCTCTTTCATTGTAATTTTGCCCAGCTCGTCAGTTGCTTCGTCGCGCTCAAAGTCGGGCAGACAAGCGGCGCCGACGTTTTGGAACGGTTCAAAGTACTTTTGATAGCTACTCTCTCTGGTTTGAATTTTGTGCAGATACTCGTTCTGGCACCGCTGGAATTCCGAAGTCAACTGTTGCAACAGTTGCACATGAGCGACGACCACGTTCGAGCGGAAGTTCTCCATTGTACTTGAACTGCTGCTCGAACGGGTGACCAAGTGAAGCAGATTCTGCGCATGGTTCAACGTTCTTGTTACGTCGGCAGTAACCTGCTCAATTTTTTGCTCCTCAACGGAAACCTCGTCGCTGAAACTGGGACGCGATACGTGTTTCTGTTGGAGCT
Organism: Trichuris suis; assembly: GCA_000797535.1. Lineage (NCBI taxonomy): Eukaryota > Metazoa > Nematoda > Enoplea > Trichinellida > Trichuridae > Trichuris > Trichuris suis. Next base: position 248,504 of record KN538401.1, on the reverse strand, counting down.
CTTTGAGCTCCTTAATTTGGCGGCGTACTTTTGTAGCCTCGAACCTGAAAATCACATTGCAACTATATCTATCCAACAGCGGAGGAAAGAAAACAACGAGCATAAAATTTCAGATTTTCTCATCTCGGTTTTCCTTAAAAAGCTGCATATTTAACAACAGAAGGATAGGAGAAGTCTTTTTTAAAAAAACGAGCGGCGAACATAGCCCTCAACTGCTTGCTGAAGTTGGTCCCTAATTTTTCTCAAAGTTCACGCACATGCACGAAAGGAGGTTTTGCCCATTACCTTAGGTATCAACTGGCAAATAAACACGGATCATGCAAGAACTAAACTTCGACTTTGAGTCAAAACGCCGACCAACCAATAACGCGCAAACGCCTGAACTGCTTTGCAATATTCTTAAGATGAAAATGCAACCAGAATTTGAATCCAATTAAACAGATACGTGTCGTAAAAAAGCTTACTGTATTTCGTCAATGACGTGAACCCATTCCGGCGGTATTCGCTCGTCCGTTCGAGAAACGGCATTTTCCGAGTCAAAATCATGCAACGGTATTAGCGTCATTCGATCCTCGGATCTTTGGTTAACTTCTTCGGCGAAAAGATGCCTATTCTGCAGCGCACCATTGCGAAGCATTATGTAAACGTCCGTTAGGCTGCGCAGCGCGCCCAAGGACGAAGGAGCAGTCGACGTAACCATAGCGATGCTAGCTTTTTCTGCTTTACTCCAACAAACAAAATATCAAGCAGTAACTAACATTCCTAGCAGCAAATCATTAAAAACAGTAAGAAAAGAATGCAGGTACGAATATTCGTAAACATTGCGTTAAAACGTAGCAGGACAACGCAGCTTCTAGAAGGCACGTCTGCAACACCAAACTGCCTGTAGTTGCTTCATATAATAAGGTAAGCTAAGAACACAGGCGGAACTTTACGAAACACGTCAGCATTGACGAGGTACGCTGGTTCAATCGATAGCGTTCTTGTTGCCCATTGGTCAGCTCTTACCAGCCAGCCGAAGTCTCCAACCGCAGTTGAACTGAACTTGAACACTGCTACTTACTGTTGCTCTTCCGCTGCAAGCATCGTAAACTTGAGCGCTCCATTTCTTTTCCAATTTGAAAAGCGCTGATTTCGGCAAATTGCGTAATCGCGACGGAATCACATTTTCAACGATGAGCTCCCATTCGTGCGTCGTTAAGGGCTGCCCAAAAGTCGAATCGGGCGGCTATCTGTTCGCTTTTCCCAAGCAAGAGGATCAACGAAAACAATGGCTACAGCTTCTCCAGCTGACCGAAGAGGAGATTGGCAATAACGGATACGTTTGCGGGCGTCACTTCAACAAGAAACACTTATTTCGGCAAACCAACGGGACCATTGCAATACACTTAGAAGCGATTCCCGAACCGGTGTTCCACAGCGAACGTGGCTCTAACAGGTATGCTTACTTGAAACTTTATCCGCTGTCTTTGTGTTTAAAACAACTTTTAAAATTGGAGCCCCATTTTTTCCGCATTAGCCTTTATCAGCTTTATGTTCGTATTTCTAATATGTAAAATCGCGATGTCGCAAACAGACCTTATCTTTTAATTCGAGTTTTCCGTTTTAAAAAGCCACCGTAGGCTTAGCTGCGAATGCAAATTGCTCTAGCTTACGCATCATCTTATCGGATACATTATCTTTTTTCCTTCGTTGAAGTTCGTAGAGTTCGTAATCGCCTAAGAGCCGATTTATGCTTTCCGTAAGAATGTAATACGTTCATTTTGCTAAGAGCGCGGCCGTGACCATTTGACCATACGGACCAAAGGCCGCAGCCGTTAGGTTTGGATTTAGGTTTAACCATAAGCTTAGGCTTAATCTTGCCTGTAATAAGGTGTAGTTCATTAAAACATTCTGCTTACACCCTGAGGGCTGCATAGATTTGGAGAAGTTGCCGAATCAATGCCTTCTCTAAGGGGGCAAACATTCCAGCCGACTATTAGACGCGGAATGATTTGTTTTGGGTTCGGTGTAAGGATGGCGACGTAGACTATTTGGTCTTGGCGTTTTTAAACGCCCGCTTTGTCTTACAATTGACGCCTTATGCAGTCAGACTAACGTGAAACTACTAAAAAAGAAACTTTCGACCTACAGCCTCAGATCGTCAACGGTATCTTCGAGTGGCCAACAGCCGGCAGATTTTCTGCAAGGATTAGATAATCGACTTGCCGATTCGATGGAAAGAAAGCGAAGACAAACCACGGAATCCGCGCAAAGCTCTGGTGCGTATTTTCGGCCAAATTGCCTTAGGGAATACGTGTCAACCTGCTTGCAGCATTCAAGCAGGCAAAAAAGGACATTTTGGACTCGGTGCTTCGTCAGCTTCTTCCAAAGGGCAGCGACAACAAGCAGAGTAAACATGGACAACCGGCCGACCAGCAAGAAGCGAATGCCAACTCGGCACTCGACTCCAACGAGCCTAAGGCTCGCCCTTCAGGGCGAAATAGACGACGGGCTGCGGTCCATAGGTCGGTATATAAAGCCTTTCGTTCGCGTATTAGCGACGTCTATGAAATAGAGAGAAGTTACTAAGTCAGGAAAGCGAAAATGGTGAATCACTGACGCACAGCTATCAGCCTAATAGTACGTATCACTTTTCCCAACTTCCATCCTCGCTACGATGCTTTTCAGAAGCGTCGAAAAAGTCAATGCCAACTCGATCCGCAAACGTGAAAGCAGCTAAAGGAAGATATCACGCGGAAAAGCGTGCAGCAGGTCACTATGCAAAAATGATTACATGTAAATTATTTCTTCCTCATTTAGAATCATCCGCCAATAATGACGCAGCGAAAAACAATGGTAAGTTGTGTTTATGTTAATTTGCTTGAGCTTGCTGGCTGCTTACGTAAATTATTGTAGACTGCCAAGAGTGCGCAAACGGCTTTCGGGCCATGGAATCGCACGTTAAGCGCCTTGATTCGAAGTTGGACGCCATTTTGGCCCTTTTGGAAAGCCTGAAAGGAGGAGCCTCTGCCGAGAAAGCTGCGAATTCAGCGTTTAAAAGTCCGCCAAAGAGACGAGCTAAAATTCCGAAGCTAAAAGACATAAAGAGTCTTGCAAGACCGAGTGTGTCGCTACGTCGACCGGAGAAGCAAACTGACGAGCCGAAGGTGAAGGAAAAGTTTCCACCGCCTAAACCAGTTCAAAGTAGCCGAAACGTACGACCTACTAAAGTTATCAAGACTGAAGCGTCTTCCAACGGCCACGCGCAGAAAGTAGACTTGATTATTTATGTAAATTTTTTCTGAAAAAGTACAGTGATTTTCTGTTCAACAGTCGGACTTGGACATGGCAATGGGAAAGGCAGTTCTGATGTTTCTTGGACGCGGTTTTTCGACCTATCATCTACGCACGTTTGGTTCCAGCGTTCTTTCCGACGTATCTCCAGTAGTGGTGCGCCTTTTGCATGACGTTGTTGTTCGCTTGGGCAAAGCTGTTTAATTGTTGGAAGTTGCAGCTGAACAACTGTATTGAGCAGCTTACGAACGAAGGCTTGCTGAAATCGTTGGGCCAACTGGAATTGCGCTTTCCAAATGTGAATAGCAAAACGCAGGTGAACCTTGAAGTGTTCAAAAAGTCTCCGCCAACGGTCGTCGCATCCCAGCAATTGGCCCCGTACGGCCTAACGAGGGAAGCCTACGCGGCAGCATTCTTTGGTCGACATCATTCCAAGCTGAAGCAGATAAACGTACTTTGCGATAAGGACGAAAGCTCGTCAACGTCTGCATGACAAAAAAAGTGAACCTCTCTTCGTTGACACTCGTAAAATAGTCTTCAGCCAGTTCGTGCTATAAGCGGCTATAGCTTTAACGCGTAGTGTTCTACTGATTAAGAAATTCTATACTCAGTACTACATTTAAAAGTCGTACAATGAATAGAGAAAAGTTGGAATAAAACTCGGTTTCAATAAATGGTACTTTTCTGAGTGACTTTCCGTCGACCATAATTCTTAGCGTTATCTATTTTGAATTTCGATCAGTTTGTTTTCCAGCTTTCTCGCTATAGGCACTTGCTAGCACCTTATCGTCTTATCTGCCCATGTTCAACCGGTGACTGTCAAACGTGTACATGCTTATTGAATATTCAAATAACACAGTTGCACAACGTGGAGCGATTCACTATTTCTGCATCGCTCGTTAGCGCGGGCGAATTTCAGACTTCCAAAAGTTTTCGCTAATCAGCTATTCACCCTTTCTGCCATTACCGAGTCGATGAACAATAGTACAAACCAGTTCTCCAACCGTTGTCACAAGCTGTCGTCGTTTGACGTTATCAATGCGCCTTCAAGAAACCGGTTTTGAAACCTTTACGTATTTGCCTTATCAGTTTAAAGCGAAAGCTTAGTGGTACTGCTAAGCCTGATAAGAGAAGCTAAGTTTGAGCAAGTGAGAATCGTCAATTCAGGGGCAGGGCACAAAGTAAGGTCTACTGCAGTGTTTTTCAAGCCCCCTATTCTGATTGGTCAATTTCGAACGCGCTGATTGGTTGGATCGGTGACCACAGGGGTGCTCGGCTTTGGAAGTCGGACATGAGAACATAACATAAGCGCACAAGTTTATTTCCGGAAACCGTTTCGGCATAGGATTGTTCTGATTGGTCATTTTGGCGGACGCTGATTGGTTAATGTGGTGGAGCAGTAGTCGGCTTCCAAAGTCTAAACGCACGCATAGCATGCAACTTTCTCTTAAGCAGTACGCACAATACCTGACCCGCGGACCATACCTTGCTATGTACTTCAATACAATTTCCCAGGTAGGGCATGTGCCCCGAAGCGCCCCCTGTGGGGCACATGCCCCACCGCGAGAATCACTGGTCTACTGAGTACCATCTGAAAGTGGTCTGTTTTGGAAGAAGAAGAATGCTTAACAAAACCAGTGCCCGTACAAGCGCAAAATTGGCACCAGGCTTTCAAACCTTACAAAAACAGGCATATACTGATACTATGCGGCGAAGTAGCCGGACATGGGATGGCGCTGTTTAGCTTCTCGCGTCCTCGGGAACAAAGAGCCCCTCTTCTAGCAACAAACATAAACACACTTAGATAAACGTCCTCACGAAGAATACCACGGTGTTTGCCCGTTCTAACAAGATAAAATATAATAAAGGAATTCCAAAGCTTTCAGGACCTGCAGGTCCCATCTTCAGCGAAGGTCGATGGGCCCCGAAAGCTTCAAAACTCCCTTATTATATTTTATCTAGTTAAAACGGACAAACACCGTAATATTCCTCATGAGAACATACACATCTGTTAGCAGAAGCTCATTGTACAAACATAGACAAACGTTCGTTCAAAAACAGGAATCAAAGTTCGAAACGACAAAAGCAGAAATTATTTTTGCGCCAACCCAATATGCATGTGTGGAAAATCACGCTATATTCGGAGCTGTAGATATGTTTGCTATTGTCCGCAGCGAGCATTCGGGCATAACCCACTTGCTTTGGGCACACAGGAAGACCCTGCATGAGATGAGATATTTTATTTATCAACGTCTTTATGAGGCTATACCCTAAAGCAGCTATACTGGCTGCATTAGTAGCTTTTGTAGGGCGTTAGCTTCCGAGTTAAGCAACAAAAGTTTCAACTTCGCCTATTGGAATTGGGGATGATTAAAGAGCTGACGTCTGGTTGGTAAGCAAAAAAGTTCATTCAAAAAAGCTTAAAGCTCACTTGGCGACATGTGGCGCTTTGGAACCGAAGAGATGCTAGAAAAACATCCCTTAACGATGAGCGCGTTTTTATTGCACTTTTGGCGAGCAGAGCCGCAAAATCAGTACGGCACTGCAGATATAAGTGCTTTGAAGAATTTAAAATCGAAACGAAGCAACGTGAAAAAAAGGGAGAAAAAATATCCTACCTTAACAACGGCTCCGCGATTCGACAAAACGATGAATGCGTTGTCACCAGTGGCACACGCGTACGGTACTGAGCGAGTACCTGCATTCCTCAGTCGTGCAACCATTTCTGAATGGTTTCTGCTGACAAAAATTTAACTCCTTTGCCAAGCTTGCGTAGATGAAATTTCGCAGTCGACTATTCGCACTTCGGTGCGAAGGTAAATTTTTCCCACGCTTTCCATACAAACTTGCGCGTCATTATAGGCTACCGTACGCTGTGCGGGCATCTTGTTGATGTGAAATTTGCTTGAGCTGCTTGTGTATGGTGAAGGCTCCTCAGTTTCGCGTTTGGCGCCCTTTGACCTATGGACAACGAAAGGCGCGATTTGCCGGCTACGTTTTTGCCTCCGCTGTAACGTCCATTTTCTGCATCCTTGGCGTTTTGACTTAGTAACGTTATTTCCCTTGATCGTTTATTTGTAAAGGCGCGTTGCGTGTGTTTAGTCACTTTGCTTTTCCAACTCCTGCCATGCGCTACAACCTGTTCGCTTCGAGCTATAATATCGATACGAGCGAAAACCTGTACAAAGAAGACAAAGTTAAGAAGCGTTTGCGCTTATTTGGAGATATTCACGAAGACGTGGAAGAGTTGCGCTCTGGCGCAGTGGACGCATCCAATCCGGTGCAATTTTTATGAACACTTTAAGTGCTCCTATTTGCTGCCGTTTTTCCCTCCCCATGTCAAAGAAGACGATATCGCTTGCCGAGGAAATTCTTTTTTCCGGTTCCTTTCGCTCGGAGGAGAGCAGCGACTTTTTCGAATCTCCTCCAGCTTCCTCAACTTCATCTTCAATGGCTATTTCGGTTGAAACTTGTCCAGCTTGCGCTAAGGTGTTGGACCACTACAGTATCGTACAGCGTCAGCAGCACATTAACAAGTGGGTGATTGAGGCTTCCGATTTCTATCCTTAACATCTCTTCAGTTCAGCTGCTTGGATTCGGCAGCTAATCATCAAACCTTAATACGTAAACATGAGCTTTGGATGCAGACAACCGACTGTCCACTGTGCTGCCAACCATTAAACTCTGGCCCAGTTCGTTTTCGGCTCCGTTCTTTTTGCAAAGTTACTATTGTATATTCCAGTTTCGCCAAGCGCACCTAAAGCGATGCGGCAAAGCGCACAATGTTGCGCCGAGCGAATTGCTTCGTTTGATGCAGGTTCAGGAAAAAATTGCCGAAACAAGAAAACAGAGCGGCCTTCCTCATACCAAGTTAAAGGTTTTTGCCGTGATTGTTACCCTTAAAAGGCGCAAGTTTCAGATTAAAAAAGCCCACCCTTTCAAGCGTTCGAAATGAGACTGCTGCCAGGGAAAAGGACGTTCCTAAGTCGTATGCGGCTCCTAAGTCCTTCCATTGCCTTATGTTCTTGTTCAGAGTTTTTGACGAGCAAGTTCATCTAGCTCAAGCGCTCAGCCGAAGTTTACTAGAGAACGACGTTCCACAGATGCAGTTGCCTACCAGTTCGAAAAGTTTAAAACAGTATTGGCTATGTGCTCTGTTGGCCTTTTGTAGCTAAATGATTTTCAGGACCCTTCTTCCGACCAAATTGGAAATGTCGAGTCCAAAAACTCGTTTGGGTATTCTCGAAAGTCGACTAAGCGAGCTCTTAGTTCGCTGTTTGTCATCCGTTGAAACACAGGAGAAAAGAAGCAAACCAATGGTTCGGATTACTATACATATTTCAAAACTTTGCTTGCTTTATCAGCTCTGCTGTAGTATCTTTGGCCTTCATTTGAGACAGATGGTCCTGTGTATAACCCTCTGGTGATGGCGGATGCAAGCGATCCAGAAGACATAGCTCCTGAGAAGATGGTAACACAGCCAGTTTTGCGATTGCTTCACTTGTTCATTCATAGGAACCCGTGAAGGAGGAGCCTAAGAACAATTTGGTAGCACTGCAAAAGCAACGCATTGAGCTGTTGCTTGGCGACATGGCTTCCTTGCTTGAATCGGATGTTGACATGGACGTTGAAATGTTTTGCGGGCCAAGTTTCGAAAGATGCAAAGCTCATTCGTTAATCCTGAAATCAAGATGCCCATCGTTGCTGAAAGTGAGAAAATTGTTTTCGCGTTTTTCTACGAGCTCATAACTGCAGTGCGCCTCAAAACGACCAGGCGGTCGGTATGACTTGTTTCTACCGGAGATCACTGTCGACTGTATGCGCACCTTTCTGCGATACCTCTACTTTGCGGACGAAGAATTCTTCAACTCACTGCCCCCTGATACTGTCATTGAAGTGTTGCAAAGGTACTGTTAGTATTTTTGCGTCTCTTACTCTATTTGCCCGCAAATAATACAGTAATCTGACAATAATCAGGTTTGCTCTACTCGTAAACATACAGTAGGATAAACAACGTCGAATATGCGGTTATCTGTCCTCGCGTTATACTGTGACTTCACCGGTCATCCTGTTCTGCCCTTACCTAAGCCTAAACCTAAACATAAGGCTTATATTTTGGCTTAGGCTTAGGTCAGGGCAGAACAGGGTAGCCGGCACGCTCGCGAGTAAAGGCAGAACAGGACGGCCTCGCGCTTAACAGAAAGGAACCGTGAATTTCTCAGACATTACGCGCGAAAAACCAAAAATCGATGTTGTTTACCCTACTGTATGTTTACGAGTTGAGCAAACCTGATTATTGCTAGGTGTACTGTAATGTTTGCGGGCACATAGAGGAAGAGACCCGTATTTTTTGTTAATGCCGAATATATTTTTTAAATAGTTTGATTGCCTCACTAATAATACAGTGCTGTGAAAGATTTACAGGTAGACGTGTGGTACGATATTTTCGTACAGCTCTGCTACAGCTTAAAAGAAGTACTAACCTTTGAAGACGTATGTCGGAATCTTTTATTTTTGTACGCATCGCTCGAAAAGAAAGCGTAGAGTTTTATTGGTTGTAATTGTCCTTATCAGTTGTGACGTCAAAATTCATGGCTAGTATTATTTATTATTATGAGGTCTTGAATTTACTCCGTTCGAACAGATTTCTGTTTAAAAGGCAAAAATAATGGACATTCATTTTAGGGAATGATCTCTCCAGACGAAAAGTAGCGCACTTAAATTTAGGATGAAATATATTCACAAATTCCTTTAGGTTTCCTCCATCTGGTTGGAATTCCGAGTTAACCAGCGGTCCAACGGAGCAGCGGTCTCATGATGTTCCTTGCATTCCCGCTGAGAGGGACAATACCGATGATGCTGCTCCTGAGGATCACAGTTTTGTTGACAGTTTGCTCAACCGAGAATACGGCGTTGATTATGCGTTAGAAGATGACAACGTCATCGATCTCACGCTAGATGAACCTGCACACCATACTGGACTACTGTCCAGTTTGAACGTGGAAGCTTGCAGCAGTCCCACGAAGGAAGATGACTGTGTTCCTGTCGGCAGTAGAGTTGAAAATGCTTCTTGTAAAAATAGCGAAATCCAAGAATACAATATCACGCCGAAGTCGGAATCGATGCACAACTCAGCGACAATTGCTTCAACTGAACAGCCGCGTATGAGAGATCGGTCAACCTTGTCTGTCTTTGGCGTTGAAGCGTTTTCGTTGGACAACTCTGCCGGCGATATATTTGAACAATGCTCATTTAAAGCTACGGATGATTTGAACATCAATTCTCCCCCAGAATACTGCCCTCAGTTATCGCCTGAAATTGCACTGCAAACCAGTAAAGAGGAAAGTCGGACAGGAAGTCCATTGCCAACCGTTCGAACGGAAGTTTGCAATGAAAGCGTGGTTCAAGTGGACGCCGTATCTGTTGCAAAGTCGAACTTTTCGTCCCCTTCATCTCGGGTATGTTTAACGAAATGCGCCTTAAAATGGTTAAACTTTTTTCCCACTCGTAGATGTCTCGTAAACTGGTGAAAAACGCTATCCTCAGAACTCCGGTCATGCAAAAGTTGAAGCAGCAAGGCTTAACGGTGATCAAAACTGAAAGCGTCACACCTGCTTTAGATCTGACAAACATGACGACACCTGAGCTTCAAGTATGTCGTACTGTATATGCTAATCTGTCGCCTAATACCATTTTCTAAAGGTTAAGTTGAGAAGATACGGAGTGCGCGCTCTGCCGAAGCGCAAGGCTGTGGCCGTACTTGAAAGAATTTACAACGAGACTCACCCTTGTAAGTCATGACTTCTAATACAATAGTTGTAATGAAAGTGGACCATTAGATGTTCACGAGAATGGCAGTATTGAAGTTGCGGCTGTGCAGCCGCCGGTAATCCGAAGAAAACGAAAAGTCAAAGAAGCTTCTTCGAGCAAAGAAGCTTCTCCAAAGAAGTGCAATAAGCAGGATGTCATTGAAGAGTATTCCCTTTATCAGTATGCACTGCTCTGGTTATAATCTGTATTATAACTTTGAACTGTTGATTCAGATTAGCAGAAGAGAGAATATCTTTAGAGGAATCCTTCATTCCTTGCGTATCTGCAGTGAATAGTCCCGAGAAGAAGGTGGTGAGTCGCATAGGTCGCTTTTGGTTTGTCATCTTTTTGCAGGGCACCGTAAGTGATGACGATACTCTACGTCAGCTGCTTACTTCTAATGCGGACATATACGAAGATATACTAACGTACAAGGTAATTGATTGTACGTTGTCGGTTATCTGTGGAGAGTCACTTATTGCAGCCGTTGAATTTAAAAAGTGTCCATCGACGTCTGAGGCATGAAGGTGCGCGTTGTTCTTTAAAAAGCTTTTTGAATTATCTTGATGCGCAGGTAAGAGTACAGTAATTTCTTCTTGAACATTGCCTGAATGTTTTATAGTGCATTACATTTTCCATGAAAAGGTTCGACGAAGAGCAATGAGCAAGACGAACTGCGTCTCAAGTTTCTTCGTGTACTTGCTTTAGCAAAGCTCATGTTTTTTAGTTTAAAATGTCGCTTTTTTCCAAATATAAGATTTGCATTTTTTAAATTCCTGTCCGCTGCCTTTTCTTCTTTGCGTCTGAAGTGATATCTTGGTAAAAACTGCTTTTTAGCCAAAGGCGGATCCTATCGTTGTAGAACTGCACGAATAAAAAGTGGCGACTGTAAGCGTGTGGCGAAACTGCACTCATATTTTCAGCCAAACAGAAGAAGCAAAATTCGTGATTCACTATTTCTTTTTTCTTTTTTATTCAGAAGAAAACATGAACGGCGGATGCTCTGTCACTGTCTCTGTCTTTCGGTGCATATAGCTTCTGAAGTTCTTCCCAAACTTCCTTAGGCGAAGACAAATGCTGCACATGCTGTTGCTGTTCCTGTTCGTCATCAATCGCTAGGCATATTTTGGCTAGCGCTCTTCCTTGGCGAGAATCATTGATGCGCAACTTCTCAGGTGACGCCGCGTCAGCGCGATCTTCTCCTGGCTGTATTGTGGTCCAGAGGTCAGATCCCATTAGCACAAGCTTCTTTTGGAAGCGCCAGGTCGCATAGTTGAGTCCGTTCAACTTCGCGATTACCGCTAATGCTGCAGTGGGCACATTCAATTGCCATAATGACGGTTTGGCTGGCAGACGCTTACAAGTGAACGTTAATTTCACTGGCGCAGAGGAAGCGTGCTGGGCTCATAACAACTGAGGGAATTCGACAGCGAGTACACCAGCTTTATTATACGCAAGCAGCACGACGGTAGCGGGAGGCAGTAGTACAAGCGATTAACTGAAAGCAGGTTAGGTACTGTAGAAAAGGGGAGTGGACGTCGTCAGGGCACTCCAAGAAAAATTAATATAGAAAATGTGGTGAAACAAGCCTGTGCCTAATGCGAAGCCTGAGATGCTAAGTTACGGTAACCCTGAAACGAAGTGCATTCAAATCCGTAAAGCTAACACTTTCTAAAGTGAAAATGTTTTCCTTTCAAAAATACATTCTACGATGCACACTGCGTGAGGGCTCACCGTAGGAAGTATTGCTTTCCTTCGCCAAAAACTATTGAAACAATTTATCGTGAAACAGAATCAAGCTACTTATTGTTCTAGCTTCTCCTATGGTTGCTTGCCAGGAGTATAGCTTTTACGAAATGACCTCTTATACTGGCTAAGAGTTTCTGAAAACTGGAACAGTCCTGCGGCGAACATTCGGCGGGTTAGACACAACGCAAGGTCACATATCGAAGATATATATGCACCTGGATTACCATTATCGCCTCATGAAGAAAAAACGGTGAACTTACCGATCGGTCGCTCAGTTGTTCGATCGCCTAAGCTTTGTCCTTTATATAGCCTGTCGGCTGGCTATACACACACGAACAAATCTCAGGGAGATGCGCAAGGTTTCCGCGTAGTCACTGTGCAACAACTGTAAATGGACCGTAAGCTGGATGCGCAGGTTCTTTTGTCAAAGACTGCAAGTTACCGTCATACGCCACGTACAAATCTGGTCAAAGCAAAATCAAATTTCGCTGGCATTTCAATTCGATTGCCTTAAAGTAACTGCTTCTCTGCGTTTATTAGTTTAGTTGGTTTGTTTTATCCGCAATGTTTTGCCCCACACGGATGCACGCTATAGTGATACGGCGCGTTTTGCCGCACATACACCTTTTGACGCGGAGGACTAATTGCAACTGAGTCCACCGCGAAATGTTTTGCCGAGCCCCCTCGTCAATGGAACAAAGTGAGTTCGCAAAACTGAGCTTGAACTTAAGCTTCACACTGTAACCAAAATGGCTTCCCCGCAAGAGAGCGTTCGTTTATGTTTACTACTGTAGCATGTCCTGTGGGAAGGATGGATTTTTATTTGAAAGAAGAATGCAGCATTCGCGAACTGTCAGGTTCTGTTAGCAGGACTGGAAAATTGAAATTCGGTTTGTTTATTTGATAAAAAAAACTTTAGCATGGAGCGTAGAGTAGATCTCTCATAATGAGACGCTGTTCCACTGTGACTGTTGTTTAGTGCTTTTCTAAGTTGTCCTAAGCGTATATATTGAAAATACTGCTCTTTTGTACGGGTGTGTAGAGCTTCATAATGGTATACGGATGAACAACTTGTGTAATTCTATCCTTTCATTAATCAGTGCGTAAATTTCGGGACAATTCATCTCCCGTCATCAGCGTTGCGTGGAAAGTCCTTTCCGGCGACTTTCCTATGCACCCTTGCCGTTCCATCAAATCGCAGACGACGAAAACTTTTGCACTGAAGGCTAAATCTTACCACACATTTCTATCAGCAAGAGTAGAAATCTGATCAGCCGTTATGGCATAAATTATATTTAAGTTGGATAGTTTCAAAGAGGAAACTGGTGTTTTAAAAGCTTCGACGAGGGTGAGATTCGAACTCACGCGGGGAAACCCCAATGGATTAGCAGTCCATCGCCTTAACCGCTCGGCCACCTCGTCGACATAGCTAGTAGGTCTTCTTCTTTTGAGAATAAATAATCAAGTTTTTTGTAATCCGGAGTAAACGAGGAATCATAGAATAATTACAAAGCCCAAGTATACATAAAGGTCGAACGCTGCAGACGCATTTGTTTCACCTTCCAGATTTTATTCCACTGCCAGTGTGTGTTTACTTTCAAAAATTCGTTATTGTCTTCGTTTACCCATTAGAGAAGGGCTGCCCTTTTTTAAGGTACGATGAAAGCTCGTTATCCAAATTTCGTTATCCAAACTTCAGATTACCCGAATTCGCCGAGGAGAACAATAGAGTTACACTATGAACGCATGATGCTCAAGTTGAGATGCCGTCGATCCCTGAGCAGATTTATTTTCATTTTGTATTATGCTAAATTCGAGATGTCGTTGTTTTATAACTCTGAAAATCACTACCCGGACAAATTATTCCAATGACATAAAAGAATCTGGCGTATGATCGGTCAAAATGGTTAGTTAATCCGGAGCTTCAACATCTTTAGTCTTCAGATCAGTCGTCTGTGCGCTACTGTTGTGGTTTCTTGCTCGGATTGCAGTTATACGTTTGGCCATTTTTGCCTTATTTTTTCAGACCAAGTTTACAAACCTCAACCTTCATTTCGTATGTTTGTTCTACTAATTTTCAAAAACTGTAGGCAACTTTCCTGTTAAACAAAGTTTCCGTTACAAAGTCCCCAATATTCAACTATTCGAATATATTACAGTAGGCACAGTACCTGCATGTCAATTGGCCTTCCGTTGTCTCAAGTTTTCGTTATCCAAACGATAACCTGGCAAATATAGTTCGGAAAGCGAGGTTTCACTGCATATCTAATGGTAATTAGTAATTATCAGCGGAGCTGGAGTTGCCTGAAAGAAACCGAGATGCGCCAGTGAAAGCCATTTTAATCAACAAAAATACCTTACAACTCATGTCTTGCGTGGTTGTAAGACTTGCGACTTATCATAGTGTAACGATGTTTTATAATAGCGAATTCAAATCCGTCAACCTAGCATGCTTTTCGTCGTTTTAAAATTTTGTATTTATGACTATTGACGACTGATGCTAAGGGCACAGTTTTATTGCCTGCGATTTCCGGCACTGTTAATGTCCCACTTTGCAGAGAAGCGCTACTGCAACCGCTGTATTATCTCTGTAGTAGAGTGCATTCGCAGCGGTGGCCGAGTGGTTAAGGCGATTGACTAGAAATCAATTGGGCTCTGCCCGCACAGGTTCGAATCCTGTCCGCTGCGAA